>JASDDO010000012.1:170965306-171565306 GCA_030015575.1 Agapanthus africanus | reverse complement strand
GATATACAAGATATAATGATGGGTGCGATATAAATAAACCCACCTACTAGCAAGTCACCCGGAAATAGAAATAGTGCCAGCAAAGCCATAAAGAAACCTGTACGGCGAAACCTGCAATAACTGTGGCACAACGGGGGTGAGTTGCCAACTCGTGAATAGAAAAACATCTACGCACAGAAATCGCATAAATAACGCAACCTAGGTTAATGATCATAATATATCCTCAAATATATATATAACATGCAGCCTATAACAATGGCTAGGGTATACCTCTAAGCAACGGTAATACCAAGTGCTCGTGTCAGTGCCTCAGGTAGCAATATATCATATGAATGAGGTATGAATCCATGAAAACAGAATACATGTAAATGAAGAAACTGTTTTCATAATTTAGAGAGATTTCTTTTGTATATTTTAAAATGAGGTATCATAAATGAAATCAGCATCAGCAGTGTCTAGCATCGACACAAAACATAAATCTCAATATCTCTAAATCTCAGGCTCCGGCTATCCGGACTGGCCTGTATCATCAACTCTCAGTACCTCAATATCTCGAAATCCCAATGTCTAAATCTCAATATCTAGGGCGTTATCAGTCCAGACTGGCCCCTACCATCCATCTCAAGACCACGACGGTATCCTCCGGATATCTGACGCGTCGGGTAATATCACCGGTAGGTAGTGCTCCCCTGCCAGGCTCAACGTCAGCAACACGACCTTCTTGCCCCGGGGTACCTTACCGGGCCCACCATGTATCCCGAACGGTTCATCCATCTCCTCGAATCGGGTCTCGAAATCCATCAGCAAACTCATGGTGGACGACTCATACATCATGGTAAAACCGCAATTTTATTTAAAAAGAGAGAAAGCAGTTTATATAAGTTTTGCGGTTTTCCTCCAAATCCAGAAAATATCATGGAAATCCGAATCATCAGTAGCATGTAAAACCATGAATATAAGCATGAGCATCCATGAATGCGGCATATAATGAATAACAGTATGCATGAAGTGACAAGTAACAACTACAATGTCTAAACTAGCATATAATGCAAGCAACTAATCATCATGTCAAAACTACTAGTTAACAAGCTACATTAGGCGATAATATTTACTAAGGTGTGCGTGACATGGCAATTACCGATGAAGATGTGTGTGAGCCGGCAAGCAAGTGTACGTGGTACATACGCATCATCGGTAATGGTGCTGGTGTCCTAATAGTATGATATCAACAATGCAATAAGAAATTACAATATAAGTATGCGATGCGGAGAGAACAGTAATAATGAGCGGAATACTAGACACAACGATAACTAAACTGCATTATCCTAATATAAGTCCTACAAAAGTGCCTTTTGAAATAACACGAATCGTGGTGTTTTGAAAATAAGGGCTACGGTGTTTTTAGGAAAAGATACGTTTTTTTTGAAATATCCGTAGAATCCCTTGACCTGTCTTTTAAAATACCCACGATTCGTAATCTTTTGAAATAGGTAGGAGTCGAATCTAATCTAACAACTAAACTAAACTAAAGGGCTAAGCTAATAAGCTGGACTACAGGTAAGGAACCCACCTAACATCTGAGTCGATATATATTCATACCTGTATATATATTAGTCGGTGATCCCGCCTCAATAATATCATATCCGATACCATATCTATAATCAGACATCCCAAGTCAAGAATGCGGATCAATCATCAAAATATAGCTCGTACGTAAATCCGTCGTACGGCATCCCTAAATCTGGGTACGGGTCAATATCTTATTCATCACACTATTCATCCGGTATTCTCTTTATCAAAGATCATAGTCTAGGGTACTGACCTATGTTTAGTACAATACTAATATCATCAATATAGTCATGATCTGGTTACTGATCGACAGTCTCGTACAAACTGATATCATCAGCACATATCATCATCAAGGGGTATACATCGCCCAATACGGCCTAGGATCAATATCCTAGCATACCATATCTCATATCACGATCACATGTCGACCATTTAATTAATAACACTATTCACCTGTATCGTCGTCCTAAGATCCGCTATAACACCAGGGCGTACCTCAAGTACGAATCCTGCCATATCACCGAAATCACAATCTCCACACAAAACTCATCGACTCATCTCAATCCCAAGTATCATCCTCAAATCCGTATGTGAACACATAGTCCTATACCCATGTGAACACATAACAATATATTCCCGTAAGCACAAATGAATGAAGAAAGTATGCAAGTATGGGTGGGTGTGTGCAAGTGTGGTGCGACCACTACTCTAGGGTTTCGCGACACTAAATCATCCAAGAACACCAAATATCCATATTTATCATCAATAACATAAACAATATAAACTATATATATATATGTGTGTGTGTGTGTGTGTGTGTACGTATTCGTATACATCACCACGAATTGCGGGAGTGCTATACGCCATCCACCCGACTTCTCCCCGTAGATATAAATCTACTCACATGCTCCTTGTGTGCCGATGCCGATGTCACCCTCTTCATCTTCAACGTCTCGACATCACATGGGGTACCTACACATATACATAATCGCAAATGCGCATTAAAATCACATCGGAAAACCAAATCGACACGCCAAAGGCCTATAGGTTAGAACCTATGGACCACGCTTTCAAAACCACCACCAACCCTCGATGTCGTCGTACCAACGTCAGATCATCGAGTTAAAACCAAACATACCAATCATGGTTTCATAAATCACTTAAAATATATGAAATACGATGCAAATCATCAAAACCAATAAATTGATCAAATCGGTTTATTTCACAAAACCTAGAAAACACTTAATTACCGTTTTAATTCGAAACTTGACGTTTTAACAAAACTAATAGCCATAATATCAACTAAATATCGTAACTAAGTTATATAAACCATTTCCATAATTTATTCTCATCAATTTGCATAAATTCCAAAATCCTAGTTTGCAAAAATATCAATTTTTAACACCTTTTAAAGAAAAATTCATAATTTTACAATTAAGCTTGGTTTTGCACATACTAAAGTATTAAACCACAATTTATAATGTTAATAATGTGATAAAAACCCTAACCATATTTTAATCTCACATATATATGTATTTCATGAAAACCCTATTTTGCATAAAAAACTTAATTTGGACATTTTACAAGTAGCGACTTTTAATTAGCAACTAGATTAGTTTTATCATTTCATAAGATGATAAATTACACTTTGCAACCACAATACATAATAAAAAAAAACCTAACTTGAATTACATAAACCCTTACTAATTTTTTTCCAAACATTCAATTAAACCCTAACTATTAACTAATTATGCTTGATTTAAGGTATTCAAACAACAATTTAACAAAATGTCAAGATTTATACCTCACAAGATTAGGGATCTAGCATGAAAATCTTGGCCCCCAATTTGCTCTCTTTTCACCACAATCCATGCATGATAGGCTAAACTAAAATGGGTAAGAGTTGGATTTGGATTTTTGTGTGGATTTGGAATGAATTTTGGGACTTTGGAGGGAAATAGATGGAGAAAGAGGGGGGATTTTCAGCAGGAGGCTCGGCTGAAATGGGGGGCTGAAATGAGTGGAGGTGGAGAGAGAGAGAGAGATGTGTAATATAAGGTCAAACTCCCCATACCTCAAGTCAACATACTCATACCACATTTTTATCCTTTTCTTTTCTTTGTTTGCTTGACTTTTAAGTGGGAAATGAGGGGAGGGCTGCTGATTTCAGCAGAAAAAAGGGAGAGAAATGGGGGTGTGTGAGTGTGTGGGGTGAGGAAAAATGATAAATACTATACCCCAAACAACCATTTACACTAAATTCACTAAAAAAGCCTTTTTCTTCGATATTTTCTAAACCGTTTTGGCATACCATTTCATTTCAAAAACCACATGATAAAATTTTGTTTAATATGTTATGATGCACAAAATTTATTTCAACTCATTCCAATTTGTAATTTTCCTTAATTAAATGTATTAGTGACGGCTTAAAATAATATTAAAATAATTAATTTCGGAAATTTTTCCGAAAATTTGAAATTTCACCAGTGCCTCAATAAACACCAATTAATAGCAATTACATAGCTAGAATATGTATATTTAATTTTATAATAAAGATATTTGTATTTTGACTTTTTACGGAAACCCCCCCTTATTTTACCAATTTTCCAAAATTTCACCAAAACGATTTTCAAAACGTTACACAAGGCATAGTGATTGGTAGCTATTGGGCATTCATGTGCAGCATAGATAGATGTGTTGGTTTGGGACAGTCGTACTGCCTTGTTTGCCAAAGTCAAGGGTAGTTGCGGGTGGGTTCAAATTAACCTGGAGAATGACGGGTAGAACTTGACATGTGACTTATGATTTGTTGGCCAAAGTCAAGGTCATAAGAGCATGGGGATAAAATCCACATCGGGAGTTTCAAAAGAACTGAAACTTGCTAGCGCTGCATACCATTTGGAGTGTGATAATTCTGGTAGGATTCCTTCAGTTTTGTCACACGATAATAATTGGATCCCGATCCTACTGTGAGTATATGCTACTCCTCGGGAAATTTCTCACTAAACGATCAATGCTATAAACCAAGTAGGTGTCTAGAAAGGTGTTAGCGGGGCTACGCCCCCAGGGAAAAGAGGTTCTTAAATTAAGGAACTTCGCGAAAGCGTTGGAAAACCTCCCTCGAAGTACCGACACCAGCCTGGCCGAACGGTTAAGCAAGTATTGTACGTGAGATTGATCCTGACTAATTCTTCCTTTTTGGTTTGAGGAGGGATTCGAGAGACAGTGGGAGCCATCCTGTTTAGACAAATTAAAAACCACTCTAAACTTGCAAGAGCATCGTGCTAAAGTGTTTCTTCTCTCTCTCCTAATTGCAGCGACCATTCATCATGACTGGACTTAAGTTATTACTAGATAAAAACATACTGATAGGGCCAAACTATAAAGATTGGCTCAGGAATGTCAAGATGGCAATCACTTACGACAAGTTGGGGTATCTCCTTACCACCAAAGCTCCCCCCGTCCCAGGTCCCACCTCCTGCGTCGCGGATAAGGAAATCCGTAAGACTTGGGAGATAGATAGCGCGAAGGCCAAATGCCTTGTGCTTGCCTCTATGGACAACGAACATCAGAGGAGGCATGAGAATATGGACTTCGAATCCATATTTCTCCATACAAAAGAACTGTATGGAGAGCAATCTCGTATCGCAAGATACGGAGTGTCGAAGAAGTTGTTTTCGGCAAGATTGGCCGTCGGATCATCGGTAGCGGAACACGTGCTTAAGATGATTGGCTTCATTGAGGAGCTCGCGGACCTTGGGACCACGTTGGAGAATGAGCTCTATACGGACTTAATTCTTCAGTCCCTTCCTTCCACTTATGCCCAGTTCATCCTGAATTTCAACTTACAAGAAAAGGAAGTTGAACTTTCAGAACTCCTCAACATGCTAAGGAGTGCAGGGGGCGCCCTACAGAAAGATAGGGAAACATCCACTTTGTTTGTAGGAGGATCTTCCTCTTCTAAGTCCAGGGCGAAAGCCAAGGGAAAGAAGAAGAAAGCGCCCGCCAAACCAAGGGGCGGTGTTAGTAAAGTGGATACGAAGGGAAAGACGAAAGCAACAAAGGTAGCGGGGAAACTTGTGGATAAAGAAGAATGCTTTTACTGTCACAAGAGTGGTCACTGGAAGAAAGATTGCAGGGCTTGGAAAGCCAGAACACAGGAACTGAAGCATGTTGCGGCTTCAGCTTCAGGTGTGTATGTTATTGAAAACTGTCTATCTATAAACTCTACTTCCTGGGTATTGGATACCGGATCAGGATCTCATATCTGTAATTCTTTGCAGGCATTGAGAAACCGTAGGGTTTTGAAGGCAGGTGACATGACCCTCAAAGTTGCAAACGGAGCTAGCATAGATGCTAAGGCCGTGGGGGACTATCACCTGGGGTTGTCAGATGGACACGTTTTGGTTTTGTGTAATTGCTATTTTGTACCCAACGCAACTTGTAATATCATTTCTGTATCTTTGACTTCTAAAGAAGGTTATGAATTTGCGTTTCTAAGTAATGTTGTAAACATTCACCTTAATCAAGTTCTGATTGGGTCAGGTACATTAAGCAATGGTATATACGTACTAAACCAACCACAGATTTTCAATGTCCAGAATACACACAAAAGAAAGTCTCCGAAAATAAATCAGACTTTCTTATGGCATTGTAGACTGGGTCACATCAATGAGAGAAGGTTGACGAAGTTACATACAGAAGGATATTTGAATCCGTTCGAATATCAATCGTATGCCACTTGTCAATCCTGTCTCAAAGAAAAGATGACAAAGACTCCGTTCACTGGACACGGAGTAAGAGCGAGCGAGCTCTTGGGACTCGTACACAGCGACGTGTGCGGTCCAATGTCTACACATGCGCGAAGCGGTTATTCTTACTTCATTACTTTTACGGATGACTTTTCAAGGTAAGGTTATGTCTTCTTAATGAAACATAAGTCCGAAGCCTTTGGAAAATTCCAGGAATATAAGAATAAAGTAGAAAAACAAACCGGCAAAAGTATCAAGATTCTAAGATCGGATCGAGGTGGTGAATACTTGAGTGCCGAGTTCCTGGACTATTTAAAAGAGAATGGAATTCTCTCTCAGCTTACTCCTCCATACACTCCGCAACATAACGGTGTATCGGAGAGACGGAACCGGACCCTATTGGATATGGTACGTTCCATGATGAGTAACGCTGAGTTACCGCGATCATTCTGGGGATATGCACTAGAATCAGCTGCATATCTTTTGAACCGAGTTCCAACTAAGACTGTGCCTACTACACCATATAAGATGTGGTGTGGGAAGAGACCCTATCTTAATCACATTAAGACATGGGGATGTCCAGCTTTTGTCAAAAAGTAGCATGCGGACAAGCTCGAGGCACGCTCAGTACAGTGCAAGTTTGTGGGATATCCAAAGAACTCCAAGGGATATTTTTTCTATTGCGAAGAGGAACAAAAGATCTATGTTTCTCGTCATGACCATTTCTTAGAAACTGAATTTTTGGAAAATCAGATAAGTGGGAGCACAATAGAACTGGAAGAAATTCCAGAACCACAGACTATTACTGAAAGCTTAGTGGAACCAGAGGGTTCAAAAGAAAATGACATTCCTATGCCGCTCCGCAGGAGTAGTAGGCAGTCTCATCCAACCGAGAGATACTACAGTTTTCTTATAGACTGGGATAGAGAGGATTGCATCATTGATTATAATGAGCCGACTAGCTTCCAGCAAGCCATTCAGAGCGTTGACTCGGTAAAATGGCTGGATGCAATGCGGACCGAAATGGAGTCCATGTACACCAACAAAGTATGGACGTTGGACGTTGCTCCAGATGGGGTAAAACCCGTAGGATGCAAGTGGATCTTCAAAAGGAAGATTGGTGTAGATGGAAAGGTTGAGACCTATAAAGCTAGACTGGTTGCAAAGGGTTTTCGTCAAAGACCTGGTTTGGACTATGACGAGACCTTTTCTCCAGTAGCTATGCTGAAATCCATTCGGATCCTTCTTGCCATTGCTGCCTTCCACGATTATGAGATTTGGCAGATGGAATTAAAGACCGCTTTTCTAAATGGAAAGTTAGAGGAGTGTGTCTATATGGACCAGCAAGAGGGTTTCATTCAGAGTCGGAGCAGCGGAAAGGTGTGCAAGTTGCTTAAGTCCATCTACGGACTAAAGCGGGCATCGCGGAGTTGGAACATCTGTTTTAATGAGACGGTCAAAGAATTTGGCTTTATCAAAAATCCAGATGAACCATGCATCTATAGTAGATTTGTAGCGAGAACTGTAGTATTCCTCGTTTTATACGTGGATGACATTCTCTTAATAGGAAATGACATTCCTATGCTACAATCTGTCAAAGGGTTCTTGTCACACAGGTTCTCCATGAAAGACCTGGGTGATGCCTCCTACATTCTAGGGATCCGGATCTATCGTGATAGATCCAGGAGGATATTAGGACTTTCGCAGTCCAGGTACATCGACACCATACTGAAAAGATTCAGCATGGAAGATTCCAAGCGCGGTAATCTACCGGCTTGTCACGGGATCACCCTCTCCAAAGAGATGTCTCCTAAGACTGATTTGGAAAGGGATCGCATGTCTATTATACCCTACGCTTCTGCGGTAGGCTCTATAATGTATGCGATGTTGTGTACCAGACCAGATGTGGTGTTCATATCAGATTTTTGCATTTTCATACCGCCCAATTTTTGTCACATTGCATATCGGTAGATACTCTTGAGCCGTGTTTGCTAGTCAATTGCAGGATACAGGTTCTCGGTTCTAAAACGGTGAAATTCATGGAAAACACGACAAAATCCGGGTTCCTGCCAACCACAGATAAAACACGGTCTCCGCTCTTCATCCGTATGTTGCCAGATACCAGTTTAGGAAGACAAAATGTCAAATCAATGTCATTCTCATGCACAAGGCTCAATGGTAGCACAAAATCCAAGAGATCTACGCGGAGCTCGAGGCAATCATGACAAAATCTTGACAAAAAGTCCACCTTTCCCTCAACAGAAATTCTGGAAAAATCGTGGAGCCAAATTGAGAAAATACATTTACCAGAATAATGTACACATCAAACCAGGGAACCACAGCAACTTGGGGGGCCCAACTCAACCAAACGGCCGCGGATCAGCGGCCAAAGAGGGTCCTAGGCCGCGGATCCACGGCCATTTAGGCGCCAAGTCTGCAGGGCTTTGGGGGGTGTTTTGGTCTTTTTGTATAGGTTCTGATGGTTGCCCTAGGTTTTCATTTTTTGGCCTATAAATAGCCCAGAACTTTGTGAAGGAGGGGGTCCATTCTTGTATTTTCATTTTGCCTAGTTTTAGTGTGTTTCTTCTTCCTCTTCTCACCTCTTCTCCATTAAACTTGTAGTGAGCTCATTAGTGAAGAGTGATGAATAAAGAAGAACCATTTATTATCATGCTTGTCTCTTTATTTTGTTAATTGTTGCAATTTTAATTCGTTAAGTAGTTGTTGTTATTTTTCTTGTTGTTTCTTTCTTCTTCTTTTTTCTTTATCCTTACATACGACAATGATGCTTACGCTCGATCCTCGCCAAGGTGAGGTCGCAAATAGCTAGTCGTATTTTTCTAATCTCTTTCTTTCTATCTTCCTCTTTTTTTTGTTTTATTTTCCCGTATCATAATGTGTGAGTAGTTCATACTTGTTAGGGTAGGATAAGGGAAGTTTGAGAGAAGGAAATCTCTCTCACTCTTTCCTTGCCCAACAGCTTAATTCGACTCCCGTTAATTGATCCACAATCCGCTCCTTACGGCACCCTATCCTACATGATAGCGGTGATTCCTTAGTGAGACCGGTTGTGGTTGAATTAACCGGAGGTTATGGCTAAGAGCCAAGAACGGACGGACAAGCACCAAAAGGAAGACTTATGCGTTGGAAAGCCTAGCTTATACTCGCAAAGTCCTTCCTAGTCGTGCTAATCCCCGTTGTTGCCGATTACCGTAACGCCGATATTAAGAGGGGCAACGAAAGATGAGGAGACTCCTAACTCAAACTAACCTAATCCTAACCCTAACAAGCTCTCTTTAAATATCAACTCAACACTTAGATAATCACAAACAAAATCTGAAAAACCGGACTTAACTCGTTAAAACACATTGAAAAAGACTCCCATCTCCCTGCGGACGACCCGTACTCAACAGGCTAGCTACAAGCGAAACCGTCTTGATTGCGGTATTTAAAACTAAACTTGAACACGCACGTACTCTAACAATCAAATGGCGCCGTTGCCGGGGAGACGGTAGTTTATTTCCTTGTGTATGTTTCGGGTTAACTTGTGAATATAACCAAAAAAAAAATATACATTGTAAAAAACCATCTTGTTGTTTTTGATTAGCTTTTGTGCAAGTGTGCAGGAAAATACGAAGTTCAAGATCGGCGCCAAGGACGTCGGATAATACGGAGTTCAAGTACAGTGCCAAAGACGTGGGAAGATAGACCCACATTTCGCGGCTACACCGCGACGGACAAAACGAAGCAAACGGTCTACTTTAAGATTCTGGAGCAGTTCCAGTGAGCAAATCCAGATTCAGGGTCTTAAAAACAGCAGAGGACACCAAAAACAGCCTACACCAAAATTTCAAAGCCCCAACTCCCCAATTCCGCCGTGGAACCGCGGCATAAGCAAGCTTAGGCCGCGGATCCGCGGCCACTTGGTGGAGTTAGTGTGCACAATTCTCTGTAAGTCCTCCTCTTCTCCTCTCCACTCCTCTGGACTCCAATAAACTGTGTTTTCTGCAGATTTCTTTGCGCAAACTCTTCTCCCCCTTCCAATAAACTGTTCTTGTGCAGGATTCTTTGCGCCGCAAATAAAAAAATTGTTTGCAGTTGATTTGTTACTGCTTTGCATTTCTTTAATACGGACTTAAGGGGCTTGAAACCAATCCATATTGGGTGGGGATTTCATCACCCTTCCCAGGACCCCAAAAATCACTAAAGCATACGCATTGTCCATTGTAAATTAAAAAAATACTAGACTTCAGCCCTAAGGACTTCGCGCTCATTAGGAGAAGATAAACCGTGTTTAGAACCTCGCTTAACCGTATATTGTTTACGGGGTGTCTAGGAAAGTGTTAAAGGCGCAACCGCCGAAAGAGAAAGGGTTATTTAATTAAGGAACTTCGCGAAAGCGTTGGACAACCTCCCCTTATCTCTGCACTTACCTGGCCTCGTGATCAGTGTATTTTTAAGCCCGTTTCTCGACATTGTTTAACTTCGACAATCAAGTTCAGGAGCAGGTCTAGTAGACCTAGGTTACCCTAGATCTAGGTGTGATTGTGCATATCTTGTTTGTAATTGCTTAAGCCGTATTTCCGTACATATTTCTGTAAAACTCTTTCTAAAAAAGAAAAAAAGAAAAAAAGAAAAAACTTTTATAAAAACTAGCCGTTTGTCGCCAAATCCATTTTTTTCACCCACCACCCATCGCCTTTCTTCATTGACGTTTTCTTACCCTCACCTTCTCCGCTTTGACTATACTAAACTCGTTTAGTGTATGTCCGCTTGGACTCGGGACACTAGCGCCCGTCTAGTCCGCGTTACATTAGTCGCGACCGACTACGCGATCGACTCCGAAGTCGATACTCCGTCCACTCCTCTTTCACCCCTTCCTTTGCCGGCCAACTCCGACGTTGACCGGAATTCTGTTCATAGATCTTCACCTTCACCAACCTCTTCTTCCGCGATGTCGGGATTTAATCCGAACACCTCTTTGACCACTGCTGGATTGGCTCCACCTCCTACAGAGACCAATCTCCCACCACCTCCGCCTGTTGTAGCGCCGCAGCGAATCGCGCTCCAGGATCGTTTCTACCCCACCCGTTCTGCACTTCCCACCTGCCTTTCTCTTCCTCCGGCCAATGGGGACAACTTTGAAATTAAGCCCCATTTCATCAACATGCTTCCACGTTTTCATGGGCTTGAATCTGAAGATGCCTATATCTTCATCAATAAATTTCAAAATGTCTGTGCCATGATGAAAACCATCCAGCTGTCGGACGATGCTATACGTCTACGGGTCATTCCGTTCACTTTATGCGATCTCGCTGAAAAATGGTTGTATAGCACCGCTTCCCACTCAATCACTAGCTGGGACGAGTTTGTTAAAGCGTTTCTGAAAAAATTCTATCCAAATCATAAGACCGCAAGAATTCGTAATGAAATCAACCAATTCTCCCAGCTTCCTTCTGAACCCTTCTGGAAGTGCTTTGACCGGTACAAAGACCTTCTTGTTCAGTGTCCTCACCACGGTATAGAGAAATGGCAACTCTGCCAAACCTTATACGAGGGACTGAACCCAGCAACGAAGCAGTTGCTGGAAACCATCTATCAGGGCCACTTCCTATCAAAATCTGACGAGGAAGCGTGGCAGTTCTTTGACGATCTTGCGGAGCAAATGCTACAGTGGGAGAGCACCAGACCGACTTCTTCTTCTTCTACCTCCACTTCTACCGGTCAGTCTAGGGTAGGAATCCACCAACTCGATGTCTCTATTGCGATGAAAGCTGAAATGGCTGCAATAACAAGAAAGCTTGAAGCGATAGAGAGCAAATTCTCTGCTCCTGTTCCTGCCCCTGTTCCTGCCCCTGTTCTCCCCCTTCGTACCATCTGCGCTTGTTGTTCCGATCCTTCCCACTTGACCGAAGAGTGTCCTTACAATCCAGCCTCGCAAGGACAGGATCAGGTGAATGCTGCCTTCCAGCAAAGACCGAGGAATGATCCATACTCTTCCACCTACAATCCCGGTTGGAGGAACCACCCCAATTTCGCCTGGAATCAGAATCAGAATCAATTCCAAGGCAACAATTTCCAAAGGGCCCCTCCGCCGCAACAACAAGCGCAACAACAAACTCAGTATCAGCAGCCCTTCCAACCCCAACCTTTCCAAAACCAGACGAACAACTTTGCACCCAACAACTCTTTTCCACCAAACAACTTTGTTCCGTCGAACAACGATAAGGTTTTCTCGCTCGAGCGAAGTCTGGAGGCGTTTGTTAAACAATTGACTCAATCCACCGCCAACATCCAGTCTTCCATTCAATCTTTAGTGCAACACACTTCCGCACACGGGCAAAGCATCAAGACCATCGAGGCCCAGATTGCACAGCTGAACGCGGCCTTAAGCGAGCGAGAGAAGGGGAAGCTCCCGTCCCAGCCACTTCCAAATCCCGGTCACCCACATAATGCACATGTTGCTCTTGAACAACAAAACCATAATGTGAGTGCCGTGACTACACTGAGATCGGGAAGGATGCTGCAGAACAACATTGGCAAACGAATCAACGATGACACCCTGGCCGCCGCTTCTTCTCCTTCTTCTTCGTCTTCCGAGCCTATTCTCCGTTCTTCAACAGGCTCTCCTTCCTCTTCTTCTTCTCTGAACGGACCCACTTCTCACTCCACGAAAACATCTATTCTGGGATCCGTTCCAACTCCACAATCTCCTCCTCCAGCATTAGACTCAACCAATTTTCAAAATGTTCCATTTCCAAACCGGTTGAGATCTAATAAACAAAATCCTCAAATGGAGAAGATTCTGGAGTTATTTAAGCAAGTTAACATTAACATTCCACTTTTAGATGCTGTCTAACAAGTACCGTCTTACGCGAAAATCTTAAAGGACTTGTGCATGAAAAAAAGGAAGTCTCAGGTACCCAAGAAAGTTTTCTTGGCTAGTGCTGTGAGTGATGCCCTTACCCAATCTTTACCACAAAAATGGAAGGACCCTGGCTGTCCTACGATTTCAATTACCATTGGGGATAAGAACATCAACCGCGCACTATTAGATCTTGGTGCCAGTGTTAACTTGCTTCCGTATTCAGTATACGAGCAATTAGGCGTCGGAGAGCTGAAACCCACGCACTGCACTCTCCAAATGGCCGACCGATCAATCACCCATCCTAGGGGTGAGCTAGAGGATGTGTTGATAAGAGTCAGGGACTTCATATTCCCCGTTGACTTCATTGTATTAGATACACAGCCTGTAGCTAACCCTCGGAATCAAATTCCGGTGATACTCGGTCGCCCATTTCTCGCAACCTCAAATGCCGTGATCAATTGTCGCAATGGTTCGATGAACCTCTCTTTTGGAAATATGACGATTGAACTCAACATTTTTAGGTTGGGGAATCAGCCCGTCGAACCTAATGCTCATATATTGGACGTCTGCTCGATCCAGGAGATCACCACGGAAGAGCGTGAATTCGAGGAGTTTCTGTTTGATCATGATAATCTTGACGCCACTAGTGCGTTTCTCTTCCAACCTGCTGCTGTTTCTGCGCCCGACAACGACTACGAGTGTTTCACGTTCTCGAACAATCTTTGCTGCGCACAACCCGAGTTTGAATCCTTCGACTTTCCGGATGAGTTACCTGAACCATCCAACTCGGTTGCCTACACTCGCTTTGAACCTTTGCTGCAGTCCTTTGAGTTCGAGACCTTTGCACCAATCTCGCCTTCTATCATTTCACCTCCAACACTCGAACTCAAGCCGCTGCCGTCTCACCTTAAGTATGCTTACTTAGGTGAGAACGAGACCCTCCCTGTCATCATCTAGGCTTCTCTAGCTCCCGAGCAAGAGAAAGCCCTTCTCGCGGTCTTGCACAGCAACAGGCAAGCTTTTGGCTGGTACATGGCGGACATCAAGGGGATTAGTCCCCTGATCGTTGAGCATCACATTCATCTGATGGATGATGCCAAATCAGCCCGGGATCCACAAAAACGTCTTAATCCGGTCATGAAGGAGGCTGTGAAGAAGGAGATCGTCAAATGTCTAGATAGTGGTATCATTTACCCTATCTCTGATAGCCAGTGGGTTAGCCCCATTCATGTTGTCCCCAAGAAGTCGGGCATCACGGTCATAACCAACGAGGCGAACGAGTTAATCCCTACTCGCACCAAAACTGGGTGGCGAGTTTGCATTGATTACAGAAAACTCAACGCCGCAACGCGGAAAGACCACTTTTCGCTACCTTTCATTGACCAAATGCTTGAACGATTGGCCGGACATGAGTACTATTGCTTTCTAGATGGCTACTCTGGCTATAATCAAATTCCCATCGCCGAAAAAGACCAGGACAAGACTACTTTCACTTGTCCTTTCGGCACGTTTGCATATCGACGCATGCCCTTTGGGTTATGCAATGCGCCCGCAACCTTCCAGCGGTGTATGATGGGAATTTTCTCTGACATGGTGGAAAAATTTCTAGAGATTTTCATGGATGACTTCTCCATCTTCGGCGACTCCTTCGACGAGTATTTGCTGCATCTTGACGCTGTCCTTACCCGATGTAAGGACAAGAATCTCACTTTGAACTGGGAGAAATGCCACTTCATGGTGCGCGAAGGTATTGTCTTAGGACATATCATCTCGCAAAATGGCATAGAGGTTGACAAAGAAAAGATTGAGGTCATTTCCAATCTGCCTCCTCCCCGATGCGTCAGAGATATCCGAGCCTTCCTTGGCCATGCCGGTTTCTATAGACGGTTTATCAAGGACTTTAGCAAGATTGATAGGCCCTTGACGCTTTTGCTGGCCAAGGATACACCTTTCGACTTCAACTCGAGCTGTGTGACTGCATTCGAGTCACTGAAACGCTCACTCACTTCTGCTCCCGTTCTTTCTTCATTTGACTGGACGCACCCATTCGAGATTATGTGCGATGTATCCGACTTTGCCATCGGTGCTGTCCTTGGACAGCACATCAACAAGATGCCGCACGTAATCTATTACGCGAGCCGAACCCTGAACGATGCCCAACTCAATTATATAACAACTGAGAAGGAATTCTTGGCTGTTGTATTTGCCTTAGAAAAGTTCAGGCCCTACCTCATCGGCTCTCCAGTCATTGTCTACACAGACCATTCAGCTCTGCGCCATCTTTTTGCGAAGAAAGATGCAAAATCTCGGTTAATACGTTGGATCCTCTTGCTTCAAGAGTTTGACCTTGTCATTAAGGACAAACGAGGATGTGAAAACGTAGTTGCCGACCATCTCTCACGACTTCCTTCTTCGCCTTCGCTTCCAATTCCGATCAACGACGTTTTCCCGGATGAACAACTCTTGACAGTGTCGTGCGAACCCTGGTTCGCAGATATTGTGAACTATTTGGCTACGGGATTACAACCGACTGAATGGTCGAGTCAGGACAGACATCGCTTCTTATCCCAAGTAAAACACTTTTACTGGGACGAACCCTACTTGTTCAAGTACTGTTCCGACCAGATTATTCGTCGGTGTGTCCCTGATGAGGAATTCAAGAGTGTGCTGTCATTTTGCCACGATCAAGCATGTGGCGGGCATTTTGGGCCCAGAAAGATAGCTGAGAAGATCTTGTAATGTGGTTTCTACTGGCCACAACTTTTCAAAGACGCTCACGACTATTGCAAGACTTGCTCCCGGTGCCATCACATGGGCCGGATATCCCGGAGGAACGAGATGCCGCTCCAACCGATCTTAGTTGTGGAGATTTTCGATGTTTGGGGGATAGATTTCATGGGGCCGTTTCCCAGCTCTTTTGGGAACTTGTACATCCTTCTAGCTGTTGATTACGTCTCTAAATGGGTCGAGGCTGTGCCCAGCCGAACTAACGACAACAAGGTTGTCGTTAGGTTCCTTAAAGAAAACATTTTCTCACGGTTTGGGCACCCCCGAGCGATCATTAGCGACAATGGAAGTCATTTCTGCAATAAAACTTTCGAAGCCTTGATGCGGAAATACTCCATTAATCATAAGCTTTCTACGCCCTACCACCCCCAAATCTGCGGGCATGCCGAAGTTTCAAATCGGCAAATCAAGCAGATACTGGAGAAGACGGTTTCCAAGAACCGTAAGGATTGGTCGCTGAAACTCACTGATGCCCTTTCGGCATTTAGAACCGCTTATAAGACCGACCTTGGCATGTCTCCCTATCGGCTTGTGTACGGAAAAGCCTGCCACCTTCCTGTCAAAATAGAGCATCGCGTATTTTGGACGATAAAGGAGCTGAATCTGTCTCTTGAAGATGCGGGCAGCCATCGGAAGCTGCAGCTGAACGAACTATGCGAGCTTAGGGATGAGGCTTACGATAACGCGGTTGTCGTTAAGAATCGAACGAAGGTGTTTCACAATAAACACCTTTTGCGCAAAACCTTCGTACCTGGTCAGCAGGTACTGCTTTACGACACCCGACTTCACTTCCATCCTGGAAAGCTCAGATCTCGCTGGAAAGGGCCGTATTTTGTGCGGAATGTGTATCCGCAGGGCGCTGTGGATTTGGAGAATCCAAAGGACGGTTCACTTTTCAAAGTAAACGGACATTAATGCAAATCGTACCTTAGCGCCGAACTAACAGAGGAGCTCCTGTTCTTACAGGAGCCGGTTTACCCTGCATGATCTTCCTCTGCCTACCTCCAAACTTCGGTTATCCAGCCAAGAACAGCGGACACTGTTCCAAATAAGTTTGGGGGTATGTACAAACCATCTTGTATATATTTGTGTATATTCTTTTTTTTTCTTTAAAAACAAAAACAAATAAAAATTGTGTATGACTAACCGACAATTTTGAACCTTCCAACTGCTCTCTTCATGCTACGACAGTGAGGACACTGTCCAGTTTAAGTTTGGGGGTACGCTCGGTACGCATTTCTTACCTTCGCATTCATATGTATATTTTGCATCTTCATATTAATATCCATAAAATCCATAAAAATTTGAAAATTTTCTAAAAAAAATATAAAAACTTTTTTGTCAAGTTAGCTTGTGGAAGAACTCTGATACAACATTCGACGGTTTTTGTTTGAAAAAAATAGGAATAACTAAATCTTATGTTTGGATTTTGAAAACCTAAAAGATAACTCTCCTTTGAAGTTAACTATAGCTGATATACGTCTTTACATCACACTACACGTGTCGTAAGATTTTGGGAATTAGATGACAAGTCTTTCATGTTTAAACTTTTAAACAGATAAATGATTTTCTGAGGATCAAATAGGTTTGTTCTGAAATAAGTAATGTCAAGAATAGTTTATGAAGTAAAGCGAATATGAAAGAATGTTATTGATGCCGTAATTGGAGCTAAGTCTGAAAAATAACCCATCTGAAACTTGATTGGAATGATTACACACCAAACCCACTAAACACGTCTTTTATCCAAAAATAATAATTGAACCGCCGGTTATATCTCCGTTCGTATTAAATCATCTGATTTTCACGCCAAACTGGCTTTTGTTTTTGGACCTAGGTAACTTGAGTAATTAAGTCCGCTGGGGTGTTTCTGCACGTAATGTCCTAAAATCAACTGGTTTGGGTGCATTGGCCGAAAGCTCGCTAAGAAGCCTAGAAAGTCCAGTTTAAAACAAAGTCAAGCAAGTGTTCTCTCCGAGTTAAAATTCCTAACGGTTCTTTGTGTGAGAATAATCTTGATAAAAGACAGGCTTTTATAAAAATTTTAACGGAGCTATGAAGGTTTTATTCTATGTTAAAGACTATTGCACGTTCACAGAGGTGTGTATGAAATGAAAACAAGAAAAAAGTGGAGTGAAAAATACGACTTAGTTTCCTGTTAGGGAAGATAGAAATTCTGAAGTTGAAACCTTACTGAAAAACGAAACTTGAAAAATGCTTAACTCTTTATAAAACTTATGTGATCCTTTTAAAATTGTTATCTGGGCTTTATTGTGCGACATGATGACTTTATTCGACCTTTCGGGAACTTAACGACACTATTTGCACTGCACGTAAAGACATATAAAAATCTGTAGTTAAATAAGAAGCGAGGTGTGAAAAATAAATGTTCGATGGTCTAGACTTAGGATTATAGAAATGTTATTTTCTAAAACAAAACTTTAAGGTTTGAAGCTTAGTTATATTACAAAACCAACTTGACCGGATTTTGTGGGTAGTATCCGCTGAAAACCCTCAGGAGACAACACTCCTCCTACTAGGGACACCTAGAGGTTTAACGGCTTGTTGCACATGCTCAGTGCAATCGCGTTCCATGCGAAAGTGAGGATAGGAAATTTTTTGTGAATAAATTGGCTTTGCTCGGGACGAGAAAATGATAAGTTTGGGGGTATTTGTTCATATCAAATTTTTGCATTTTCATACCGCCCAATTTTTGTCACATTGCAAATCGGTAGATACTCTTGAGCCGTGTTTGCTAGTCAATTGCAGGATACAGGTTCTCGGTTCTAAAACGGTGAAATTCATGGAAAACACGACAAAATCCGGGTTCCTGCCAACCACAGATAAAACACGGTCTCCGCTCTTCATCCGTATGTTGCCAGATACCAGTTTAGGAAGACAAAATGTCAAATCAATGTCATTCTCATGCACAAGGCTCAATGGTAGCATAAAATCCAAGAGATCTAAGCGGAGCTCGAGGCAATCATGACAAAATCTTGACAAAAAGTCCACCTTTCCCTCAACAGAAATTCTGGAAAAATCGTGGAGCCAAATTAAGAAAATACATGTACCAGAATAATGTACACATCAAACCAGGGAACCACAGCAAATTGGGGGGCCCAACTCAACCAAACGGCCGCGGATCCGCGGCCAAAGGGGGTCCTAGGCCGCGGATCCGCGACCATTTAGGCGCCAAGTCTGCAGGGCTTTGGAGGGTGTTTTGGTCTTTTTGTATAGGTTCTGGTGGTTGCCCTAGGTTTTCATTTTTTGGCCTATAAATAGCCCAGAACTTTGTGAAGGAGGGGGTCCATTCTTGTATTTTCATTTTGCCTAGTTTTAGTGTGTTTCTTCTTCCTCTTCTCACCTCTTCTCCATTAAACTTGTAGTGAGCTCATGAGTGAAGAGTGATGAATAAAGAAGAACCATTTATTATCATGCTTGTCTCTTTATTTTGTTAATTGTTGCAATTTTAATTCGTTAAGTAGTTGTTGTTATTTTTCTTGTTGTTTCTTTCTTCTTCTTTTTTCTTTATCCTTACATACGACAATGATGCTTACGCTCGATCCTCGCCAAGGTGAGGTCGCAAATAGCTAGTCGTATTTTTCTAATCTCCTTCTTTCTATCTTCATCTTTTGTTTTGTTTTATTTTCCCGTATCATAATGTGTGAGTAGTTCATACTTGTTAGGGTAGGATAAGGGAAGTTTGAGAGAAGAAAATCTCTCTCACTCTTTCCTTGCCCAACAGCTAAATTCGACTCCCGTTAATTGATCCACAATCCGCTCCTTACGGCACCCTATCCTACATGATAGCGGTGATTCCGTAGTGAGACCGGTTGTGGTTGAATTAACCGGAGGTTATGGCTAAGAGCCAAGAACGGACGGACAAGCACCAAAAGGAAGACTTATGCGTTGGAAAGCCTAGCTTATACTCGCAAAGTCCTTCCTAGTCGTGCTAATCCCCGTTGTTGCCGATTACCGTAACACCGATATTAAGAGGGGCAACGAAAGATGAGGAGACTCCTAACTCAAACTAACCTAATCCTAACCCTAACAAGCTCTCTTTAAATATCAACTCAACACTTAGATAATCACAAACAAAATCTGAAAAACCGGACTTAACTCGTTAAAACACATTGAAAAAGACTCCCATCTCCCTGCGGATGACCCGTACTCAACCGGCTAGCTACAAGCGAAACCGTCTTGATTGCGGTATTTAAAACTAAACTTGAACACGCACGTACTCTAACAATCATGTGGCTTATGCACTGAGTGTGGTAAGCAGGTATCAGTCAAACCCTGGGGAGAAACACTGGATAGCGGTAAAGAAAATTCTCAAGTACCTGAGAAGGACTAAGGAGGTGTTCTTGGTGTATGGCGGAAAAGACCTCCAGATTGAGGCCTTTGCTGACTCCAGCTTCCAGAGTGACAAGGATGATTCCAAGTCCATGTCGGGTTTTGTCTTTACCCTCAATAGAGGGGCGGTGTTTTAGAAGAGTTCCAAACAGGAAACCTTTGCTGACTCGACTATTGAAGCGGAATATATCGCTGCATCTGATGCCGCAAAAAAGCCGTCTGGATAAGGAAGTTCTTGAAAGAACTTCAGGTGGTTCCGTCCATTGTTGACCCAATACCTTTGTATTGCGACAACAACGGGGCTATAGCTTTAGCAAAGGAACCCAGGTCCCATCAGAAATCCAGACACATCTTGAGGCGGTATCACCTGATCAGGGAGATCGTGGATCGCAAGGAGATCGAGATTCGGAGGGTTGCTTCAGAAGATAACACTGCAGATCCATTCATAAAGGCCTTACCCCAGACTCATTTCGAGCGGCTGATCGAGATGATAGGTCTTCGATACGCCAGTACATGGCCTTAGTGCAAGTGGGAGATTGTTAGTGTATATGCCCTAGAGGCCATTACTGTATCATACTAGTTTGTATATTACTTAATGGAAGCTTGGGATATTCACAGTTGTATAGACAATCTTGCTCAATATAGTAGTATGCTACTTGGTTTATTTCTACTTCAGTGTGTACATGTGTTTATTTTAGTATATCACTTATACACATTAGCGGAGCCCTTAGGATCTTTGCTTGATTACCAGCGTTGTGATGGCAGTCACACTAGTGGGGGCTGGGTAATCTATAAGCACATCCTAATGCAGGTCCCTAGTCGCAGGACTATCGAGAGAGGGCATCGATACTCCGGAGTAGACTAGCGTATGCGCTTCTCATCCCAGTGTGGGAGATGGTCTGTCCCATAGCCATCAGTACGTCGTACTGGAGATAGTATGCGGGTGCTCGTTGGCTTACGAGTGCACTGGATAGGACTCGTCGAGAACTGTTGGTTGGTACTATACCTATCGTCAGTTATCAGTTCCCAGGTGACATGAGTACAGCTTAGTCCGCTGACTAGACACTGTCACTTCACCTCGAGTGTGTTCCCACTGTACTTAGATTACTACCCTACCACGGCTCAAAGGAGTCGTGGAAACAGGGAGTAGTTGGGTGCGGTCCCGAAGCACTTGGAGGCAGTGACGGTTAGACAGGATTCACCTCTCCCGGTATTGGGGGTTGACATCGCGCTGTGTCTAGGAGAGCCATTACACGAGTACTCCCTGTCCAGGGCAAGCAAGATATATTTTGACCGCAATCAATAACGGTGTCGGTTAGACAGGATTCATTTTGATTGAATGAAATTCTTGATGTGTTGTATGTTTATAGAAAATAGAATTTAGAGCAATCACAATCAAAAATATTTTGACCGCAATCAATAACGGTGTCGGATGTAGCGCGTTAGTAAGTGCGGATCGTCCACACGGAAAGTGAGTTCCGTTCAATTTTCGAATTAGATGAGTTGAAAATTTAAGGCAAAGAAAAGAAAACAATTCATGATTTGTAATTTTAAATCAAAAGTTAGAAAAATCTAGATCTAAAAGAAACATTAAAACAAGAAGAGAGATGAGAGATAATTTCCAACCAACACTCAAGATTATAAGGATAGCTCGTAAGAGTAGATCGGATCTATCGATGTGATGAGATCTAAAAATTACTAATTCTTATCCATTAATGAATTGAAACTAGATCGATACAAATTCATCGAGGTTTAAGGATCTTGCGAGGGAATTAGGGATTTCGCAACTCATCCTTTGTCCTTTCGATGGATCGCATTCAAATTCTAGCTTCGAGTTAATCAAATGTTTAATAGTTGTATAAGATTTAAGAATTGTAAAAATATCTAAATCATCATCATCTAAAGATCGTCACAACTCCTACACGAGCGGAGATTACTCAAACATCATGATCACAAACACAATCACAAATTGAGATCAAATCATTATGCTTGAATTAAAAGATAAGCAAGAATATAGAAAATTCACCTTTATTTATCGACAAATTTCGTTACAACTCTCTTGAATTTACAAAAGGAAGGAACTAGATCGTCGATTTCGGCTTCGCTCGGCTCCTTGAGTCGCGGATCGGCATGGATCTCTTGCTCCGCTGGAAATCTGGCGTTGCTTCTAAAGGTTGGAGGAATTCTTGCTTGAATTGATCTCGGGAATTTGATCTTGAGGTTGAATTGGGGATTGGGCACAAGTTTTGTCACTAAACTTGTGGAGGGAAGAGGGAGATGAATGAATTCTTCAACAAATTCCACTCTAGATCTAGGCTCCTTTTTATAGACCTCCCAAATCTTAGATCTAGAATTGAAATTTGAATTCCCCCCATAAGTTAGTTATCCAAATGATTTAAATTTCCCTCCAAAAAGTTAGTTAAGCCTAAATTTTGAATTTCCCTCCAAGAATTTGTTAAGCCGAGCCTTCTAGAAATGCCACGTGGAGCTTCTGGGGTCTTCTGGAAGCTTTGGCCGTTATAATTAAGCATGTGATGAAATTGAAGCTGATGATGTCACCAAAGCGCCGCGGTTCCGCGGCGCAAGCAGGCTCCTGCCGCGGAACCGCGGCTCTTTAGAGGCCTTAGGGCTTGATTTTCCTGGTGTGGTCTTGGGCTGTCTTGTGGGCCTTTTTCTGATATATGGATTTTTATTTGGCCTTCTGTATTACTACCAGATCTTTAGACTTTGTGTTGGCGCATCTTTTATCAGATCTCTTCCCAATTTTGGGCTCTGCTTTCGGAATTTCCTGCATAGACTCCAAGACAAGAGTTGCGCAATACAAGGATGATGCGATGCCATGAAAAACAGTTAATTTCCTTTAAAGTGCCGGTTAAAAAGTCTAACACATGCAATTTGGTATTTCAGAGATGATTTGGTAATATATGCAATTATGAATACCGAACACTTCTATATGAGTGCAAAAGGTAGGGAAATTGCCGTGTTAGAAATGCAGTATTTTCGACTGATCAAATTCCCCCAAACTTATTTTTGATCGTCTCGATCGAACGGTTTTATTAAAAAGAGAAGGAGAAAATAAAGAAAGAGAAAAGCACACCTTCGTAGGTAACACGATTGCACTGAGCACATGCAACAAGCCTTTAAACCTCTAGGTGTCCCTAGTAGGAGGAGTGTTGTCTCCTGAGGGTTTTCAGCGGATTGCACCCACAAAATCCAATAATAAAAGGAAGATCATGAATATTACATTTAAAGAAAAGAATTGTAAAAGAAAAGCCTTGAAAATTAGGGTTTTCAACTAAGCTAGCTTTTCGGTTGTCATGAGCCCTATCTTAATGGTCATGAAAAGATGTTAGAAATCACGTCCTTCCTCAATAAAATATCGTTTTATTCTTCATTCCTATCTTTATTCCAAACGTCGATCATATCACCCTGCATGTGTGTAAAGAACATCCCTACACCCGGAGAATTCAATTCAAGCTATCATACTCTTGCCCATCAGCCTCAGTACTTTTTAATTAGATGTGCTTACACACTTTCATGCGATCGTTAATACTTCTTGAGGTACTAACCAACCGATTACTCATTTTCTTGCTTATTCGGTGTATTTTCCTCGTCTTTCACCACCTTAGGTATAGCAGTGACTCCCAGACCAGTTGGCCTTAGGGCACTAGGTGAAAAGACACCCTCGCTATAGATTTTTTTTATTATTGCCCTTGGTGATAACAAAACCAGTGTCCATTTTTCTCACCACTTTTCTTCAATTTTTTTTCATACATCGGTTTTAAGATAAGAGCATTTCAAGGTATCCTCTACTATCCCGGGCTTTAAGACGTGTGTAAGTGCGAATAGCAGGGTATCAACGCTCAAAATGTTTGACTTTCCAGAATAGAAACTATTTTTCACACTTATTTTTATCCTCAGATTAGTGACTTCCTCCATCTTACTAACCCTTGGGACAACGACTCATGATTAGTCGAAAATATTGTAACCGGCAATTTCCTCATCATTTGCATTCATATAGGAGTGTTCGGCATTCATATTCTACATATTAGCAAATCTATCACAGATTATCAGATTACATGTATTAGACCTTAAAACCGGCATTTCTAGGGAAATTGACTGCATTGCATGGCATCGCAATATTTTTATATGTCGCAACCCGTATTTCGAAGTCTGTGCAGGAAAAGGAGAAGCTCGCTCAAATTTACACCGCTCAAAGATACGTCAACTCACTAACTTCAAATCTGGTATCATTACAAAGGAGCAATTGCAAATTAACATATCAAAGGATGCCCTAAACTACAGTACAAGCCCACAGAAGAAAGTACAGAGCCCAAGCCCATCAAAGAGCCGCGGATCCGCGGCAATGGCTTGCTTGTGCCGCTGATCCGCGGTGGAACCAGGGAGTTACCTCCTCAATTTTGGTGCAAAACTCCTGTCTCATGGCCCACTGCTCAGAAATGTATCTCAAGTTCCAGAAGACTCTAGAGGTTTCTGCCAGATCAGCAAACAAGGGTTTCCAAGCCTAATTAAACCTTGCTTAAACCCTAAGCTAGCTCCTAAAAAACTACCTTCTAGAAGACTCAACAAACTTTTGGAGGGAACTACCATTTCAAACCTAAACCTAGGGTTTGGGAAGTCTATAAATAGAAGCCTAGACCTAGGGTGATAAAGCATGTGGAGATAAATAGAATCAAACCATTTGTGATTCATTTTAGTTCATTTTAGCCAATCTCCTTCTTCATCTCCTTCCTCCACAAGTCTAGTGAGAGGGCTTGTGGGAAACCCTAACCCTAATTCCAATTAAAATCAAGATCCCGAGTACCCATTAAGCAAGAAGCCCTACAACTTTTAGGAGCGGAGCCGATCTTCAACGGAGCAAGCGATCTGAGCCGATCCACGACTCACGAAGCCGAGCGATGCCCGATCAACAATCTAGATTCTTCCTCTTGTAGTTCTTGAAGCGAATGTAATCAAAATTGTTGAGATAAATAAAGGTGATATTCTTTTATCTTGTTTTCTTTAAATTCTGCATCATGATATCTTTACAATTCATGAATATTTTCTGTATGGTGATGTGTGAATAAAACTCCGCTCGTCGAGGAGTCGAGACGGTCAATAGAATGATGATGTAACATAGCTTTAATCGATTCTTGATTCCTACAAGTTTTGTAAACCCTAGCAAGTTCAAGAACCGACAATCCATTTCGTTACGATGCTTTCTTGAATGATATCACTCGAAATTGGGGAGTTACGATCGTTTCTTGAAATTGCTAAAGGCTAGAATGCGAATGATATCGACAACAGAACAAGGGATAAGATGAAACCCTAGTTTCACGAGAAAACCCTAACTCTCGTCGATCATCATCGATCTAGTATCAATCCTTCGAAGGACAAGAACACGAAATCTTTAGATTACATCACGTCTATCGATCCGATCGATTCCTACGAGCCTCTTTTAGATTCTTGACTGTTGATTGGAAATATCATCGTTACACCGATTCTTGATTGTTTATCATTTTCTTGATTCTTGAATAGAATAGTGACACTTGAAAATCAAAATCCTTGAATCATGTTTTCGTTTATTTTAGCTTAACTTTTCAATTCAAGCATATCATAATAAAAACGAATCGCACAATCCCTGTGGACGATCCGCACTCACTTACAAACTACATCCGACACCGTAGTTGATTGCGGTCAAATATGTTTTGGTTGTGATTTCTTTACAATTTCATACTACACAGTCTTGAATTTAGATCAATCAAATGGCGCCGTTGCCGGGGATTCCGCGCTAATTCGTTTACATTTTATAGTTTGAATTGAAAGAATTATTCCATTGTTATTTTGTGATCAAAATTCATGCAAACCCTAAACAAATTGTTGTGTTTCATTGCAAGGAGATCTGGAGCTTGCTGGGAATTGATAAATTTTTTTGGAAAATACCAGAGAACAGAGGGAAGCAACAGAAAGCATCTGTTGAAATCTTGTGAAGTGAACCCATCAAGAAGCCGTGGAAGCGCGGCATATAGGTGGTCATTGCGGCGGAACCGCGGTCCCACAGAGGGTTCTCTGTACCAACTTTCTGCAGGTGACTTCTTGCTCTCTCCTCTCTCCTTTTTTTAGCTCCAACTAATACTTTGCTGCAGGATTCTCTGCAAATAATCGCAGCTCGCAAATTGCAAAAGTAAATTTGTGCGTGATTTTGTTTCTTGGTTGTTTGCATATAAATACGGATATTAAGGGGCACGGCCAAATCCAAATTTGGTGGGGATTTCATTACCCTTCCTAGGCCCCGAAAACCACCAAACTTGCATCCGCATTGACCCACATTAACTAAAAGAAATTTAGAGATGACTCTAAGGACTGTCGCGCTCAATTAGGACAGAAGAAGGTCGTGGGTAATTCATTGCTTATCCGCGTTTTCCTGTGGTGCCTAAGGCGAGTGTGTCTAAGGCTAGTGATTATTAATTAGGCCCACTACTTACGTAGTGGAGTACCTTCCCACTTACCTGGCACTTATCCGGCCACAGGGGGACAAAGAGGCAGTGGAGGATTCTATCCTGCGACTTGTCTTTTGGCAGTTAGGAGCGGTCTAGAGCCGGACCTAGGTGACCACTAGATTCTAGGGTTGTGTGCTGCATTTGTTGTGTCGCATCAATTTTTTCAAAACTCCGTCCCTTTTTCAAAAGCAAACACCGCATCATACCCCTAATTATAAGCCAACGCTGCCACTTGTACTAACCCTTTTTAGTACAAGATAGGCTGGACACGGGATTCTAGTGCCCGTTTAGTCCGCGTACCTCTTATCGACTCCGAAGTCGATATTTCTCCATTTACCTTTCCTTTACCTACTACCACACCCACACCGATGGATCCGAATCCATCAAACTTCTTTAAACCTAATCTTCCGCCGTCCGTTGGTGCGCAGAATCCACCCCGCATCTCCCTCCAGGAGAGATGCTACCCTATTCGAGGTCCTCTTTCGACCTGCTTATCCACACCACCAGCCAATGTGGATAACTTTGAAATTAAGCCCTAGTATATCAATCTTTTACCCAAATTCTACGGACTCGAGACTGAGGATGCTTACGTTTTCATTACCAAATTTGAAAACGTATGCGCAATGATGGGTACGTCACAACTTTCAGTGGATGCGATGCGTCTACGACTTCTTCCATTTACTTTGTGCGATATAGCCGAGAAGTGGCTATATAACACTACCGCACACTCTATTTCGAATTGGGAAGAATTCGTCGCGGCATTCCTTAAGAAATTTTACCCAATACAAAAGACAGCTCGAATCCGTAGCGAACTGAATCAATTTTCCCAGCTCCCCGCTGAACCATTCTCTAAATGCTTTGAACGTTTCAAGGATCTATTGGTTCAATGTCCTCATCACGACATCCCGAGATGGGAGCTTTGCCGAATCATATATGAGGGCAGTAACCCTAACACTAAACAGAGCCTTGAAAATATGTGTCAAGGTACCTTCATGTCTAAGGATGATGGGGAAGCTTGGCGATATTTAGAAGAGTTCGCTGAAAAGTCTTTTCAGTGGGAAAGTCCATCATTTAGGAGTGGCAATAACCAATCGGATGTTTCCATAGGAGTTAGAGCTGACATTTCAGCTATACACAAGAAACTCGAGAATATGGAAAATAAATTTTTAGCTGTCTCCCTTAATCAAAAGTCACTTTCCAAAACTGTATGTGGCTGCTGTTCTGATCCGTCTCACTTGACGGAAGAATGTCCGTTTCAAGGTCGTGAGCATACCAATGCCGCATTTCAAAGACCTAGGAACGATCCTTTTTCTTCCACATATAATCAGGGTTGGAGGAATCACCCGAACTTTGCTTGGAACCAATCACAATCACAAAACACGGTTCCAAACCAAAACAATTTTCAAAGGGCACTCCCTCCACCACAACAGCAACCACAACTTCAATTGAGTCAGCACCCCTTTCAAGCACATAATTTTAAAAATCAGGTCAACACACCTGCACTGTCTAGTCCTTTACAGTTGACCGGAACTGATGAATCCTTTTCTTTTGCAGAATACATGAATTTGGTCTTAACAAATATCATGCAAGTTTCGGCTGAAATGAAATCTTCTGTCGATAAAATTGAGAAAAACTCTGCGTCCCAAAACGATAGTATTAAATCGATGGAAGAAGAAATTGCACGATTAAAAGCCGAAATGAGTGCAAGAGAGAAAGGGAAACTTCCAGCTCAATCCTTACCCAATCCTGGTTATTCACATCATGTGAATGCAATCACCACGTTGAGATCTGGAAGAGTGCTTGACAATCATGTTGGGGAAGAAGTTGATGATACTGAAAATCATATCAACACCCCGGCTGAGACCTTTCCACACACACACACACTTCTAATTCTGACCCCAGTTCTTCTACCCCACTACCCTCTTCCGAGCCTATTCTTCATTTCCTAAAAGGCTCGCCACTACAGCCCACCTCTTTTTCTCCTCCACGGACGATTCCCACTTCTATTCTGGGATCGGTTCCACACACACTTCCTTCTCCTATGATGAACCCAGCGCTTATTGCTAAAGCACCTTATCCTAATCGGTTAAGGGCTAACATACCAAGTCCACATATGGAGAAGATCACTGAGATGTTTAAACAGGTGAACATCAATATCCCTCTTCTAGATGCTATCCAACAAGTCCCCGCATACGCGAAAGTTCTTAAAGACTTTTGCACTAGAAAGAGGAAGAAACAAATGCCCAAGAAAATATTCATGGCAAAAACAGTAGAAACGGCTTTCCCCCAGCAATTACCAACGAAATGTAAGGATCCTGGATATCCTACGATTTTCATCTCTATTGGGAAGAAACACATTAACCGTGCTCTACTAGATCTTGGGGCAAGTGTTAACCTACTTCCTTTCTCAATTTATGAACAGTTAGGGATCGGAGAGTTGAAACCATCTCCTTGCACTCTCCAGATGGCTGACCGATCAATCACCAGACCTAGGGGTGAACTAGAGGATGTGTTAATAAAAATCAGGGAATTTATCTTCCCGGTGGATTTTATTGTAATTGATACACAGCCTGTAGCGAACTCACGGAATCAAATTCCGGTGATTTTAGGTCGCCCCTTTTTGGCCACTTCCAATGCTATCATCAATTGTCGTAACGGTTCTATGACCCTATCCTTCGGGAAAAGGACAATTGAAATGAACATTTACAAATTAGGAAGTGTACCCTCCGAACCTGCTGCTCAGGTCTGTTCTGTCGACTTAATGGATGTCGACAGCAGCGAATTTAATGATCCTCCTGATATTGATCTTGACTCTTTTCATACGTTATTGTTTGACCCAACTATGTATCATACACATACGGACTCTTCCACCGAGATGTCCGGGTCAACAACTAACACTGATTATGAACTGCTTTTAGAGTCTGAAGATCACCCCGCACCTTGTGATGACATTATTCTTCGGGGTATAGATGAAACTTTTGAGGAGATCTTCGCTGATGAACTCGCATTTTTAAATGACATGGGTGTTGAGATGAATCATCTCCAAATCAATGAAATTGAACCTCCACCCCTTCTTCTGAACTGTAAAAAGAATGCGAGCAATCCATCACAATCACTGCATCGTCTCTCCAAAATGAGACGCACACACATTTTATTCCATCACTTGACCTTTCCCCACTTCTTCTTTCACCAACCTGAGCACTGCATCGATAAAATTTTTGAATGGTTGGTGTTAACTTTCGGTCTTTGCAAAGCTTGGCATCGACCAATGATTTTTATTGACCCCCTCATGTGATTTTCAAAGCTTAACATTGCATAACTCAAGTTTAGGGGGTATATTTTCTGGCTCTTGAAAAGAAAATTTTTACAAAATGATGAGCCAAGAATAAGTTTGGGGGAGGTTCTTCACTTAAATATTTTGCCCCCACTAATAAATTTCTCCCAAGCTTACAGGTTTTTCGAGATTTAGCAGAAGGCAACAGTGATGACACTGTTGAAAACAAGTTTGGGGGAGGTTTGTGCTTATTTTCGCATCATTTGCATATCACTTTACATAAGCACAAAACATTATTTTGAAAACCTATAAAAATTTAAAAATTTTCAAAAGATAAAAATAATTTGTGTACATAAATAAGATAATAAAAGTTTAGATAGTGAAAAATTACATCCATGGGATTAGAAAAATTTAAGAAAACCAAGAAAATTAGAAGTTTTCTTTTACGAACTAGTAATAAGTAGTTATGAGCCGTTGTCCCAAGGGTTAGTAAGATGAAAGACGTCACTAATCTGAGGATAAAAATAAGTCTGAAAAATAGTTTCTATTCTGGAAGCCAAACATTTTGAACGTTGATACCCTGCTATTCGCACTTACACACGTCTTAAAGCCTGGGAAAGTAGAGGATACCTTGAAATGCTCTTGTCTTAAAGCCAAAAGTATGAAGGAAATAAAAAAAATGAACAAAATATAAAGTGGTGAGAAAAATGGAAACTGGTTTTGTTATCACCAAGGGCAATAAAAAAATATATAGCGAGGGTGCTTCTTCACCTAGTGCCCTAAGGCCAACTGGTCTGGGAGTCACTGCTATGCCTGAGGTAGTGCAAGACGAGGAAAATACACCAAGTCAGCAAGCACACGAGTAATCGGTCGGTTAGTACCTCAAGAAGTATTAACGGTCGCATGAAAGTGTGTGAGCAAATTCGTCTAAATATTCATTAATAAAAAAATACTGAGGCTGATGGGCAAGAGTATGATGGCTTGAATTGAATTCTCCGGGTGTAGGGATGTCTTTACACACACGCAGGGTTATATGATCGATGTTTGGAAGAAGGATAGGAATGAAGAATAAGACGATGTTTTATTGAGGGAGGACGTGATTTCTGACATTTTTTCATGACCATTAAGATAGGGCTCATGACAACCGAAAAGCTAGCTTAGTTGGAAACCCTAATTTTTGAAGCTTTTCTTTTACAATTCTTTTCTTTAAATGTAATATTCATGATCTTCCTTTTATTATTGGATTTTGTGGGTGCAATCCGCTGAAAACCCTCAGGAGACAACACTCCTCCTACTAGGGACACCTAGAGGTTTAAAGGCTTGTTGCACGTGCTCAATGCAATCGTGTTGCCTACGAAAGTGTGCTAGTTAGTTTTTCTCTTTCTTTATTTTCTCCTTCTCTTTTTAATAAAACATTCGCTCGAGACGATCGAAATTAAGTTTGGGGGTATTTGATTAGTCGAAAATATTGTATATTTTAACCGGCAATTTCTTCATCATTTGCATTCATATAGGAGTGTTCGGCATTCATATTCTACATATTAGCAAATCTATCACAGATTATCAGATTACATGTATTAGACCTTAAAACCGGCATTTCTAGGGAAATTGACTGCATTGCATGGCATCACAATATTTCTATATGTCGCAACCCGTATTTCGAAGTCTGTGCAGGAAAAGGAGAAGCTCGCTCAAATTTACACCGCTCAAAGATACGTCAACTCACAAACTTCAAATCTGGTATCATTACAAAGGAGCAATTGCAAATCAACATATCAAAGGAAGCCCTAAACTACAGTACAAGCCCACAGAAGAAAGTACAGAGCCCAAGCCCATCAAAGAGTCGCGGATCCGCGGCAATGGCTTGCTTGTGCCACTGATCCGCGGTGGAACCAGGGAGTTACCTCCTCAATTTTGGTGCAAAACTCCTGTCTCATGGCCCACTGCTCAGAAATGTATCTCAAGTTCCAGAAGACTCTAGAGGTTTCTGCCAGATCAGCAAACAAGGGTTTCCAAGCCTAATTAAACCTTGCTTAAACCCTAAGCTAGCTCCTAACAAACTACCTTCTAGAAGACTCAACAAACTTTTGGAGGGAACTACCATTTCAAACCTAAACCTAGCGTTTGGGAAGTCTATAAATAGAAGCCTAGACCTAGGGTGATAAAGCATGTGGAGATAAATAGAATCAAACCATTTGTGATTCATTTTAGTTCATTTTAGCCAATCTCCTTCTTCATCTCCTTCCTCCACAAGTCTAGTGAGAGGGCTTATGGGAAACCCTAACCCTAATTCCAATTAAAATCAAGATCCCGAGTACCCATTAAGCAAGAAGCCCTACAACCTTTAGGAGCGGAGCCGATCTTCAACGGAGCAAGCGATCCGAGCCGATCCACGACTCACGAAGCCGAGCGACGCCCGATCAACAATCTAGATTCTTCCTCTTGTAGTTCTTGAAGCGAATGTAATCAAAATTGTTGAGATAAATAAAGGTGATATTCTTTTATCTTGTTTTCTTTAAATTCTGCATCATGTTATCTTTACAATTCGTGAATATTTTCTGTATGGTGATGTGTGAATAAAACTCCGCTCGTGGAGGAGTCGAGACGGTCAATAGAATGATGATGTAACATAGCTTTTATCGATTCTTGATTCCTACAAGTTTTGTAAACCCTAGCAAGTTCAAGAACCGACAACCCATTTCGTTACGATGCTTTCTTGAATGATATCGCTCGAAATTGGGGAGTTACGATCGTTTCTTGAAATTGCTAGAGGCTAGAATGTGAATGATATCGACAACAGAATAAGGGATAAGATGAAACCCTAGTTTCACGAGAAACCCTAACTCTCGTCGATCATCATCGATCTAGTATCAATCCTTCGAAGGATAAGAACACGAAATCTTTAGATTACATCACGTCTATCGATCCGATCGATTCCTACGAGCCTCTTTTAGATTCTTGACTGTTGATTGGAAATATCATCGTTACACCGATTCTTGATTGTTTATCATTTTCTTGATTCTTGAATAGAATAGTGACACTTGAAAATCAAAATCATTGAATCATGTTTTCGTTTATTTTAGCTTAACTTTTCAATTCAAGCATGTCATAATAAAAACGAATCGCACAATCCCTGTGGACGATCCGCACTCACTTACAAACTACATCCGACACCGTAGTTGATTGCGGTCAAATATTTTTTGGTTGTGAAGTTCTTTATAAATTTTCTGATTACCGACACAAGAAACTGTTTCAATCAAATGGTGCCGTTTTAGGGGACCTTTTTAATTGATTCATACTACACAACAGGAAAATCTAACAATCAGCTCATAACTACTTATTACTAGTTCGTATAAGAAAACTTCTAATTTTCTCAGTTTTCTTAAATTTTTCTAATCTCAAGGATGTAATTGTTCACTATCTAATCTTTTATTAAATATTTTTATATTCTAAAATTTTTTTATTTTTTTTAAATTTTTATGAATTTTGAAATTTTTTTAATTTTTATGGATTTTGAAATTTTTTTTAAAAATTTTTATAGGTTTTAATGGGTTTTGAAAAATTATTTACTAAAAAATGATGAACCAAAAGAAAAATATTTACACAAAAATTTATATGGGTTTTGAAATTTTTTGAATTTTTATGGTTTTTTTTTAAAGAAATGTTTTGTGCTTATGCAAATGATATGCAAATGATGCAAAACTAAGCACAAACCTCCCCCAAACTTGTTTTCAACAGTGTCCTCACTGTTGCCATCTGCTATATCTACAAAACCTGTAAGCCTGGGAGGAATTTATTAGTGGGGGCAAAATATATAAGTGAAGACCCTCCCCCAAACTTATTCTTGGCTTAAAATTTTTGTAAAAATTTTCTTTTCAAGATCCAGAAAATATAACCCCCCCAAACTTGAGTTATGCAATGTTAATCTGTTGAAAATCACATGAGGGGGTCAAAAATCAGTGGTCGATGCCAAGCTTTGCAAAGACCGACAATCAACACCAACCATTCGAAGATTTTATCAATGCAGTGCTCGGGTTGGTGGAAGAAGAAGTGGGGAAAGGGTAAGTGGTGGAACAGAATCTGTATGCGTCTCATTTTGGAGAGACAATGCAGTGAATGCGATGGATTGCTCGCATTCTTTTTACAATTCAGAAGAATGGGTGGAGGTTCAATTTCAATGATTGGGACATGATTCATCTCAACACCCGTGTTATTCAGAAATGCGAGTTCATCAGCGAAGATCTCCTCAAAAGTTTCATCAATACCCCGAAGAATAATGTCATCACAAAGTGCGGGGTGATCTTCAGACTCTAAAAGCAGTTCATAATCAGTGTTAGTTGTTGACCCGGACATCTCAGTGGAAGAGTCCGTATGTGTATGATACATAGTTGGGTCAAACAACAACGTATGAAAAGAGTCAAGATCGATATCAGGATGATCATCAAATTCGCTGTTGTCGACATCCATTAAGTCGACAGAACAGATATGAGCAGTAGGTTCGGAGGGTACACTTCCCAACTTGTAAATGTTCAGCTCTATTGACCTATTCCCGAAGGATAGGGTCATAGAGCCATTACGACAGTTGATGATAGCGTTGGAAGTGGCCAAAAAGGGGCGACCTAAAATCACCGGAATTTGATTCCGGGGGTTCGCTACAGGCTGTGTATCAAGTAAAATAAAATCCACAGGGAATAAAAATTCCCCGATTTTTATTAACACATCCTCTGGTTCACCCCTAGGTTTGGTGATTGATCGGTCAGCCATCTGGAGAGTGCAATGGGCTGGTTTCAACTCTCCGATTCCTAGTTGCTCATAAACCGAGTATGGAATCAAGTTCAAACTAGCGCCAAGGTCTAAAAGAGCACGGTTGATGTGTTTATCCCCAATAGAAATCGATATCGTAGGACACCCTGGGTCCTTACATTTCTTTGGTAGCGGAGGGATAAAAGCAGTGCTAATGCTATTAGACATGAAGACCTTCTTTGGCACTTGAGTCTTCCTCTTCCTAGTGCACAAGTCCTTAAGAATTTTTGCATAAACGGGGACTTGTTGGATGGCATCTAGGAGAGGGATGTTGATGTTAACTTTCTTGAACATGTCCATAATCTTCTCCATATGTGGACCCGATGTGTTAGCCCTTAACTGGTTCGGGTAAGGTGCTTTAGCAATGAGCGCTGGGTCCATCATAGGAGAAGGAAGTGTGTGTGGCCCCGATCCCAAAATTGAAGTGGGGATCGTCTGTGGAGGAGTAAAAGAGGTGGGCTGAGGTGTCGAGCCTAGAGGGAAATGGAGAATAGGCTCGCGAGAAGACGGTGGGGTAGAAGAACAAGAATCAGATGTAGAAGTGTGTGTGTGAGGAAAGGTCTCAGCCGTGGTGTTGATAGGATTCTCAATATCATCAACTTCTTCCCCAACATGGTTATCCAGCACTCTCCCAGATCTCAACGTGGTGATTGCATTCACATGATGTGAATAGCCAGGAATGGGTACAGGTTGAGCTGGAAGTTTCCCTTTCTCTCTTGCACTCATTTCGGCCTTAAGTCGTGCAATCTCAGCTTCCATCGTTTTGATACTCTCAGCTTTGGACGCTGAGTTTTTCTTTATCTCACCGACAGAAGACTTAACCTCGGCCGACACTTCCATGAAATTTGAAATGAGTGATTTCATGGTTTGAGCGAATTGAGAGAACTCATCAGAACAGGTCGACTGCATAGGATTAGACGGTGCATGAGTGTTGACCTGGTTTTAGAAATTTTATGACTGGTATGGGTGCTGGGTGAGATGAAGTGGTTGCTGTTGTGGAGGAAGAGCCCTTTGGAATTGATTAGGGTTTGGAACCGTGTTTTGGGATTGGTTCCAAGCAAAATTCGGGTGATTCCTCCAACCCTGATTATATGTGGAAGAAAAAGGGTCGTTTCCCGGTCTTTGAAATGCGGCATTGGTATGCTCGAGACCTCGAAACTGAGAGTTTAATGGACATTCTTCCGTTAAGTGAGAAGGGTCTGAACAGCACCCACAAACGGTTTTGGGGAGTGACATTGGGTTTAGGGAGGTGTTCATATCAGATTTTTGCATTTTTATACCGCCCAATTTTTATCACATTGCATATCGGTAGGTACTCTTGAGCCGTGTTTGCTAGTCAATTGCAGGAAACAGGTTCTCGGCTCTGAACGGTGAAGTTCATGGAAAAAACACGACAAAATCCAGGTTCCTGCCAACCACAGATAAAACATGGATCTCCGCTCTTTATCCGTCTGTTGCCACACACCAGTTTAAGAGACAAAATGGCAAATCAATGTCGTTTTCATGCACAAGGCTCAATGGCAGCATAAGATCCAAGAAATCTACACGGAGCTCGAGGAAATCATGATAAAAAGATACACATCAAATCACCTTTTGCTCAACAGAAATTCTGGAAAAATCGTGAAGACAATCTGAGAAAATAAATATACCAGAATAAAGGGCAGAAAATACCAGGAGATGCCACCAAATTTGGTGACCCAATTCCCCAAGTAGGCCGCGGAACCGCGGCCTAAGCATGCTTAGGCCGCAGAACCGCGGCCGTACGGACTCCGCAGAGCACCAAAATTGATGGGTATTTGGATCTTTTCATTTGTATTCTGATGGTTTCCCTAGATTTTCAGTTTCCTGCCTATAAATAGTCCAGAACATGTGAAGCTAAGGGGTGCATAATCTTGTATTTTTTTTCTACGTTTTAGAATCCTTGTTCTTCTTCCTCTTCTCATCTCTTCTCCATTAAAACTTGTAGTGAGCTTTTGTGAGTGAAGAATGGTGAATAAAGAAGTTCATTTTGCTATTATATCTTGTCTTGTTCTTTTATAATTGCTTGTAATTTTAATTTGTTAACTTAGTTGTTGTTATTTCTTGTTGTTTCTTTCTTTTCTCTTTTCCTTTATCATTAAAACAACCATGATGCTTACGCTTGATCCTTGCCAAGGTGAGGTCGCAAATAGCTAGTTGTTATCTTTTAATCTCCTTCTTTCTATCTTCCTCTTTTGTTTTGTTTTCTTTTCATTATGATGTGTGAGTAGTTCATACTTGTTAGGGTAGGATAAGGGAAGTTTGAGAGAAGGAAATCTCTCTCACTCTTTCCTTGCCCAACATCTTGAATCGACTCCCGTTAATTGAACCACAATCCGCTCCTTACGGCACCCTATCCTACATGATAGCGGTGATTCCGTAGTGTGACCGGTTGTGGTTGAATTAACCGGAGGTTATGGCTAAGAGCTAAGAACGGACGGACAAGCACCAAAAGGAAGAACTTATGCGTTGGAAAGCCTAGCTTATACTCCCAAGTTCCTTCCTAGTCGTGCTAATCCCTGTTGTTGCCGATTATTGTAACACCGATATTAAGAGTGGCAACGAAAGAGGTGAGCGACTCCTAACTCAAACTAACCTAATCCTAACCCTAACAAGCTCTCTTTACATATCATTTTAACACTTAATTAATCACAACAAAATCTGAAAAACTGGACTTAACTCGTTAAAGCACTTAGAAAAAGATTCCCATCTCCCTGCGGACGACCCGTACTCAACCGGCTAGCTACAAGCGAAACCGTCTTGATTGCGGTAATTAACTAAACTTGAACACGCAGAATCGCTAACAATCAAATGGCGCCGTTGCCGGGAAGACGGTAGTTTATTTCTTTGTGCAATTTCGGGTTAACTTGTGAATATAAAAACAACCGAAAAACAAAATAAAAAAATATACTTTGTAAAAAAAAATCATCTTGTTATTTTTTGATTAGTTTCTGTGCAAGTGTGCAGGATAATACGGAGTTCGAGTTCAGTTCCAAAGACGTGGGAAGATAGACCCACATTTCGCGGCTACACCGCGACGGATCAAAACGAAGCAACCGGTCTACTGTAAAAATCTGGAGCAGATACAGTAAGCAACTGAAAATTCAGCACATCCAGACAAGCAGAGGACATCCAACAGAGCACACCCAAAAATTTTCGCAGCCCAACTCCAACAATCCGCCGCGGAACCGCGGCATAAGGAGGCTTAGGCCGCGGAACTGCGGCCGTTTGGTGCCTTCGGGCTGCCAAAATCTTTGTAAGTGTTCCTCATCTCTCTCCCACTCCTCTGAACTCCAATAAATTGTGTTTTCTGCAGAATTCTTTGCGCAAACTCTTCTCCCCCTTCCAATAAACTGTTCTTGTGCAGGATTCTTTGCGCTGCGCTAAAAATAAAAATTGTTTGCAGTTGATTTGTTATCGCTTTGCATTAATTAATACGGACTTAAGGGGCCTTGAAACCAATTCAGATTGGGTGGGGATTTCATCACCCTTCCCAGGACCCCAAAAATCACAAAAAGCATATGCATTGACCATTGTTAAAATTAAAAAATACTAGACTCATCCCTAAGGACTTCGCGCTCAATAGGACAGAGGACTAGTTACAGGCATCGGCCGTTTATCCTATCTGACTTTTGCGGTGCCTAGGCAAGTGTGACGAAGGCAAGTGGTTATTTAATTAAGGAACTTCGCGAAAGCGTTGGATAACCTCCCACTTACCTGGCACTTATCTGGCCGCATTATACGGAGAAGAGGCGGTTTGAGGTCCTTTTTCTAGCCCTCTGGAACAGTTAGGAGCAGGTCTAGAAGACCTAGGTGACCCTAGATCTAGGTGAGATTGTGCATATCTTATTTGTGATTGCTTAAAACCGTAAGTCCGTACATATTTCTGTAAAGCTCTTTCTAAAAAAAAAGGGGGGAAAAATCAAAAACTTTTATAAAAACTTGCCCTTTGTCGCCAAATCCATTTTTCACCCACCACCCATCGTTTTCTCCATTGACGTTTTCTTACCCTCACCTTCTCCGCTTTGACTATACTAAACTCGTTTAGTGTATGTCCGCTTGGACTCGGGACACTAGCGCCCGCCTAGTCCGTGTTACGTTAGTCGCTACCGACTACGCGATCGATTCAGACGTCGAAACTCCGTCCACTCCTCTTTCACCCCTTCCTTTGCCGGCCAACTCCGACGTTGACTGGAATTCTGTTCATACATATTCACCTTCACCTTCACCAACCTCTTCTTCCACGATATCAGGATTTAATCCGAACATCTCTTTGACTAACGCTGGATTGGCTCCACCTCCTACGGAGACCAATATCCCACCACCACCGCCTGTTGTAGCGCCGCAGCGAATCGCGCTCCAGGATCGTTTCTATCCCACCCGTTCTGCACTTCCCACCTGCCTTTCTCTTCCACCGGCCAATGGGGACAACTTTGAAATTAAGCCCCACTTCATCAACATGCTTCCACGATTTCATGGGCTTGAATCTGAAGATGCCTATATCTTCATCAATAAATTTCAAAACGTCTGTGCCATGATGAAAACCACCCAACTATCGGACGATGCTATACGTCTACGGGTCATTCCGTTCACTTTATGCGATCTTGCTGAAAAATGGCTGTATAGCACCGCTTCCCATTCCATAACCAGTTGGGACGAGTTTGTTAAAGCGTTTCTCAAAAAGTTCTATCCGAATCATAAAACCGCAAGGATTCGCAATGAAATCAACCAATTCTCTCAGCTTCCTTCTGAACCCTTCTGGAAGTGCTTTGACCGGTACAAAGACCTTCTTGTTCAGTGTCCTCACCACGGTATAGAGAAATGACAACTTTGCCAAACCTTATACGAGGGCCTGAACCCAGCAACGAAGCAGTTGTTGGAAACCATCTGTTAGGGCCACTTCCTATCGAAATCTGACTAGGAAGCGTGGCAGTTCTTTGACGACCTTGCGGAGCAAACGCTACAATGGGGGAGCACCAAACCGACTTCTTCTTCTTCTACCTCCACTTCTACCGGTCAGTCTAGGGTAGGAATTCACCAACTTGATGTCTCTATTGCGATGAAAGCTGAAATGGCTGCAATAACAAGAAAGCTTGAAGCGATAGAGAGCAAATTTTCTTCTCCTGCTCCTGCCCCTGTTCTTCCCCTTTGTACCATCTGCGCTTGTTGTTCCGATCCTTCTCACTTGACCGAAGAGTGTCCTTACAATCCACCATCGCAAGGACAGGATCAGGTTAATGCTGCATTCCAGCAAAGACCGAGGAATGATCCATACTCTTCCACCTACAATCCCGGTTGGAGGAACCACCCCAATTTCGCCTAGAATCAGAATCAGAATCAATTCCAAGGCAACAATTTCCAGAGGGCCCCTCCGCCGCAACAACAAGCGCAACAACAAACTCAGTTTCAGCAGCCCTTCTAACCCCAACCTTTTCCAAATCAGACGAACAACTTTGCACCCAACAATTCTTTTCCACCAAACAACTTTGTTCCGTCAAAAAACGATAAGGTTTCCTCGCTCGAACGAAGTCTGGAGGCATTCGTTAAACAATCGACTCAGTCCACCGCCAACATCCAGTCTTCCATTCAGTCCTTAGTGCAACACACTGCCGCTCACGGGCAAAGCATCAAGACCATCGAGGCCCAGATTGCTCAGCTGAATGCGGCCTTAAGCGAGCGAGAAAAGGGGAAGCTCCCATCCCAACCACTCCCAAATCCCGGTCACCCACATAATGTACATGTTGGTCTTGAACAACAGAACCATAATGTGAGTGCCGTGACCACATTGAGATCGGGAAGGATGCTGCAAAATAACATTGGCACACGGATCAACGATGACACCCCGGACGCTTCTTCTTCTTCTTCTTCTTCTCCTGCTTCTTCGTCTTCTGAGCCTATTCTCCGTTCTTCACAAGGCTCTCCTTCCTCTTCTTCTGCTCTGAATGGACCCACTTCTCACTCCACGAAAACACCTGTTCTGGGATCCGTTCCAACTCCACAATCTCCTCCTCCAGCATTAGACTCAACCAATTTTAAAAATGTTCCATTTCCAAACCGGTTGAGGTCTAATAAACAAAGTCCTCAAATGGAGAAGATTCTGGAGTTATTTAAGCAAGTTAACATTAACATTCCTCTTTTAGATGTTGTCCAACAAGTCCCGTCCTACGCGAAAATCTTAAAGGACTTGTGCACAAAAAAGAGGAAGTCTCAGGTACCCAAGAAAGTTTTCTTGGCTAGTGCTGTGAGTGATGCCCTTACCCAATCTTTACCACAAAAACAGAAGGACCCTGGATGTCCTACGATTTCTATTACGATTGGGGATAAGAACATCAACCGCGCACTATTATATCTTGGTGCCAGTGTTAACCTGCTTCCATACTCAGTATATGAGCAATTAGGCGTCGGAGAGCTGAAACCCACGCACTGCACTCTCCAAATGGCCGACCGATCGATCACCCATCCTTGGGGTGAGCTAGAGGATGTGTTAATAAAAGTCGGGGACTTCATATTCCCCGTTGACTTCATTGTATTAGACACACAGCCTGTAGCTAACCCCCGGAATCAAATTCCGGTGATACTCGGTCGCCCATTCCTTGTAAACTCAAATGGTGTGATCAATTGTCGCAATGGTTCGATGAACCTCTCTTTTGGAAACATGACGATTGAACTCAACATTTTTAGGTTGGGGAATCAGCCCGCCGAACCTAATGCTCATATACTGGACGTCTGCTCGATCCAGGAGATCACCCTTGAAGAATGTGAATTTGAGGAGTTTCTGTTCGAACACGATAATCTTAACGCCACTAGTGCGTTCTTCCTCGAACCTGCTGCTGTTTCTGCGCCCGACAACGACTACGAGTGTTTCACATTTTCGAACGATCTTAGCCGCGCACAACCCGAGTTTGAATCTTTCGAATTTCCGGATGAGTTACCTGAACCATCCGACTCGGTCGCCTACACTAGTTTTGAACCATTGCTGGAGTCCTTTGAGTTCGAGACCTCTGCACCAATCTTGCCTTCCATCGTTTCACCTCCAACACTCGAACTCAAGCCTTTGCCGTCTCACCTTAAGTATCCTTACTTAGGTGAGAACGAGACCCTCCCTGTCATCATTTCGGCTTCTCTAGCTCCAGAGCAAGAGAAAGCCCTTCTCACGGTCTTGCACAGCAACAGGCAAGCTTTTGGCTGGTCCATGGCGGACATCAAGGAGATTAGTCCCCTGATCGTTGAGCATCATATTCATCTGATGGATGATGCCAAACCAGCCCGGGATCCACAAAGACGTCTCAATCCAGTCATGAAAGAGGCTGTGAAGAAGGAGATCGTAAAATGTCTAGATAGTGGTATCATTTACCCTATCTCTGATAGCCAGTGGGTTAGCCTCATCCACGTTGTCCCCAAGAAGTCGGGCATCACGGTCATAACCAACGAGGCAAACGAGTTAATCCCTACTCGCACCCAAACTGGGTGGCGAGTATGCATTGATTACAGAAAACTCAACGCCGTAACGCGGAAAGACCACTTTCCGCTACCTTTCATTGACCAGATGCTTGAACGATTGGCCGGACACGAGTACTACTGCTTTCTTGATGGCTACTCCGGCTATAATCAGATTCCCATCGCCGAAAAAGACCAGGACAAGACCACTTTCACTTGTCCTTTCGGCACGTTCGCATATCGTCGCATGCCCTTTGGGTTATGCAATGCGCCCGCTACCTTCCAGCGGTGTATGATGGGAATCTTCTCAGACATGGTGGAAAAATTTCTGGAGATTTTCATGGATGATTTCTCCATCTTCGGCGATTCCTTCAACGAGTGTTTGCTGCATCTTGACGCTGTCCTTACCCGATGTAAGGACAAGAATCTCACTTTGAATTGGGAGAAGTGCCACTTCATAGTGCGCGAAGGTATTGTCTTAGGACATATCATCTCGCAAAATGGCACAGAGGTTGACAAAGCAAAAATTGAGGTCATTTCCAATCTGCCACCTCCCCGATGCGTCAGAGATATCCGAGCCTTCCTTGGCCATGCCGGTTTCTATAGACGGTTCATCAAGGACTTTAGCAAGATTGCTAGGCCCTTGACTCTTTTGCTGGCCAAGGATACGCCATTCGACTTCAACTCGAGCTGTGTGACTGCATTCGAGTCACTAAAACGCTCACTCACTTCTGCTCCTGTTCTTTCTTCACCTGACTGGACGCACCCATTTGTGGCGTTTTGAAAATCGTTTCGGTGAAATTTCGGAAAATCGGTAAAATAAGGGGGTTTTCTGTAAAAAGTCAAAATATAAATATCTTATTATAAAAATTAAATATATATATTCTAGCTATGTAATTGCTAGTATTTGGTGTTTATTGAGCCACTGGTGAAATTTCAAATTTTCTGAAAAAAAAAATATTATTTTAATATTATTTTAAGCCGTCACTAATATATTTAATTAGGGAAAATTACAAATTGGAATGAGTTAAAACAAATTTTGTGCATCATAAAACTTTAAATAAAATTTTATCATGTGGTTTTTGAAACGAAATCGTTTGCCAAAACGGTTTAGAAAATATTGAGGAAAAAAGGTTTTTTTTATAGTATAAATGGATGTTGGGGGTATTGTATTTGTCATTTTCCTTCACCCCACACTCACACACCCCTACTTTCCATCATTGGCCGAACCCATGGCAGCCCCACACCCACACATCTCAAACTTCTAGTTTAGTTTGAAATGAAACAATATGTAAGGAAAAGAAAATGAAAGAATGCATATATTAGGTATATGCTTGTTTGACTTGGTCAATTCTTGACTTCTTAACCTCACTAATTTCTCTCTCCCCTCACCCCCCTCATCAGGCCGAGCCCCCCTTCTCCCAACAGCAGCGCCCCCCCCAAATTCCACTCAATTTTGCATCAAAAGAATCCACAAAACCACTTCAAAATCCATACAAATTCAATTCTAAATCCAAATCTAACTCCTACCCATTATTCTTTATCTCATCAAGCATAGATCTAGGAGCTTGGAGGCCATTTTCGGAGGCTAGATTTCAAGCTTGGTCTCTTGATTTTGTGAGGTATAAATCCCAAGCCAAATTTAAATTGTTGGATAGTTTCTTTGATCAAAGTCAATTAAGTTTAAATGTGATTCTAATTGGGATTTAGTTTGTAATGGAAAGAGTTTAAGATCAAGTTAGGTTGTGATCATGTGTTCATGGTTGTGTGATGGTTTTTTTTTGCATCTTAAGCTATGCAACTTAAATTTGTTACTTATTGCTAATTGTAACATGTAAAATGTCCAAATGAAAATATTTTGGAAACTAGGTTTTAGGATAGATGTAATTAGATGAAATAAAAATTTAGTTATGGTTAGTGTGGCTTAGTTAAGATATTTTATGAGCATTTTGACGACTAGATTTGTTAAAATATCGTGTTTTGAAGTAAAACGGGTATTTGTCGCTTACTAGGTTTTTGGGTTAAATCTATTTTATTTTAGTTTGGGGTTTTTGTGAATTTTAGCCTATTTTATATTATAATTAGTGTTTATGAATGTGCAAATGAGTGTGGTTCGGGTTTTTCTCGATAGTTTGGCGTTTGTACGCCGACGTCGAGGGTTTTTGGGTTGATTTGTGAAAGCAACCATAGATTTTGACCTATGTGGGATTCGTGAGTCGTTTTGGTCATGAGTCGGATTTTAATGCGATACGGTGCGTTATGATATGTAGGTACCCAATGTGGACTTCGAGACGACAAGCAAGCGAGTGGCGACGTCGGCACCGGCGAGCGAGGACCAGGTGAGTAGATTTATATCTATGGGGAGAAGTCGGGTGGATGGCGTATAGCACCCCCGCAGTCCGTGGTGGTGTATACGGATGCGTATACATACCAACAATTATTGTATGTTTTCGGGATTAATAATGATGTTTAGGATGGATATTGATGTGTTGGATCATTTTAGTGTTGCGAACCCTAGGGTAGTGTTGCACTACACATACACACATACATACTTGCATACATTCCTATTTATATGTGCTCATGGGATTCTTTATAGTTATGTGTTCACATGGGTATGGGACTATGTGTTCATATACGGATTTGAGGATAGTGTTTGGGATTTGGGACGAGTCGATGGGATTTGATTCGAGGCCGTGAGATCGGTGATTTGGCAGGGTTCGTATTTGAGATACGACATGACGTTGTAGCGGGTCCTTTGACGTAGTGTTTCACACACGTGCATGCATACGTAGGTGGTATCAGCATTTTACTACATAGATCAGTACCCGGATTACTATCTTTGATAAAGGGGATACCAGATGAATAGTGTGTTGAATGTGATATTGACCCGTACCCAGATTTGGGATGCCGTACGACGGATTTACGTACGAGTTATATATTGATGATTGATCCGCACTCTTGACTTGGGATGTCTGATTATAGATATAGTATCGGATATGATATTATTGAGGCGGGATCACTGACTAATTTATATACAGGTACGTATATGTATCGACTCAGATGTTAGGCGGTTTCCTTACCTGTAGTCCAGCTGGTTAGCTTAGCCCTTTAGTTTAGTTTAGTTGTTAGATTAGATTCGATTCTTACCTATTTCAAAAACTAACGAATCGTGGGTATTTTAAAAGACAGCCCAAGGGATCCTACGGATATTTTCAAAAGACGTATCTTTTCATAAAAACCACCGTAGCCCTATTTTCAAAACCCCGCGATTCGTGTTATTTCAAATGGCACCATTGTCTAATTTTTAGATCCTGCTCATTTTGGTTGGTCGCTCTGCATCGCATATTTACATTGTTATTTCATATTGCATTGTTGACATTATGCTGTTAGGACACCAGCACCATTACCGATGATGCGTATGTGCCACATACACTTACTTGCCGGCTCACACATATCTTCATCAGTAATTGCCATGTCACGTACACCTTAGAAATTAGTGTTGCTGAACTTAGCTTGATAACCAGTAGTTTGACATAATATTAGTGTACATACCTTATATGCCAGCTTAGATATGTAGTTATTACTTGTCGCTTCATGCATACTGTTATTCATTCTCATGCTTATATTCATGGTTTTACATGCTATTGATGATTCGGATTCCCATGATATTTTCTGGATTTGGAGGAAAACCGCAAAAGATATATAAACTGATTTCTCTCTTTTTTTTTTATAAAAGTGCGGTTTTTCCCATGATGTATGAGTCATCCACCATGAGTTTGCTGATGGATTTCGAGACCCGATTCGAGGAGACAGATGAACCGTTTCGGGTACATGGTGGACCCGGTAAGGTACCCCGGGGCAAGAAGCGCGTGATGACGATGTGAGCCTGGCAGGGGAGCACTACCTACTGGTGATATTACCCGACGTGTCGGATATCCGGAGGATACCGTCGTGGTGTTGAGAGGGATGGTAGGGGCCGGTCTGGACTGACGGCGCCCTAGATATTGAGATTTCGAGATATTGAGGTACTGAGATTTGATGATACAGGCCAGTCCGGATAGCCGGAGCCTGAGCTTTTGAGATATTGAGATTTATGTTTTATGTCGATACTAGACACTGTTGATGCTGATTTCATTTATGATACCTCATTTTAAAAATACAAAGGAAATCTCACTAATTTATGAAAACAGTTTCTTCATTTACATGTATTCTGTTTTCATGCATTCATACCTCATTCATATGATATATTGCTACCTGAGGCACTGACACGGGCACATGAGATTACACTCGGGTTAGATATTTACCCTAGCCTTGTTATAGGTTGCATGTTATATATATTGAGGATATATTATGATCTTTGACCTAGGTTGCGTTATTTATGCGATTTCTGTGCGTAGATGTTTTTCTATTCACGAGTTGGCAACTCACCCCCGTTGTGCCCCAGTTTCTTGCAGGTTTGCCGTACAGGTTTCATTACGGCTTGCGGGCATAGTTTCCTTCGGGTGATTTGCTAGTAGGTGGGTTGAGTTGTATCGTACCCCCCCATTATATAACTTGTATATTATTACTCTGTTGTATCTAGAAGTTCCATCAACCAAACATGTATTTATTTTGAGATAGAGACCAGTGATGTTATTCATTCGACCTTAAAGTCGCGCGTTATATTTCTGTGGTTTCCTTGTGGTTTGGAGTTTCCTTTTGAATTTTGATCCTCGCCGTTGGCGTTGTATTTTATATTCCTTGTGTGGTTGTGACCGTCGTTTGACGAAGAGCTAGCTCCCGCTTGGGGATGCCTTTTTATTGATTTCGTATACTATTCATGTTGTATCCCGTTTGGGGCCCAGTATTTACAAAGGAGACTCTGCCGAAATTTTCAGTAAATTTTGATGTTCTTAAAAACCGCATAATTCGGCTTATGCTATTAAAACTATTTGTTTTAAATTGGTTTTCCTTCACTCTACTTCTTTTCTTGGTTTGGATTTCTGGGTTTTCGGCTTACTTAGATTACGTACGCCCCGAGACATTCGTAGTTTAAGTGCCGGTCATGTTCCATACTTTCGGGACGTGACAAAGTTGGTATCAGAGCGTTAGGTTTTACCTTCGGAGCGTAGGATGACCCTTGGTTGATGGAATAGGTGACTAAAGTAGAGTGACGTACCGTGGATATGTTCCGCGGCATATTTACGATACGCTACTCCACTTAAGAAGCCTTAGGATGTACATTTCTTTGCTCAGTATTATATTCATCCTGATCTAGCCTCATTGGTACCAGTTTGGTTTTGCTGCCACGATTACGGGCAGGGAGAGCTACGACTAGAGTTGCGGTCAGTATGAGCTCGTCAAGAACGAGGACTGACCGGGGCATGGTTTCGGCGACACACGGTTGCAGAGATATATCTTTTCAATGTGTTTTCGCGCCACGAGCGTTGGGTGGATTGCTGTATGAGATTACTCGGACGTGCCGATTTGCACCAGAGGATTGAGCCAATGATAGAGGCCAGCCATATTTCGATGACCGTTGGCGCATTGCTTATTCATGATGATTGAAGCGCTGTTCAGTGTGCAGACGAGTGAGCCAGTGATTGCTGCAAACAACGAGATATCGTCCCAGATGTTGGAGTTATTGCAGTACGAGTTGTACTAAGAGATTATAGAAGGTCGCTAGTCACCGAGGATGAATGACTAGGACGTGTGGTTCGTTCGCTACCCCGATACGAGGTCATCAGATAGATTGATTCCAGCTAGAGACGACTTCACGCGGAGACGTTGAGTGTCGACAGAGACGATCGAGTGTCAGAAACCTATTATTCTAAGTTTAAAGTATTCGGAAAGACATGCAGGCAATTCTATGGTCCCTCCAGAAGAATGAAACCCTAACTCGAGATAATGACCGTGTGAGAGCCTTTGAACGGCACTTCCACGACGCCATTAGTGAGGCTTGGGTTTGCCCTTCTACGGCTGGACCACCGATGCTGTGGTATATATATTCGATACTATTAAACTGTACCAAGATGTTGAGCTCTTGGGGGATTATGAGGTTTCGACGAATCGATCGAATGGTTCGACTTCAATCGGATGCTAGGTGGTGAGATGCTTTCTTGGGAGACTCCAGATACGAGGATAGCCGTTGGAGCTCAGTCCATATAGCCGCGACGAGACGAGTCTAAAGCAGACGACATTAGAGAAAAGTGAAGTAAGAGGTTCGTACCAGATCTAGATGAGATGACGTTCCACTCCGCCGACCTCAGAGATGCGATGCGCATGCCGAGGCATGGTACTTGGATTTACCTTCCAGAAGGAGTCGCGATGAGTATGCAGTCGTTCCAGAGCAAGATGCAGATATAGGAAAGGACGATGACTTCTGGACAGTTGGCAGAGACGAGACATGGAAGAGACCGTGTGCAGGATTCCTTCCAGGACACTGCTGCAAGGATACTTGCACCCAGGATCAGATGTGTCACGTATATTCAGAGAGCCAGAGGCCGACGCCAGTGATATACTGTCTTACGAGTGGTCGCGATGATTGACCGAGAGATGACCAGAGAAGTGCCAGAACGGAATCATCCCCGTTAGCACACCTGACAGGGCCGATGAGCCGATGGACCGAGAGATTGGTAATTCACAGTGAAGACCTTGACATAGGAGTGGTCATTGTTACGCACACCAGCAGGCTAGAGTTCATGATCATCGACGAGACGTCCCACTAGTGACCGCGACAGTTGGCCCGAGATTCTTAGAGGATGCGCTTGAGCGGTACTATTCCGCCATTATTGATTTCGATATTTTGGGTGATTTATTCGCAGCATTTGATTTTGATGATTGAGGATTTACGATCTTTGCACAGTGTTGCACTTGATATCATTTTCGTGCTTTGGTTTTACATGTTTGTGATTTTACGGTTTTATACATTTGAGTTGATTTTGTGCGTATGCACGCACACGATTTGGTTCCTGCACTCTGTATAGTTTATATATGCTTGCAGTGCAGTGATACGCCTTTTGTGCACTTAGATGCACTGGACTTTGATTTCGATGGTGATGTTCGATATTTGTTTTGTGCACCTGATTTGATTTTGCGCTTGTTCGGCACTTGATATTGGATTTCATAATTTCGTGCACGATGGATGCACCTGATTTGGATTTTCGCGCATGTTGGGCGCATGTTTTGAAGTGTGATTTTGGTGCACACCAGATACACTAAATCGAGATTTTTCGTGCATGTGAGATGCACCTGATTTTTCTGTCAGGCACACATGTTGCCTACGACAGATGTTTCGTGCACACCCGATGCACTTAGATGTTGTTTCTGTGCATATGTATGGCACATATTTGGATTTTGATTTCCGTGCGCACCAGACGCACGTAGTATTCATACGCGTATTTTGGGATTGATTTTTCTTATAGAACAGTACGTTTTTATGATATTGCTATGTGTTTTCGTACTGAGCAGGACTAGTCAGAGGACAGTACCTGAATATATTTTGCATGCATTGATAATTATTGAAGGGATTTCCAAAAAAAAAAAGCGAGTTATAGCCTCAGTATTTACCTACGTGTCTGATATGACACGAAATGTTTAAAACAAGGAGACCCTTCTAAATTGTTTCCAAAACGGCGGAACGTACATTTCAAACAAAGGCATATAGGTATATGGTTAATTTCTTATGATAGACGTCCGCCACTGTGCAGTGTTATACGCGTTGCACAGCGACTTAAAGAGATTTGGCATGCATTTCCTTCAGATACTTACATATATAGATTCAATATTTACATGTATAGTTTCGAGTTATATCATATTGGTTTTGCTTTGTATTTGGCATTGATGTATTCCCCATGACTCCGATGATTGCGGGGTGCTTGACAGAGTTTTGATTTGAGTCATATGCTCATTTTTCATGCGCATGCGCTGCGCAATGATTTGTTTTATGTATTTACAATTTCGGATCCCCGACGACTTGATGGTTTTGGTTTAGATGTTTTAGTATTTGGGGGGAGTTTTACTTTAAATTCGGGGACCGAATTTTTTTAAGGGGGGAAGATTGTGGCGTTTTGAAAATCGTTTCGGTGAAATTTCGGAAAATCGGTAAAATAAGGGGGTTTTCTGTAAAAAGTCAAAATACAAATATCTTATTATAAAAATTAAATATACATATTCTAGCTATGTAATTGCTAGTATTTGGTGTTTATTGAGCCACTGGTGAAATTTCAAATTTTCTGAAAAAAAAAATTATTTTAATATTATTTTAAGCCGTCACTAATACATTTAATTAGGGAAAATTACAAATTGGAATGAGTTAAAACAAATTTTGTGCATCATAAAACTTTAAATAAAATTTTATCATGTGGTTTTTGAAACGAAATCGTTTGCCAAAACGGTTTAGAAAATATCGAGGAAAAAAGGTTTTTTTTATAATATAAATGGATGTTGGGGGTATTGTATTTATCATTTTCCTTCACCCCACACTCACACACCCCTACTTTCCATCATTGGCTGAACCCATAGCAGCGTCACACCCACACATCTCACACTTCTAGTTTAGTTTGAAATGAAACAATATGTAAAGAAAAGAAAATGAAAGAATGCATATATTAGGTATGAGCTTGTTTGACTTGGTCAATTCTTGACTTCTTAACCTCACCAATTTCTCTCTCCCCTCACCCCCCTCATCAGGCCGAGCCCCCTTCTCCTAACAGCAGCAGCCCTCCCAAATTCCACTCAATTTTGCATCAAAAGAATCCACAAAACCACTTCAAAATCCATACAAATTCAATTCTAAATCCAAATCTAACTCCTACCCATTATTCTTTATCTCATCAAGCATGGATCTAGGAGCTTGGAGGCCATTTTGGGAGGCTAGATTTCAAGCTTGGTCTCTTGATTTTGTGAGGTATAAATCCCAAGCCAAATTTAAATTGTTGGATAGTTTCTTTGATCAAAGTCAATTAAGTTTAAATGTGATTCTAATTGGGATTTAGTTTGTAATGGAAAGAGTTTGAGATCAAGTTAGGTTGTGATCATGTGTTCATGGTTGTGTGATGGTTTTTTTTTTTTGCATCTTAAGCTATGCAACTTAAATTTGTTACTTATTGCCAATTGTAACATGTAAAATGTCCAAATGAAAATATTTTGGAAACTAGGTTTTAGGATAGATGTAATTAGATGAAATAAAAATTTGGTTATGGTTAGTGTGGCTTAGTTAAGATATTTTATGAGCATTTTGACCACTAGATTTGTTAAAATATCGTGTTTTGAAGTAAAACGGGTATTTGTCGCTTACTAGGTTTTTGGGTTAAATCTATTTTATTTTAGTTTGGGGTTTTTGTGAATTTTAGCCTATTTTATATTATAATTAGTGTTTGTAAATGTGAAAATGAGTGTGCTTCGGGTTTTTCTCGATAGTTTGGCATTTATACGTCGACGTCGAGGGTTTTTGGGTTGATTTGTGAAAGCAACCATAGATTTTGACCTATGTGGGATTCGTGAGTCGTTTTGGTCATGAGTCGGATTTTAATGTGATACGGTGCGTTATGATATGTAGGTACCCCATGTGGACTTCGAGAAGACAAGCAAGCGAGTGGCGACGTCGGCACCGGCGAGCGAGGACCAGGTGAGTAGATTTATATCTACGGGGAGAAGTCGGGTGGATGGCGTATAGCACCCCCGCAGTCCGTGGTGGTGTATACGGATGCGTATACACACCAACAATTATTGTATGTTTTTGGGATTAATAACGATGTTTAGGATGGATATTGATGTGTTGGATCATTTTAGTGTTGCGAACCCTAGGGTAGTGTTGCACTACACATACACACATACATACTTGCATACATTCCTATTTATATGTGCTCATGGGATTCTTTATAGTTATGTGTTCACATGGGTATGGGACTATGTGTTCATATACGGATTTGAGGATAGTGTTTGGGATTTGGGACGAGTCGATGGGATTTGATTCGAGGCCGTGAGATCGGTGATTTGGCAGGGTTCGTATTTGAGATACGACATGACGTTGTAGCGGGTCCTTTGACGTAGTGTTTCACACACGTGCATGCATACGTAGGTGATATCAGCATTTTACTACATAGATCAGTACCCGGATTACGATCTTTGATAAAGGGGATACCAGATGAATAGTGTGTTGAATGTGATATTGACCCGTACCCAGATTTGGGATGCCGTACGACGGATTTACGTACGAGCTATATATTGATGATTGATCCGCACTCTTGACTTGGGATGTCTGATTATAGATATAGTATCGGATATGATATTATTGAGGCGGGATCACCGACTAATATATATACAGGTTCGTATATGTATCGACTCAGATGTTAGGCGGTTTCCTTACCTGTAGTCCAGCTTGTTAGCTTAGTCCTTTAGTTTAGTTTAGTTGTTAGATTAGATTTGATTCTTACCTATTTCAAAAACTAATGAATCGTGAATATTTTAAAAGACAGCCCAAGGGATCCTACGGATATTTTCAAAAGACGTATCTTTTCATAAAAACCACCGTAGCCCTATTTTCAAAACCCCGCGATTCGTGTTATTTCAAATGGCACCATTGTCTAATTTTTAGCTCCCGCTCATTTTGGTTGCTCGCTCCGCATCGCATATTTACATTGTTATTTCATATTGCATTGTTGACATTACGCTGTTAGGACACCAGCACCATTACCGATGATGCGTATGTACCACATACACTTACTTGCCGGCTCACACATATCTTTATCGGTAATTGCCATGTCACGTACACCTTAGAAATTAGTGTTGCTGAACTTAGCTTGATAACCAGTAGTTTGACATAATATTAGTGTACATACCTTATATGCCAGCTTAGATATGTAGTTATTACTTGTCGCTTTATGCATACTGTTATTCATTCTCATGCTTATATTCATGGTTTTACATGCTATTGATGATTCGGATTCCCATGATATTTTCTGGATTTGGAGGAAAACCGCAAAACATATATAAACTGATTTCTCTCCTTTTTTTTATAAAAGTGCGGTTTTTCCCATGATGTATGAGTCGTCCACCATGAGTTTGCTGATGGATTTCGAGACCCGATTCGAGGAGGCAGATGAACCGTTTCGGGTACATGGTGGACCCGGTAAGGTACCCCGGGGCAAGAAGCGCATGATGACGATGTGAGCCTGGCAGGGGAGCACTACCTACCGGTGATATTACCCGACACGTCGGATATCCGGAGGATACCGCCGTGGTCTTGAGAGGGATGGTAGGGACCGTTCTGGACTGACGGCGCCCTAGATATTGAGATTTCGAGATATTGAGGTACTGAGATATTATGATACAGGCCAGTCCGGATAGCCGGAGCCTGAGCTTTTGAGACATTGAGATTTATGTTTTATGTCGATACAAGACACTGTTGATGCTGATTTCATTTATGTTACCTCATTTTAAAAATACAAAGGAAATCTCACTAATTTATGAAAACAGTTTCTTCATTTACATGTATTCTGTTTTCATGCATTCATACCTCATTCATATGATATATTGCTACCTGAGGCACTGACACGGGCACACGAGATTACACTCGGGTTAGATATTTACCCTAGCCTTGTTATAGGTTGCATGTTATATATATTAAGGATATATTATGATCTTTGACCTAGGTTGCGTTATTTATGCGCTTTCTGTGCGTAGATGTTTTTCTATTCACGAGTTGGCAACTCACCCCCGTTGTGCCCCAGTTTCTTGCAGGTTTGCCGTACAGGTTTCATTACGGCTTGCGGGCATAGTTTCCTTTGGGTAATTTGCTAGTAGGTGGGTTTACTTGTATCGTACCCCCCATTATATAACTTGTATATTATTACTCTGTTGTATCTAGAAGTTCCATCAACCAAACATGTATTTATTTTGAGATAGAGACCAGTGATGTTATTCATTCGACCTTAGAGTCGCGCGTTATATTTCTGTGGTTTCCTTGTGGTTTGGAGTTTCCTTTTGAATTTTGATCCTCGCCGTTGGTGTTGTACATTATATTCCTTGTGTGGTTGTGACCGTCGTTTGACGTAGAGCTAGCTCCCGCTTGGGGATGCCTTTTTATTGATTTCATATACTATTCATATTGTATCCCGTTTGGGGCCCAGTATTTACAAAGGAGACTCTGCCGAAATTTTCAGTAAATTTTGATGTTCTTAAAAACCGCATAATTCGGCTTATGCTATTAAAACTACTTGTTTTAAATTGGTTTTCCTTCACTCTACTTCTTTTCTTGGTTTGGATTTCTGGGTTTTCGGCTTACTTAGATTACGTACGCCTCGAGACATTCGTAGTTTAAGTGCCGGTCATGTTCCATACTTTCGGGACGTGACACTATTTGAGATTATATGCGATGCATCCGACTTTGCCATTGGTGCTGTCCTTGGACAACACATCAACAAGATGCCGCACGTAATCTATTATGCGAGCCGAACCCTGAACGACGCCCAACTCAATTATACAACAACAGAGAAGGAATTCTTGGCTGTTGTATTTGCTTTAGAAAAGTTCAGGCCCTACCTCATCGGCTCTCCAGTCATTGTCTACACTGACCATTCTGCTCTGCGCCATCTTTTTGCGAAGAAAGATGCAAAATCTCGGTTAATACGTTTGATCCTCTTGCTTCAAGAGTTTGACCTTGTCATTAAGGATAAACGAGGATGTGAAAACGTAGTTGCCGACCATCTCTCCCGACTTCCTTCTTCGCCTTCGCTTCCAATTCCGATCAACGACGTTTTCCCGGATGAACAACTCTTGACAGTATCTTGCGAACCCTGGTTCGCAGATATTGTGAACTATTTGGCCACGGGATTACTACCGATTGAATGGTCAAGACAGGACAGACTTCGCTTCTTATCCCAAGTAAAACACTTTTACTGGGACGAACCCTATCTGTTCAAGTACTGTCCCGACCAGATTATTCGTCGGTGTGTCCCTGACGAGGAATTCAAGAGTGTGCTGTCGTTTTGCCACGATCAAGCATGTGGCGGGCATTTTGGCCCCAGAAAGACAGCTGAGAAGATCTTGCAATGTGGTTTCTGCTGGCCACAACTCTTCAAAGACGCTCATGACTATTGCAAGACTTGCTCCCGGTGCCAACACTTGGGCCGGATATCCCGGAGGAACGAGATGCCGCTCCAACCGATCTTGGTTGTGGAGATTTTCGATGTTTGGGGGATAGATTTCATGGGGCCGTTTCCCAGCTCTTTTGGGAATTTGTACATCCTTCTTGCTGTTGATTACGTCTCTAAATGGGTCGAGGCTGTGCCCAGCCGGACTAACGACAACAAGGTTGTCGTTAGGTTCCTTAAAGAAAACATTTTCTCCCGGTTTGGGCACCCCCGAGCGATCATTAGCGACAATGGAAGTCATTTCTGCAACAGGACTTTCGAGGCCTTGATGCGGAAATACTCCATTAATCATAAGCTATCCATGCCCTACCACCCCCAAACCTGCGGGCAGGCCGAAGTTTCAAATCGGCAAATCAAGCAGATACTGGAGAAGACGGTTTCCAAGAACCGTAAGGATTGGTCGTTGAAACTCACTGATGCCCTTTGGGCATTTCGAACCGCTTATAAGACCGACCATGGCATGTCTCCCTATCGGCTTGTGTACGGAAAAGCCTGCCACCTACCTGTCGAAATAGAGTATCGCGCATTTTGGGCGATAAAAGAGCTGAATCTGTCTCTCGAAGATGCGGGCAGCCATCGGAAGCTGCAACTGAACGAACTGAGCGAGCTTAGGGATGAGGCTTACAATAACGCGGTTGTCGTTAAGAACCGAATGAAGGTGTTTCACGATAAACACCTTTTGCGCAAAACCTTCGTACCTGGTCAGCAGGTACTTCTTTACGACACCCGACTTCACTTCCATCCAGGAAAGCTCAGATCTCGCTGGAAAGGGCCGTATTTTGTGCGGAATGTGTATCCGCAGGGCGCTGTGGATTTGGAAAATCCAAAGGACGGTTCATTTTTCAAAGTGAATGGACACCGACTCAAACCGTACCTTAGCGCCGAACCAACAGAGGAGCTTCTGTTCTTATAGGAGCCGGTTTACCCTGCATAATCTTCCTCTGCCAACCTCCAAACTTCAGTTATCCAGCCAAGAACAGTGGACACTGTTCCAAATAAGTTTGGGGGTATGTATAAACCATTTTGTATATATTTGTGGATATTCTTTTCCATTCTTTTTCTTTTTCTTTTCTTTAAAAACAGAAACAAAAAAATAAAAATAAAAATAAAAATTGGGTATCGCTGACCGACAATTTTGACCCTTCAAATGATCTCTTCATGCAATGACAGTGAGGACACTGTCCAGTTTAAGTTTGGGGGTACGCTCGGTACGCATTTCTTACCTTCGCATTCATATGTATATTTTGCATCTGCATATTAAAATCCATAAAATCCATAAAAATCTGAAAATTTTCTAAAAACATAAAAACTTTTCTGTCAAGTTAGCTAAGTGGGAGGACTCTGATTCAACATTTCGACGGTTTTGTTTGATCAAATAAAAATAACTAAATCTTATGTTTAGACTTGGAAAACTTGAAAGATAACTCTCCTTTGAAGTTAACTATAGCTGATATACGTCTTTACATCACACTACACGTGTCGTGAGTTTTTGGGAAATTAGATGACAAGTCTTTTATGTCGAAAAACTTTTAAATGGATTAATGATTTTCTGAGGATCAAATAGGTTTGTTCTGAAATAAGTAACATCAAGAATAGTTTATAAAGTGAGTGAATATGAAGGAATGTTATTGATGCCTTAATTGGAACTAAGTCTGAAAAATAACCCATCTGAAATTTGATTGGAATGATTACACACCGAACTCACTAAACACGTCTTTTATCCCAAAAAAAATTGAACTGCCGGTTATATCTCCGTTCGTATTAAATCATCTGATTTTCACGCCAAACTGTCTTTTGTTTTTGGACCTGGGTAACTTGAGTAATTAAGTCCGCCGGGGTGTTTCTACACTTAATGCCCTAAAACCAACTGGTTTGGGTGCATTGGCCCAAAGCTCGCTAAGAAGCCTAGAAAGTCCAGATTAAAACAAAGTCAAGCAAGTGTTCTCTCCGAGTTAAAATTCCTAACGGTTCTTTGTGTGAGAATAATCTTGATAAAAGACAGGCTTTTATAAAAAAAATTAGCAGAGATATGATGGTTTTATTCTATGATAAAGACTATTGCACGTTCACAGAGGTGTGTATGAAATGAAAACAAGAAAAAGGTGGAGTGAAAAATAAGACCTAGTTTCCTGTTACGGAAGATAGAAATTCTGAAGTTGAAACTTTACTGGAAAATGAAACTTGAAAAATGCTTAACTCTTTATAAAACTTATGTGATCCTTTTAAAATTGTTATCTGGGCTTTATTGTGTGATATGATGACGTAAATCGATCCTTCCGGAAACTTAACGACACTATTTGCACTGCACGTAAAGACATATAAAATCTGTAGTTAAATAAAAAGCGAGGTGTGAAAAATAAAGGTTCGATAGTCTAGACTTAGGATAATAGAATTGTTATTTTCTGAAACAAAACTTTAGGGTTTGAATCTTAGTTATTTTACAAAACTAGCTTGACCGGATTTTGTGGGTAGTATCCGCAGAAAACCCTCAGGAGACAACACTCCTCCTACTAGGGACACCTAGAGGTTTAACGGCTTGTTGCACATGCTCAGTGCAATCACGTTCCCTGCGAAAGTGAGGTTAGGAAATTTTTTATGAATAAATTGGCTTTGCTCGGGACGAGCAAATGATAAGTTTGGGGGTATTTGTTCATATCAGATTTTTGCATTTTTATACCGCCCAATTTTTATCACATTGCATATCGGTAGGTACTATTGAGCCGTGTTTGCTAGTCAACTGCAGGAAACAGGTTCTCGGCTCTGAACGGTGAAGTTCATGGAAAAAACACGACAAAATCCAGGTTCCTGCCAACCACAGATAAAACACGGATCTCCGCTCTTTATCCGTCTGTTGCCACACACCAGTTTAAGAGACAAAATGGCAAATCAATGTCGTTTTCATGCACAAGGCTCAATGGCAGCACAAGATCCAAGAAATCTACACGGAGCACGAGGAAATCATGACAAAAAGATACACATCAAATCACCTTTTGCTCAACAGAAATTCTGGAAAAATCGTGAAGACAATCTGAGAAAATAAATATACCAGAATAAAGGGCAGAAAATACTAGGAGATGCCACCAAATTTGGTGACCCAATTCCCCAAGTAGGCCGCGGAACCGCGGCCTAAGCATGCTTAGGCCGCGGAACCGCGGCCGTACGGACTCCGCAGAACACCAAAATTGATGGGTATTTGGGTCTTTTCATTTGTATTCTGATGGTTGCCCTAGATTTTCAGTTTCCTGCCTATAAATAGTCCAGAACTTGTGAAGCCAAGGGGTGCATAATCTTGTATTTTTTTTCTAGGTTTTAGAATACTTGTTCTTCTTCCTCTTCTCATCTCTTCTCCATTAAAACTTGTAGTGAGCTTTTGTGAGTGAAGAATGGTGAATAAAGAAGTTCATTTTGCTATTATATCTTGTCCTGTTCTTTTATAATTGCTTGTAATTTTAATTTGTTAACTTAGTTGTTGTTATTTCTTGTTGTTTCTTTCTTTTCTCTTTTCCTTTATCATTAAAACAACCATGATGCTTACGCTTGATCCTTGCCAAGGTGAGGTCGCAAATAGCTAGTTGTTACCTCCAAACCCCTTCTTTCTATCATCCTCTTTTGTTTTGTTTTCTTTTCATTATGATGTGTGAGTAGTTCATACTTGTTAGGGTAGGATAAGGGAAGTTTGAGAGAAGGAAATCTCTCTTACTCTTTCCTTGCCCAACATCTTGAATCGACTCCCGTTAATTGAACCACAATCCGCTCCTTACGGCACCCTATCCTACATGATAGCGGTGATTCCGTAGTGAGACCGGTTGTGGTTGAATTAACCGGAGGTTATGGCTAAGAGCCAAGAACGGACGGACAAGCACCAAAAGGAAGAACTTATGCGTTGGAAAGTCTATCTTATACTCGCAAGTTCCTTCCTAGTCGTGCTAATCCCCGTTGTTGCCGATTACCGTAACACCGATATTAAGAGTGGCAACGAAAAAGGTGAGCGACTCCTAACTCAAACTAACCTAATTCTAACCCTAACAAGCTCTCTTTACATATCATTTTAACACTTAATTAACCACAACAAAATCTGAAAAACCGGACTTAACTCGTTAAAGCACTTAGAAAAAGATTCCCATCTCCCTCCGGACGACCCGTACTCAACCGGCTAGCTACAAGCGAAACCGTCTTGATTGCGGTAATTAACTAAACTTGAACACGCAGAATCGCTAACAATCAGGAGGCTGCTAGGAATTTGTGTTCCATAGTGTCGAGCTTCTTTTGCATTGGTGCCATCTCAGCTCGAACACCTATGGATACATCTATTTGGTGTACGCCACCCCTACTCGATGGCTGGGTTCTAGTCTCCCATTGAAGTGACTTTTCAGCGAACTCTTCTAAAAATTTCCACGCTTCCCCATCATCCTTGGTCATAAAGGTGCCTTGACACATGTTTTCAAGGTTTTGTTTAGTGGTAGGGTTACTGCCCTCATACATGATTCGGCAAAGTTCCCATCTCGGGATGCTGTGATGTGGGCATTGAACCAAAAGATCCTTGAATCGGTCAAAGTGTTTTGAAAATGCTTCAGCCGGAAGCTGGGAGAATTGATAGAGTTCGCTACGGATTCGAGCTGTCTTTTTCATAGGGTAGAATTTCTTAAGGAATGCCGCAACGAATTCTTCCCAATTCGTGATGGAATGTGCGGTGGTGTTATACAGCCACTTCTCGGCTATATTGCACAAGGTAAATGGAAGAAGTCGTAGATGCATGGCATCCACAGAAAGTTGTGATGTACCCATCATTGCGCATACATTTTCAAATTTGGTAATAAAAACGTACGCGTCTTCAGTCTCGAGACCGTGGAATTTGGGTAGAAGGTTGATGTACTGGGGCTTAATCTCAAAGTTATCCCCGTTGGATGGTGGAATGGATAAGCAGGTCGAGAGAGGACCTCGCAAAGGGTAGAACCTCTCTTGGAGAGAGATGCGGGGAGGATTCTGCGCACCAACGGACGGCGGCAGAGTAGCGGTAAAGAGGTTTGATGGAGACTGATCCATCGGTGTGGGTGTGGTGGGGGGTAAAAGAAAGGTAAATGGAGAAATACCGACTTCGGAGTCGATCGAGGGGACGCGGACAAGACGGGCACTAGAATCCCGTGTCCAGCCTATCTTGTACTAAAATGGGTTAGTACAAGTGGCAGCGTGATTTATAATTAGGGGAATGAAGTGAATGTGGTGTTTGTTTTGAAAAATGATACGGATTTTGAAAATGATGCGAATCCCAAAATGCAACACACAAAACCCTAATTCTAGTGGTTACCTAGGTCCGACTCTAGACCGCTCCTAACTGCCAAAAGACAAGTCGCAGGATAGAATCCTCAACTGCCTCTTTGTCCCCCTGTGGCTAGATAAGTGCCAGGTAAGTGGGAAGGTACTCCACTACGTAAGTAGTGGGCCTAATTAATAACCACTACCCTTCGACACACTTGCCTTAGACACCACAAGAAAACGCGGATAAGCAATGAATTACCCACGGTCTTCTTCTGTCCTAAGTGACCGCGACGGTCCTTAGAGTCATCTCTAGATATTTTTTAATTAATGAGGGTAATGCGGATGCAGGTTTGTGATTTTTGGGGCCTAGGAAGGGTAATGAACTCCCCACCTAATCTGGATTTGGCCATGCCCCTTAATATCCGTATTAATTATGCAAACAACCACAAAGTAAAAAACAAGCACAATTTTAATTTTGCTTTTGCGGCACTGCGATTATTTGCAAAGAAACCTGCACAAAATGTTAATTGGAGCAGATTTTAGTAAGGAGATAAGAAAGATAGAGATTACCAGATAAAATTTTTCCAGAGAACCCCTTTATAGACCGCGGAACCGCCGCAATTAGCTCCCCATGCCGCGGAAACGCGGCGGAATAGTGTGATCTCTGCACTAAATTTTTCCAGAGCACTCCTGATCACTTCCCTAGCTCTCTGGAATTCTCCAAATAATTTTCCAATTTCACAGCAAGCTCCAGATCTCCTTGCAACTAACCACAACAACACGTATCAGTATTTTGCGCGAGTTTTGATCTAAAAAATATTGATGGAATAAACTTTTCAACTCAAATTTCAAAAAATGAACAAATAGCAAACGATCCCCGGCAACGACGCCATTTTGATTGAATGAAATTCTTGATGTGTTGCATGTTTATAGAAAATAGAATTTAGAGCAATCACAATCAAAAATATTTTGACCGCAATCAATAACGGTGTCGGATGTAGCGCGTTAGTAAGTGCGGATCGTCTACAGGGAAAGTGAGTTCCGTTCAATTTTCGAATTAGATGAGTTGAAAATTTAAGGCAAAGAAAAGAAAACAATTCATGATTTGTAATTGTAGATCAAAAGTAAGAAAAATCTAGATCTAAAAGAAACATTAAAACAAGAAGAGAGATGAGAGATAATTTCCAACCAACACTCAAGATTATAAGGATAGCTCGTAAGAGTAGATCGGATCTATCGATGTGATGAGATCTAAAAATTACTAATTCTTATCCATTAATGAATTGATACTAGATCGATACAAATTCATCGAGGTTTAAGGATCTTGCGAGGGAATTAAGGATTTCACAACTCATCCTTTGTCCTTTCGATGGATCGCATTCAAATTCTAGCTTCGAGTTAATCAAATGTTCAATAGTTGTTCCCTAGTTTTGAGTGAACACGATCAAGAAAGCATCATCTCAAAACTAGGTTATTAATTATTTGATTCACTAGAATTTCCAAACATTATAAGATTTAAGAATTGTAAAAATATCTAAATCATCATCATCTAAAGATCGTCACAACTCCTACACGAGCGGAGATTACTCAAACATCATGATCACAAACACAATCACAAATTGAGATCTAATCATTATACTTGAATTAAAAGATAAGCAAGAATATAGAAAATTCACCTTTATTTATCGACAAATTTCGTTACAACTCTCTTGAATTTACAAAAGGAAGGAACTAGATCGTCGATTTCGGCTTCGCTCGGCTCCTTGAGTCGCAGATCGGCGTGGATCTCTTGCTCCGTTGGAAATCCGGCGTTGCTTCTAAAGGTTGGAGGAATTCTTACTTGAATTGATCTCGGGAATTTGATCTTGAGGTTGAATTGGGGATTGGGCACAAGTTTTGTCACTAAACTTGTGGAGGGAAGAAGGAGATGAATGAATTCTTCAAAAAATTCCACTCTAGATCTAGGCTCCTTTTTATAGACCTCCCAAATCTTAGATCTAGAATTGAAATTTGAATTCCCCCCACAAGTTAGTTATCCAAATGATTTAAATTTCCCTCCAAAAAGTTAGTTAAGCCTAAATTTTGAATTTCCCTCCAAGAATTTGTTAAGCCGAGCCTTCTAGAAATGCCACGTGGAGCTTCTGGGGTCTTCTGGAAGCTTTGTCCGTTATAATTAAGCATGTGATGAAATTGAAGCTGATGATGTCACCAAAGCGCCGCAGTTCCGCGGCGCAAGCAGGCTCCTGCCGCGGAACCGCGGCTCCTTAGAGGCCTTAGGGCATGATTTTCCTGGTGTGGTCTTGGGCTGTCTTGTGGGCCTTTTTCTGATATATGGATTTTTATTTGGCCTTCTGTATTACTACCAGATCTTTAGCCTTTGTGTTGGCGCATCTTTTATCAGATCTCTTCCCAATTTTGGGCTCTGCTTCCGGAATTTCCTGCATAGACTCCAAGACAAGAGTTGCGCAATACAAGGATGATGCGATGCCATGAAACACGGTTAATTTCCCTTAAAGTGCCGGTTAAAAAGTCTAACACATGCAATTTGGTATTTCAGAGATGATTTGGTAATATGTGCAATTATGAATACCGAACACTTCTATATGAGTGCAAAAGGTAGGGAAATTGCCGTGTTAGAAATGCAGTATTTTCGACTGATCAACTAGCGAATGCGCTTCTCATCCCAGTGTGGGAGATGGTCTGTCCCACAGCCATCAGTATGTCGTACTGGAGATAGTATGCGGGTGCTCGTTGGCTTACGAGTACACTGGACAGGACTCGTCGAGAACTGTTGGTTGGTACTATACCTATCGTCAGTTATCAGTTCCCAGGTGACATGAGTACAGCTTAGTCCGCTGACTTGACACTGTCACTTCGTCTCGAGTGTGTTCCTACTGTACTTAGATTACTACCCTACCACGGCTCAAAGGAGTCGTGCAAACAGGTAGTAGTTGGGTGCAGTCCCGAAGCACTTGGAGGCAGTGACGGTTAGACAGGATTCATCTCTCCCGGTATTGGGGGTTGACATCGCGCTGTGTCTAGGAGAGCCATTACACGAGTAGTCCCTGGCTAGGGCAAGCAAGATATACTGGTAGGTTTCCAGTGTTATCTCAGGGTGTTCTGGGCTATTCGCCTTTGGGCAAAACAGAGTAGAGGTCGCATGGTTTTACGACAGGGTTCGTTCTCATCCGCACACTTGTGCACGTTTGGAGTCCGGACGGATATTACTAGCGGGCTCTGGTTTGAGCCAGATCCTAGTATATGTTTTGGGGTTAGTTTTATCTCATTGTGTTCATGTTCCTCGGAACATGAATGCGGGTGTGTATGCACAGTTGTTTGAGGCGGAGGAAGAGGTTTTTCATTAGGGTTTTGGAACGGGTGTATATGCACTGTTGACAGTCGTCTTTTTCCAAACCCTAATGATCATGTGATTTATCAATTAATATTATTAATTAAATGAAATTGTGTCATGGTTGGGCTTGTTGACTTGTTGACCAAGGTTGACTAGTTGACTAGGTTTGAAACATTGACCATCAACATTACCTTTCAAGATGCTCTTTGATCTTTGCAAAATACATTTATAGTGATATGATAATGGTCTCTTCAAACTCTCCATCACCTTTTTCATTTTCAATTAATATTATTATTAGATAAATCACATATATGTTATGGTTGTAAAAATACCATCTCATTCTATCATATTGATTCGCTCTCCTCTCTTCTTCTTCCTCCTCCTCTAGTTCAAGGAGATCCATTCTCATGTGTTGAGAAACCTCTCCTTGAGATAAAATACTCTAAACCACTCTCTACTCACTCTAGGGTTGAAGGTCTAGCAAGCCAAAGACCTTAGTTCTCTCAAAGTTCGAGAAAGGAGCCTAAGGTTGAACCCTCAGGTGGATCCATCTTTGACGGAAGAAGGCGACAAGGAAAGCACCATCCATCCACTACAAAGAATTCAAGAAGAAGGAGTTCAAGTGAGGTATAACCCCTAACCGAGTAGACAAATCTCTTGTTAGGTTGCTAGTGTGTAGTTTAGCCAAGATCCGTTTTTGTAGTCCATGTTACCTAAGTCTTAAAAATCGTTTTTCACCATTTCCGCAAGCCCGAAAGAACCGGGAGAGGTAACATGGACTTACAGTTGCACACGTTTTTGATTTATACATCTTGGTACACTCGGTGTCATTCTTCTACCCATATAAGTTATTAATGTGATTTTCGTGCATTGGTTGCACCGTACTTGTATTTCGCACATTTGATGCACCAGATTTGAGATTTTCGTGCACAATAGATGCACCAGATATTGTTGTCGTGCATACCCGTTGCAGTGGACAGATGCTTTTGTACACACCCGTTGCACTTAGTTTTGCTTTGTGCGTATAGTGGCACCTGTGTTTGGATTTGATTTCCGTGCGCACCAGACGCATGCGATTATTGGATACACTTTTTGAGGCTGATTTTGCTTTTGAGCACTTTGTTTTCATATTGGGCACTATATTGTGTAGTAGCCAAATAGGACTGATCTGAGGACAGTACCTGAGTACTTTGCATACATTAAAAGATTGCCAAGAGGGTTTTCAAAAGGAGCTATAGCCTCGCTATTTCCTACGTGTCCATGAGCGACACAAGCGTTTATAAAGGAAAACCTTGTTGGAATATTTCAAAAAGGACGGAACGTATATTTGAGCAAAACATATATGAAACTATATTTACTATTTTACAAATGAGCGTCCGTCACTTATGCCATGAGTTACGCATCTTACGGTGATTCAGAAAGGATTTTGCATGTATTTTATTCAAATTTTGGGGTTTTTCAAGGATGCGTACTATATACATAATATAGTATTTGACTAGTGTATGTTGGATTTTAGTATTGGATTTCGAGATCTGAATCTCCACTGTAACTCCGAGGATATGCGTGCAAATCCGATGATTTGCGTGACGCTTGACGGAGTTCGATTTTGAGTTTATACTTGTTTTCAGGTGCACGCGATGCGCGGTGCTATTTCTGTATCTTCCGTGATTTCGGAGCCCCGTTGATTTGAGTTGATTATTGAAATGTTTTGGTATTTGGGGGTTTAAATTTAAATTCAGGGACCGAATTTATTTAAGGAGGGAAGACTGTAACATTTCAGAAAATATAAAATATTATTTTTGGAATTTAATATTAAAATAATATTTTTCCCGAAAACTGCCAGATTTGCGAAATTTGGGGTTTTTCGAAAAAGGGTATAAATATAGACCGATAATTGTGAAATAAATGAAAATTAAAATGATTTATTCATTTAATAATATATTTAAAGGATTTGGCATTTTTAAAATTTATTATATGCAGTTTCGATAAAAACCCAATTAATGCACTGCTAATCGTGATTAGGCCAAATCCATGTTTCTACAGTTTTCATGGTTAGTGCACCATGGCATATTACATGTTATTTCATTTGTGTTGTATTATGTTGTGGTTTTAATGTGGTGAGAAAAGAAAAGAATGGAAAAAGGTGTCATGATGACTTGAGGAGAGAGAAAGGGGACATCATGATGAGGGTATGTATGCTTGCAGAGAGAGAGAGAAGTGAGAATAATTGCGAGAGAGAAAGAGGGGGGGCTGCCTCCATTCTCATTTCCCCCCACCATTTTCACCTCCTTCTTCATCTTCCTCAAGCTCACCTCCCTCCACTTCAACCCAAATTATCATCTCAAATACCTTGTCAAAACCTTATACTCCCTTCACAAAAATTTATCCCCATCTCTTCCTCTACACTATGGACCCATCAATGTTGGATTTTGAGGACCTTGGGGAGCTAGGGTTTTGCTTGGCTACATCCATGAGGTATAATCCATTCCCCTTAGTTTAGTTCAAGTGTTCATAGAATTCTAGGTTAGTTTAGATGTTGTTTGGGTGAGTGTTGTTTGGAATTGATGATGAGTAGTGGCTGTTAACAAGACTTGAATGGTGTTTATTTGACCTATAATAGAGAATAGAACCCAAACACGACTTAGAACTTTCCGACATTGGTTAAATTGATAGTTTGAGGTAGTATTATGGAATCTGGAGTATCCCGGGGGCGCTAAAAATAATTTAGCAAAGACAGGGAGGTAAGAAGGTGATTGTGAGTGTACCAATGAAACCCTATCCCCAACCCCCAAACCCAGGCTGCAGATTTATTCTTCCTGGCCGCAATTTGCGGCCAGGGTGGGGTGGAACCCCTTCGTGTTTGGTCCATGTCTTGTTCTTCAGTAAACTAGACACTATATATCTGCAACTTCGGCAAGTTTGACCTGAGTCAAAATCTAGGGGCACATTAGTGTGTTTTTGGATATGTTTTCCGTATTTTGAGATGCTCATTTTTGATATTTGGATTCGTATTTGGTTGTTGGATGTCTGTACATCAACAACAAGGGTTGTTTGGTTGATTTTGTACGCGTAAGCTATATGTTCTAACCTATGAGCAATGCGCGTGCCGTATTAGATTTTAGAACTTGATTTTAATAGCGTGGCGATATGTGTTGTTATTGTAGGTACCTTCACGTGGATTCCGAGGCGACGGAGCATGGCGTCATCAACTTCGGAAAGCAAAAAGTAAGATGAGTAGATCTATATCTACGGGGGAAGTCGGGTAGATGGCGTATAGCACCCCCGCAAACTTTGATCGAAACCGATTTATATATAGATTATGGCTAATGAAACCTTCAATAGAAAACTATAGATAGAGTAAAAAAGTAGTTAGAGAACCATATTAGAAACTAAGGATAGTTATACGACTAGTATGTGATGACGGAACTTGAGGATGATATTTGATGATATTGTCGTTTAGGGTACTATAGGACTAGATAGTCGACGTAGGTGTGTCGTCCGAACCATACTTATTTCCCAACCGAAGAATCGTACGCATCTTTTAAACAGATACCTTGAGAGAAGTTACGGATTTTTCAAAAGATATCTTTTCCTTAAAAACACCGTAGCCCTATTTTCAAAACTACGATTCGCATCTTTTAAAAACTGATTGTATGGTTCGGGTGTGTATGTTAGATTAGATAATTATGCTTATAGTAAAGGTATAATGTATATATATAACTTTGATTCGATGTGAGATATAAATGTGATAAAAAGAATGTACGATTCGATATGATGACTTGGTGATATGTTGGTATACGGATGCGAGTCGATTGATATGATTGATACCCTGTCGGTCACCTGATAGGAGATTATTGCGGATGTGACCTGGGACATAGGTATATAGAGATATTTATATATGTCGTGAATCGTGAGTGTTAGTCGTACGTGACGTTAAGTCCGTACCCTCCTCGTCTTATAGGTTGATAGGATCCCTGATAGCTTAATGCCGCCGCACGATGATTTTCCATGCGTGATGAGTTTGACTTGACGATTGATCCTTACCCTTGACTAGAGGTTGCCGTACGATGGATTATACCGTACGCGATGTTGTTAGGATGGATGCCGATTGATTGATTCACCGACTCGGTCTTGTAGACACGTATTCCTTATAGCTTTTAGCTGATGATTTAACTTATGCTACATTCAGGTTACTCGCATTGCATTACTTATACCTGTGCTAGTACACCTGCACCATTATTGATGATGCGTATGTTACACTTACACCGATCTGCCAGCTCACACACTTCATCATCGATAATTGCCATGTCACTACACAGTAGGATTGCTGCATCATGATATGACTCTTCGCATAACTTACTTGTGTATATACCCACTTGTATATTCATATTGGCGCACATACATATTGTACACTCATACTTGCGTATATACCCACTTGTACATTCATATTGGCGCACATACATATTGTACACTCATACTTGCGTATATACCATATATTTTGTGCATCCATGCCTACGTGCATACACATTTATACATACATAGATGATGCTGGTTTTGATTTTGGAGAATTGGGGACCGCATGTACTATTTTAAAAACTGGATCCATTTAAAAGAGCGGTTTTCCCTCAATATGTCATATTACTGTTCCATGTTGCATGATATTCGGATATGCTTACATTTCTGTTATATATCGCATACATCATGCTTTCTGATTACACGCATTGTGATATGTTCTTTTCATGAGATTTCTGGATTTGAGAACCGTGGCTATTTTAAAAGAAAGCATGTACTGTTTTAAAAACCCGGTTTCTCTTGATATGATATTTCAGTGCGTCCACCATGCGTTTTCTCGGTTCTGAGACGTATGACATGTGAAACCCGATTCGAGGAGTTGGATGAGGACGATTGCGGGTACATGGTGGACCCGGTATGGTACCCCGGGAAGAGAACGAATTTGCTGTGCAGTAGACGGTGAGCCTGGCAGAGGGACTACTACCAACCGGTGATTGGTTGGACCTGGAGGTTATCCGGAGGATACTGACCAAAGACGAGAGATGGATACGGGCCGACCCGTACTGCCGGGGCCGAGGGCCGATTCCGCAGACGGAGCCCGTGGGCCGATGTGGACTGACGGAGCCCGATATATGAGGATTTACATGTCGATGCTGGACACGGTTTCATGATGTTTTCGAGTGTCGATATTGGACACCCAGGTTCTATGATTTTGATGTGTCATGAGGGACACCCGCTGATTTATATCCTCATACTTACATGCATATGTTTTTATGATATTCACATATATTGATTATATGGTTGAACGAGATTCACATGCATACATACATTGATTATATGGTTAGACGAGATCCACATGCATACATACATTGATTATATTGTTGGATTATATCCGCATACATATAGGTATGGATTTCATTGTTGGCACATATACAGATAGGTCACCCTAGATATCATAATATTACCTTTATGATGTAGTTGACTTAGGAGTCGTTGTTTATTCAATTTCTACTTATAGATGTTTTTCTATTCACGAGTTAGCAACTCACCCCCGTTGTGCCACAGTTCTTGCAGGTTGACCGCTTGGATCAGTAGCGGCATCGCTGGTACACAATTGCTTTTGGGTGATTGCTTTGGTAGGTGGGACATTTGTATCGTACCCACTCTTGTATCTATATTTCACATTGTATCTAGTTAACTACATCAGTCAAAATTAGTAAATTGTATAAGTAATGAGACTTAGTGAGATTGTGGTTGCGAGATTTAGAGCGAGGGGTTTTCCGCTACTTGTAGTTTTGATGTCTTGCTTATTTCTTTATCTTTTATGGTGAACTTCACCGTTGGGCGTCGTATACTTACATATACTGTTTTGCGCGGTTGTGATCCGCCGGTTGGCGAAGAGCTAGCTCCCACTTGGGGATGCCATTATTCTTGTTATGTATTTGCGGATTTGGATCAAAATATACAAAGGAGGTGCTGCCTAAATTTTTAAAAGACGAAACATGTTTTCAAACCAGTAAATTTCACGTGCATCTTTCATCCTTTTTTATGCATTAAGAAAACTTGATTTCATTATACCTTTATTTCAAAACTTCACCTCCTTCATTTTCTTAAAAAGTTTTAGATTTCTGGGTTCCAGCTTACTTGAATTACGTTACGCCTTTAAACGTTCCGTGATTTAAGTGCTAGTCACGAGTTAATATTTCAGGTCGTGACAGAACCCTATTCAATAGGTATGCAGCTTCTCAAGTTCATAACCCCCAAAAGGAAATATGCAACTTAGTAGTACTCATCATAGAGCACACCATATCATATAGGATGCGATTGCTCCGTCCCGATATACCAACGCGTTGTGGTGTATACGGAGGAGTAATGCTGAGAGAGAATCTCATTCTCCTTTAGAATAGTCCAGGAATTTCGTGCCTCAAGTATTCTCCTCCCTGATCACATCAAAGGACATAATACTTATACCTTTTATGGTTTTCTACTTCTAACTTATATTCTTTGAATTTCTCAAAAGTCTCTGACTTGTGTTTCAACAGAAACACGTGTGAATCTTGAGAGATCATCAGTGATGTAATGAAGTACAAAGAACCAGTCCTGGCATGTGTAGACAAGGTACCTACATACCATCATCATGTATCAATTCCAAGAGTTCACTAACTCTTTCTCTGTTTCCACTAAACGAGGCTATGGTCATCTTATCTTTGTGACATGTCTGGCAAGTTTCATAAGATGTAAGTTCAAACTGATTTAAATATGCAACTAAATGTAACTTTGCTAGTCGGTTCGCATTAATATGACCTAGTCTACAATGCCTTATGAAGGATTCGTTCATTTCTGAACTCTTCCTCTTGTGTGTGTTCTGTACATTAAGAACTGTAGTTTGATTTAGAACGTATATGCTTTTAGATAACGTGCCTGAACCGATCAACACTTGATATACGAAATGTTCAAAACATTATCCAAAAATACAAAATTATATCCTTCTTTACTTAATAAAGAGACTGATATGATGTTGTATATCAGGTTCGGTATCTAATAACATTCGTTCAGAATCAATGTATTTAGTAATACAGGGTGATACCTGCCAACAAGCTTGGCTGCAACACTTGCACCGTTTCCAACTCTTGAAACTTATCACCCGTTTCCAGTTCTTAACCTATCTGTAGCCCATGTAACAGATTACATATGCGGGATCCTGATCCGGTATCACATACCCAGGACGTAGAGGATACTGAAAAACAGTTCTCGGTATTGAACACACCCGAAGAAGATAGATCATTATGCACTTTCTTCGTTTGGACGGCACGGGAATCCTGGTAATCCCCTATTTCCTGCTCAGTCTTATAATAATTATAAGTTGGAGCGGGACCAAGGTTCCCCTAGCTCAGTATAACAAGCGGGTTCGGTCAATACATCTATATTATTATCTTGATTAAGGCGTGACATGGTCGCTACCTAGAGAGAGAGAGAAAAGAAAACACTCAGCGTATGCTCTTGCAAGATTAGATTGGTTATTAATTTGTCTAATCATGATGGCTCCCACTATTTTAGTCAAATCTTCCTTCAAACCCTAAAAGGAAAGACTAGCCGGGATTAATTACACCTTACAAGTTCGCCAATCTTTCGGCCAGGCCAGTGCCGGTACTTTGAGGGAGGTTCCCTGTGCTTTCGCACGGACCTAATTAAAATAAACCTCGTTTTCCCAGGGGCATAACCCCGTTAACACCTTTCTAGACACCTACTTTATCGGCTAATTGTAATGTGTAAAACTTTCCCAGGAGTAACTCTTACTCGAAGTGGGTATCGGGATCCAATTATTTCATAGGAGGTATGCAATCTCATTGCAAATTTTAACACTTGAAATTCCCGATAATATTTTACCCCTAACATCCTATGACCTTGATGAAGGCCAACAAACCATAGGCGGCTAGTCAAGTTCAACTCGTACATTTCATGATTGAATTAAACCCACCCGCACGACCCTTGACGAAGGCCAACAAAGTCGCACGACTACCCTAACTCAATCGCATCATATCCTTCAGAAGATATGCATAAATAGCTACTGCACACTATGCCTTGACGAAGGCCAACAAACATAGCATGAATATTATGAAGTACTTATCTGAAATGACGGAGGGCTACGACAGGTTTTTTAAGAAAACCTTTTGCGTAATGAACTTGATATCGTTGTAGAATCGAGTGATTTTGAAAAGGAGTGTTTTTGAGGCTTATACCAGTTTTGCTAAAGAGGTCACTCCCGGTGAATGGATCTCGGCTCTTTCCTTATCGAATAAGGTGCAGGATATTTCACAAATACCACTATGCAAAGCAAAAACTATAAAAGGAAACAAACCGAGTTTGTAGCATCTGCTAGTTTCGCTAAAGAGGTCACTCCAGGTTAAGGGATCTCGGCTCTTTCCTTATCGAATAAGGTGCTGGATATTCTATAAGGAATACCGCTATGTAAAGCAAGAACTAGAGCTACCAGTTTTCGAGACAAGTTTCTACAACATCTTTAGGTTTCTTTTATTTCATTAATCTCATTAATGAAGCCCCATTTATTATGCTTCCCAAGCATCATATATGAAATGAAATCAACAATATATAATATATATCATATATATATAATATAATCATTCATCTCAGAATATAATCAATGATCAAATCACAGAATATCGCAGCAGAATAAAAACATATGAAATATTGGATATACTAGGATTTCTGTGTTTTAGATTAAGCCAATATAAAACACGGATTCCACGGTCGTGATGGATAGCCAATCCCACACCCCTAGACCCCTACGAAAGCGGCAATCAACCCTACTAATTCTAGAGTTAGGAGACCCGAACTCGACTCCTCAAGATGGTCTCCCACTGGACCCTAGAACCCGGTTACTTGTGCTCCCCGCCTTGGGTCTATCCTAATACGGAAAAGTAAATAATATACAATGGTGACATCATCCTCAACACAGAAGTGCCCCAATAAAAGAATATTACATACAATGAATTTTACATGAATGAAAATAAAAACTCTCATCTCAGATAAAACCACCGACTATTCAAAACACGACAATCCAATATAACATATCACAGCAACACATAATATCATATGTCATCAACGTAAGTAAATATGCGTATCCCAATTGTCGTTGGCATATAGCAACGAAACCGGCGATACACCACATATTACACTTACGGTCGCAGAAAAGAATGTGAAAAACTACAATAGTTGGAATCCGCAACCACCTTAGACATCATAAACCCAACGTATCACATACTTTAGATTTCATGCCTAACCAAATGAATTCCTTAGACATTGCATGCCTAACAATTATAAACCCCACATTTTAGTCTCGATCTCGAAAACACTTTTCAATATCTAGTCGGCTAATTCAACAAGATTCCCGACATCCTGATCGAATGCTCGTCGGAAACATTAGTAGACAGCCGCATCCCCCGATACCGTCGACGAAGTGCACTAAGGCGGAACACCGCTGCCGTGAGCACCCGAACGGATGCTTTTGGCGACAGGGTTCTCCTACAGTCACTTGGTCGGGGCTATGGGGTGTGGCTATCTAATAATGTTACCCGGCGAGTATCCGCGTACACTATGTTATTGCGACGGACTTTTGATCACATCAAAATCCCGTGGCAACCGATCAAATGAGACTAAATTGATAGATTTATAACATTCAAATTAGTTATCTCATAACTACTTTTTTGGATTCCAAATATTGTATCCCATCACATGATATCCGGACCACATTAAACTTTTCGATCGATTCATCAAAGTCCTACAATTTCCCGACAGCTCAACACTTGAGCACAGTTTTAATAATACCCAGAATATGCCACAGTACCTATGCACCAGCTGTAGAAGGGCAAACCCAAGCCTCACTCATGTCGCCACAGAACTACGGCAAACCCTAGAGTATGACCGAGGTTCCGTGATCCAAAAAAAGTCGAGTTAGGGTTTCATTCTTCTAGAGGGTTCATAGAATCACTTGCATGCTTTTCCGAATACGTTAAACTTGGAAAAATGGGTTTTTGACATTCGATCGAACTTTTTAAGTTCGTCTAGACAACATACGAATAACTCGAAACAATGTTAAAAATACGAATATGAAACACTCCGAATTTCTTATAGTGTAAGATTACATCACATGCAAAATTAGCAAAAATAAACAGCACCTGAAACATCAAAACCAAGTCTCTGGTGTTGGATATAGTGCCCTCAAAGTCAATTATTGGATCGCAGGTACGTGATTACAATGATTGAGGAAGGACCTATACTGATATGACAGTCTTGCTCGAGATGATAGTATGCTATCTGGTTTGTCTTTATCATCGTATACATGCTTTAGTTCACTATTGCATAATGATAGAGCCCATAGGATTCTTGCTTGACAACCAGCAGTATGATGGCGATCATATACGTGGGAGCTGGGGTCTATAAGCACATCCTTAAAGTGTCCCTAGTCGTGGGAGTTTCGAGACAGGGCATCGACATTCCAGAGTAGACTAGTGTATACAGTCGAGACCCCGACGAGGGGCGATGGCCAGTCTCACAAGCCATTGGTGTCAGTTGGTTCACCTAAGATGTATACAGGTGCTCATTGGGTTATGAGTACACCGGACAGGACTCGTCGGGAACATGCTAGTTGGTATTATACAAATCGTCAGATAGCAGTTCCCTGGTGACATGTGTACAGGTTAGTTTGTCGACCTGAGATCATCATTTGTCTCGTGTGAGTTCCCACTGTGCTTTGATTTCTACCCTACCACGCTCAAAGGAGACGCGCAAATAGGTATTTTTTGGGTACAGTCCCGAGCCACATGGAGGCAGTGAGCGGATCGTCGGGGATTCGTCTCTCCCGGTATTAGGGGTTGATGTCGCACAGTACACGGGTGGCCATCTCTAGAAATCCTCGGCTGAGGTAGTGGAGAATTACTGATTTGGATCAGTAGTTTCTCAGGTGGTGATGGGCTTCATGCCGACACGATTTATCGCGTTATTAGGGGTCTGACTTTATCCACCCCCTAGACTCGATATGCGATACACTTTAGACGAACAGACCTGATTCTACGGATATTGTCACTATTAGGCTCAGTAAGGTTTATGGATGAGTTCGCTCGTCAGATTCCCTTCCAATCAATACATAGGCAACCATTATGTACAGCTTGTACCTCTGACGTGCTAGAGGTTATACCTAGTGCCAGTGTGTTGATGAGTCATTAGAGTCCCCCACAGACAGTTTCCCAAGTTCGGGCGAAACGTTGTAGAGGCCATATGGTTTTATGGCAGGGTTCGGAAAATGCACGTGCGTTTTCGTACGTGTCATATTTCGGGCAGATAATACTGGTAGGCTTTGGTTTAAGCCAGATCCGAGTATTATACTGTGTAGATATAATATCTTTATCTTAGTTGCATTTGTATTTGGTCGTAATACAAATACGGGTATGTTTATACTGTTACGGGGTTATCCTTAAATTTGTTTCGGGATCGCTTTTGGAAGTTGCCAGTTTCCTGTTTTCTATCACCCGTATTTGACATTCGGTTAAATACGGATTTAGCTTTTTGTCACTTGGGTGAGTCATGAGGGTGATGTGTGTGGAAGCTTCTGGAAGTTGTGACTAGGATTAATGAGGTGTTCTTGATTCATTGGTTGCATTTAATGCTTGATGATGTGTTAAGGTGACTCATGGTTATGCATTAATGAAGTAATGAGTCATGATAAGTATGATAGCTTATGGTTACCCTTCTCTTATTCCTACACTCACCCCCCACCTTCTTAAAGTGGCCGGCCCTCTCTTTTGAGAGATGAAAAAATTGCAAAAGAAAAAGACTATGGTTTTTAGCTTCATGGAAATTTCATATATATTCATTTCTCATTTCATTTGAATCAAAAGGCAACTTCATTAACCGTTTGTCCATGGCTTTGGACGAAGCGAGGCAAAGTGTTCTACTCATTCTCTACATCATCTTGGTCATCTCTTTTAGCAAACTTGACGACCGAGTTGCCTCGGTTCAGAGGCGGGAGCCCGTTTAAAGATCCGTCGACGTGGTGCCACCTGGACGAGAAGACTGGAGATTCAGGAGATCGGAGCAGCCGCAACAAAGCATTGGATGATGGTTGAAGACTGAAGAACTCGGATCATTCGGTATAACATTTCTACTCACTTTGTAGTTTGTTAGTTTATCTTTAATGGAAGATCCGGGTTACAATACACGATAGCGCCAGTTGTAAAAGTTTTTGTTCCACATTTGGCGTCTGTTAGACGGCCGGGGCACTACCGTGGACTTACAGTGGTATCAGAGCCTCACCATTAAGCTTTACTAAATTGTGCTAACGAGTTTAAAATATCGATCGAACAGATTTTCGAAAACCGCAAATTCCAAGTCTAAAGTTTCTGTCGATTTTAAAAAGGGTCTAAAAATTATTTTGAACATACCAGAAAATTAAGCAGGCTTTTTAAAGAAAAATGGAGAAAAACGATCAAATAAATCGACCGTACGGCCACGGAAATGTGGTCAAAGCCTATCTTTGACCGCGGATCCGCGGCAGTCTTGGTGATTCATTTGACCATTTTTCTTCTGGGGCTTCTACTTGGTAAATTGTGGTTTCTGGATTTGATCTTTTGGGCCCAGATTTTATTACAGTACAACAGATGTACGTGGGGCCCACTTCCGGAAATTTTGTCGATCGAAATTTTAAACTTGTTAGTATACAGTACTTACTTTATATCTCCGACCGGGAATGTCATTTGAGCGGTAAATTGCGTCTAATTGCTATAGTCCTTTTAGACGGATTTGCGAACGTGACATTCACGTTGATATTCTGTGTTGTGCTGTGATGTTGCGGATATGTCGTGGTGGATAGCAGTGTGCAATGGTAGTGCTGTTTGGATTTATTTATACATTTGATATTGCGGGGCGAGCGTCCAACATTTGGACTGCCGTCGCTGCCTGTTTGTATAATATTCTTTTGGGGCACGACCGGGCTGAGGTCGATGTACCCGTTGTATATATTTTCTTTTATGTACTAGGATTACCCCGCGACGGAGTGCACGGATAGCCGGGTTCTGGAGGGAAACGGGTCCGTATCTCATGGCTTTGAGAGGAAGAGGGACCTCACTCTAGAATTGGCAGACTATTTGCCGCACTCGTAGGGGGTACAGGTTGGCCCAAGGAGGGGTGCTCGAGTTACCGGATTCCGTGAAGTGCCGGGTGGTCCATTCACTTTGCTGTAAGGGGCTGCCTCGCTTCAGGTTTTGGCGGGTAACTTGCCGCACCCGTAGGGGTCTAGGTTTCATTTCACAAGCTATCCACACGACCAGGGGAACGTCGGGTTTCAGTAGCGGCTCTGTGAAACCCGGGGATCCCAGATTATCTGTATTGTTCTGAGATGCTTATTACTTTTCTGTAATGTTGCATATTATCACGCCTGGAGCGATTATTGTATATTGGTATACATACTATTAGATGTTGTATATGTTTTACACCCGCGCTAGTCCAGTCCCCGCTCTGTCGTTAGTTAAGTAACCTAACGGGTGATGACGGGACCCAGTGGCGAATGCGGATGGCATAAACGTACATTTTATTTTTCGTTCTTTTCTTGTGTGATTAATTGATGGGAATGCGTTGATTCTTATCAATGCAAGAAAAACAAACCTATATTTGATGTTGTTGGAACAAATTTTAAAAGTGTTATTACAAAGACGTTTCTTTTTGTTTTGCATAGCGATATTCAGTTTAGAATATCCTGCACCTCATTCCACGAGGAAAGAGCCGAGATCCCTTCACCGGGAGACCTCTTTAGCAAAGGTTTTCGTCACTATATTTTATAAAAAGCTATCAGGTTCCTTCAACGAGATCAAGTTCATTACGTTAAAGGTTTTTCGCCAAAAACCAGCCGTAGCCCTCCGTCATTTCTTATGGATAGTCAGTAGTATTCAAGCTATGTTTGTTGGCTAAAGTCAAGGCATAGTGTTTGGTAGTTGTTGAATATTCATCTGTTGCATAGATAGATGCGTTGGTTTGGGACAGTCGTATTACCTTGTTGGCCAAAGTCAAGAGTATGTACGGGTGGGTTCAAATTAACCTGGATAATGACTGGTAGAACTTGACATGTGACTTATGATTTCTTGGCCAAAGTCAAGGTCATAAAAGAATGTGGCAAAAATCACATCGGGAGTTTCTAAAGAAACTGAAACTTGCCAAGTATGCGCATACCTTCTGGAGTGTGATAACTTGAGTGGCTTCCATCAAGTTATCATGCGATGATAGTTGGATCCCGATTCTCACTGATGAGTTGGTTTACTCTTCGGGTGATCCCGACTAATTCTTCTTTCAGGTTTGGAGGAGAATTTGAGATAACAGTGGGAGGTTTCCTGATTAGATAAAGTGATAACCATTCTGATCTAGGTTAGAGTGCATGCAGAGTGTTTCTTTTCTCTCACTTTGGCAGTGACCTTTGACCGACCCTAGACTATGACTCAGTGACCAAGTTGACCGAACCTTCTTAAAATACTGGCTTTTGGATTGTCTATAGTTGCATAAGTCATTGCCGCTCCTTCTTTTACCCTTTGCATTTCTTAGAACACCCCGTATTACTACGGATATCCACTTCCATTGGATAGGTCCATCGTATGGTTATATACGAACTCGAAGGGACTTCTTCGAGGATGGATCCAGGTTCAGGAGAAATAGAATTGGTTTATTCAGTTGTCTTTTATTATCACCTTCTCTCAGGTTGCGATGGCTCCTTAGTTTAGGAGAGTACACCTATTACGCTTATTGGATAGTTTTATTCCAAACCATAGGCAGGTGCCAAAAGGTAGGGAATGAAGAAAACAAATTAGCCTAAGTAGGGTGTGCAGAAGGTAATAACTAAAGACAAAGTAAAGTGATTAGAAAGAGGGCAAAGTAAATTGCGACTGTTATCAATCACGACCAAACCGCGTACTTCATCGCCACTCCTTTCTTTTCACCTTTGCTTTTTTCCCCAATTCGGGAGAAATAGAATAAGGTATTATTCAGTCATCTTTTATCATCACTTTCTCTCAAATTGCGAGTACTCCCAGGTTAAGGAGGGTACACCTATTATGCTTACTGGATAGTCTTCTTCCAAACCATAGGCTGGTGACGAACGGTAGGGAAGGAAGAAAACCACTTAGCCTAACGATGGTGTACAGAAGGTAATAAATAAAGACAAATAAAGGGATTTTGAGACATGGCAAAGTAATGTACGGTTATAGTCATGAATTGGTTTATGGAAGAGGCATTACTAAGAATACAAGAAAACCCCTACGAAACATTTTCATGTTTCAGTGCATTGTTAAAGGAAAACTGATTTCCCGATTAGATACTTACTCCAGGGTATGTATTTACCAGGTTTCATTCTCATATCTGTATGGTTTTACAGATGATGAGTGGGAGTAAGTTATTGGGAATAATGTGCTCATCCTCTTTGTATCGGAATTCGTTGTAATTGGTGATATTTGAGGAAATCGCCTGGGTACAGTTTTCAACCTACGATGCACATGTTTTGATTTATTCAACTCAGCAGACTTATACAGAGTATTGTATGCTGTCCAGTGTCCGTTAGGACAAAGGGGTATGTCCTCGTACTATGTTCTGTTTACTTGTGACTTCTCTAGTTTTTAGACAAGTGTTTCGTAGAAATACAATGTCTAAGTTATGAGAAGTTGTGGATATAAGAATAAAGTAGAGAACCAGGTGTCGCAAGTATTGGGATTCTTCAAAGAGATTGAAGATGTAGATTCTTGTGACTGGTATTCAGTTGATAGTAATGGTTTTGAGAAACTTGTTTCTTTTTCAGGTTACTCATAATTGGATATATTCCTAAGTTGAGTAAAGCTGATTAGCCTCTCTTCATTAAGTTAATATGCACTGGAGACAGCTGCATGTTTTGAATTTGGTTCTAATTAAATTAGTGCCTCTATTCCTATATTGTATATAGAATGGTTCATATCTTAACGATGTTAAGATACGGGGAGTTGTCCAGCTTATGCTTAAAACCAGATACTGGATAACTCAAGGCACGTTTCTGTAATGGCTGTTTGTGGGTTGACCCTGGCTTTGACGAGGGTTGACATTTCTACCATATGAAAGATCAATAGTGATATTGTTTTTGACTCGCCACAGTTTTAGTAAAATGGATTTTTTTCCAGAAAACAGTAGTGGGAGTATGGTAGAACTGGAAGTGATTCCAGAACAGCAAACGATTACGGAAAATTTAATAGGACCTATATATTCAATCAGGTTTTGACATTCCAATAGCTACTCCGCAGACGTGGTGGGTAACCTCAGACACCCGAGAGGTACTCTGGTAGCCTCAAGGACGGTGACAGAGAGGTTATGGTTTACCCAGACTTGACACTACTGTTGTTCTAGACTATGAGACCCTGCAGGAGGATAAGTATAACGTCGTTCTAAACTGGCTTTAGAAGTGTGCGTAGATATTATTCTGCCAGAGGGTTGTCATAGTCAGTGGGAGCAGCGGAAGCATAGTGGACAAGTAGCTTATGTCTATTTATAGGCTTGATCAAATATAGCGGAGATAAGATCATCTAATTTTGATGTAACAGTCATGGCTTTGACTTCATCAGAATAAGGGATGGATCTGTTAAGAAGGTAGTAGGGTGTGATGTCCTGGTATTTGGATGACATACACAGTGTAGGAAGTAAAATTCCTATACTACAATCGGTTATATTGTGGTCGTCACACAAATGTTTCTTCACACAAGATATGGATATAATATAAGACATTCTGGTTACTAGATCTATCGTTTTAGATCTAGAATTGGGTAGTTTCCCAATTATGGTACACTGACAGTATTCTAATGATATTTTAGAATAGATGACTCCTGGCATGGTGGTGTACCTGCAGATGATGGAGTCACCCTCTCTAAAAGTGTCTTACAGACTAAAGGGGAGAGGGATGTGCATGATTGACAGACCACTTGCTTAGGCAATTGAGTCAATCATGAGAGGTCAAGTACCACACCAGATGTTGTTTTTGCACTAGATGCGATAAGTTTATATTAATCCAATCCTGAAGAAACATAAGGAAGTAGTTTTAGAACATAAGTGTATGTTCTACGGATTTGATGATTGATTATTTCAAAGATATATGTTAACCGCAATCAAGAACGGCATTGCTTTGCAGCTAGCCGGTGAGTACGGGTCGGTCCATAGGGATGTTGTGAATTTCCGATTCGCTCTAACGCGTTAATTCCGAAGGGTGTTCGGATTAATTATTAAATATAAAAACCTAATTAACCTAGGGCAATTATCTAGATCTACTCTTGCTAGGGCTAGGTTTAGGGATGGTTTGGAAATTTAATTAAATCTCACCGCTTTCAATACCCGAATGAAGATCTGTGAGGAGTTATGGTAATTATCAATAAAGGGGATTGGATCCGTTCGGGAAGGTGTTCCTTCCTCTAGGTTCTTGTCCTTCCTTTAGAGATCCTTACCCTAACCTCCATGGAAAACATCACAACCGGGCGTTTACATTACGGTGTCATCGCTACCTCGAGGGGTAAGATGTTGTAGGGCACGGTATGTGCGTGTATGCATGGAGTCCTATTGTAAATATTTGGTGGGTAAGAAAGGGATGAGAGATCTCATCTCTCAAAATCCTTCCTCAAAGCTAAACCCTAAACAAGTTCCTAGGGCATGAAATTAAATATACCTAGGGCAAGGAATTTAAATCTACACTAGGGCAAGAAATTAAATTACTTACAGATGGCTCTCTCCAAACATCAACGCAGGGTTGTCAGATCTGAATTCATGAAGTGAAAAGAGGCACCGATGCTCTCCAAAAGATTTCTAAATTTTATTCATTAAAGGGAGGCATAGGGAGGCATAAAGAATTACAATGATTTAGAGTTCTATTTATAGGAAATAGAAACCCTAGGTTACATTTGATTCGCACATCTGCTATTACAAAAATACCCCTAAGAAAAGACCTAGTGAACAATACGCGCGCAGCCAAAAAACTTCGTGCCGACACGGGCACTACATGGCCGCGGTTCCGCAGCCAAAGGCAAGCTTTGGCCGCGGTTCCGCGGCCAAAGTATGGTCTTGATGCATGAATCTTTCTGTACTGCTCCTTGTGGTCTTTTTCTTCTTGTTTATATGGTTCTTTTATTCATTTGGCTTCTAGGTCTTCTCCAGATCTTCCAGTGAACATTGTTGTGGACTTCTAACGTCTTGAACCTTGCTTTGTGAACTATTTCTTATGTAGGCTTGATCAAGAGTATTCTGTTTGTTGGTCAAAAGTCCATATTTTCATCGTCTTTACTTCATTTTCACTGTTTTCCATCCAAGAACCTGTAACCTGTAACATGTAGCAGACATGCGTCAAAAGCACCAGTTTATTTATAAAAAAGAGTAAGAATTGGGAATATAATAATACAATATTCTGGTCTGAACAAATACCCCCAAACTTATCTTTTGCTCGTCCTCGAGCAAACTTATTTTTATTCACTAAAATCCTAACCGCACTTTCGCAGGGAAACGCGATTGCACTGAGCACGTGCAACAAGCCGTTAAACCTCTAGGTGTCCCTAGTAGGAGGAGTGTTGTCTCCTGAGGGATTTCAGCGGATACTACCCACAAAATCCTATCAACTCGGCCTATTGACTTTTGTTCTCCAATAACGTTTTCTAACAAGGAATTCTATTATCTTTTGACTCGCAAATTATCCACCCATATTCTTCACACTTCCTCATTATTTAACTTAAGATTATATATGTTATGTAGACCTACTTAGCTTTCGGCATCTCTTAAGTTTTCCTTCTAAAGTTCCATCTCCACTTAGGAATTTCTATCAACTCTACTAAAGATACAAGTTCTATTCTTCATTCTTTCTCTTATCTAAACTCCAATCATATATCCCCACGTGTGTGTATAAATCACCCCTACACATGGAAATTCAAATCAAGCAATCGTACTCTCGTCCATAGTCCAAAGCACTTATTAATTGGTGAATTTTTAATTGAATTTCGCTTACACATCCTTCATGCGACCGTTAATACTTCTTGAGGTACCAACAACCGATTACAAGATGCCTTAGTACTTTAAAGCGTACTTCCTAGTTTTGCAACACCCAAGGCTTTAGCAGTGACTCCCAAACCAGTTGGTCTAAGGCACTAGGTGATGAAGCACCCTCGCTAAATATTTTTTCTATTTTTGCAGCCTTAAGTAATCACAAAAACCAGTGTCCATTTTTTTTATTCTTCATTCACATTTTTTTCGTTTATTTTCATCGTACTAAGGACTTTAGACAAGAGCATTTCAAGGTCTCTTCTACTATTCCAAGTTTCAAGGTGCGTGATTATGCAAATTGTAGGGTATACATTCTCAGAATCTTGACTTAAGCTAGGAACTATTTTTCAACTTATACTCTAAATAGAACATCAATACTCTTCCCTTGTTTCGACTTAGCCCAAGAAGTGAACCCAAAATTTGCCTATTTCTAAACAAATTACAAAGACATATACTTTCTGCCGTTAAACTTTAAGGAAGGTTATTTTTAGGGTTTTTAATTTACTAAGTCTAAGATCTAGTTGTTCCTAGCCAGTTAACCTATTTGTCAAACTCAAGTCAAATATAGCCAAAATTGAATACAATAATTTTTATAATTTTTGAAAATTTTCAATTTTTATGGGTTTTTCAAATAAATATGCAAATGCAAAAATATGTACAAATGAATGCGAAGGAAGAAGACGTACCGAGCATACCCCCAAACTTGAACTTGACAGTGTCCTCACTGTCATGCTAAACCAAGAGGGTCAAAATACCGGCACTCCCCTGTTTATTTATTTATAATTTTTATATTTTTAATGTTTTGAAATTTTTTTTATTTTTTTATAGAAACGAAAACAAAAAATATATACATATATACAAAGATTCCCCCAAACTTAAGCTTGGCCTTGCACAAGCCAAAAGTTAGCACCAACCATTCAAAAATCTTATCGTGGAAATGGTATAGTTGGTGCAAGAAAATGAGAAGCACGCGAGACCGTGTGGAAAGAAGAATGATAGTATATGGTCTCGGTGGTGGAGAAGAATGGCGAAAAGAAGAAGGAAGTGGAGTACGATCTTGAGGGTGTAAATTGAGTGAATAAATTAGCGCAATATGTGATGACCGATATGTTATAAACGATTGCGCTAACCTATCAAACCGTCGAGAAATGGGGTCAAATCCCTCAAGATTCGCAAGAAAACATGGGTACGCCGAATTTGGTATAGGAGATGAAAGCGTAACGGTGATTTGTTCGGTCGGAACAATGGGAAAGATGAAAGGGAGTGAATTAGGGATAGTATCTTTCTCACCGTAGTAAACTTTTTCGAACTTGAAAGATTCCATTAATGGTTCGAAACTACTATAATCAACCGAGTCTGATGGCTCATCTGAAAATGTAAAGGACTCAAACTCGGGCGGTGAGTCATCAACATCGTCCGAAAAAGTGAAACACTCGTAGGTGTCATCGTCTGTGAGAATTGTGTCAGATTCAAAGGAAAAGGTTTCAATCTCACAGTCTTCAAGCGGGGTCGGAACGATGGGATGGAGGGAGGGTGATATAACAGTCAAAGGTTCAGGAGGATGAATTGGAAAATCAGACACATCAAACAAAAATGATTCAACCTCAATATTATCCTCAAGACTCTCCTCAATATTTAACTCATCCATGCCATTATCATCAAAATCTAGACGCATATGAGATTCGGGAGAAACATTTAATAACTCGGGATGATTTGAACATAAAATCTCAAGTAAATCGACAGGTTCATCATCCGAAATATTTCCGGCGTCTATATCCTCAATCAAGTGAAAATCAATTTCTTTAGACACCTCATCAAAAGCATGGATATCTATCGATTTAGGTTCTAGAGTGGAGGTGTAAAGATCGAAAGGATTAGGTGTGGTTTCACTCGAAAGGGGTTCCTCACAATCTGGCAAATCAAACACTACAAAATCACACAACTCATTTTTATTTTCAACAGGTGAACTATTTAGGGCAATCGATGGAAAATAGGAGTTGTGGGCTTCAATTGGGTAAGGGTAGGTTTGATTTGAAAATCCTCTCTCATTCTCACTCTGTCGAACTGCCGCCTCATACATTGAAAAATTTGGAGCTAGCGGGACACTAGCTACCGGTTCACTAGGTTGCATAAGGGCGGCCATGGACGCTTCCACATTCCTCATCATTTTATTTGTTGCAGCAATATATGCCTCCAACGACTCTTCCAAACTAGACTTGGGTGGTGAGAGGGTTTCGGTAAAAGATTCAAAATTGTTTGGATATGTGAAACTCCCAAAAGGCTGTGTAGAAACAGGGTCTAGTGACGGTGGGAAAGTCGGGTAGGACTGGTAGGAAGTGGGTGATTGGACAGGGATAGGGTCAACATGTGGATAAAAAGTTGAAAAGTCTTGTTGATCCCTAGAACTAGATGTGTGGAGAGGGGTGAAAGATCGGCTGCGAGATTGAGCAATATGCTCAGCAATGGGCATCGGCCTAGGAGTGACAGAAGGACTTAAAGAAGTGGTGTCAACATACGAAGGTGGTGAAGGTTGAGTAGGTTGACACAAAGTGGGTTGAAAAGTCAAATTGTTTCTCCTAGACGCCTCTATGTGATCTTTCAAAGATTTTTTAGACATGGTGGGATCGTTTTTAAATTGACCGAACAAATTAACATATGACGCAAAATTAGGTTCGGAATACCAAAGTTCGGCTAATGATTTATTATGTGGGGTACCCATGTTGGGTGGTGCAAGGATTTATTTGGGGCTAAAAATTTTTGCAAGTTCTATAAAATATTTGTCCTTTTTATTTTCATTTTTCATTGATTTTTTCTTTCTCTTTATTTGGAAAAATTTTGTTGCAAAAAGATTTTAGAGAAAAGATATGCAACAGCAAAATATTTTATAGAAAAGATATGCAACAGCAAAATATTAATTGCAATCTATTTTATTTTAAGCGGGGCCCAAAAATCCTGCACAAGATCGTTATTTAGAAGGGAATATATTTCTAAAGTGCACAAAATCCTGCAGGCATTTCCAGAAAATATATTTCAAAATATACAGAAAAGAGACAGTGGGGTTTACAGAAAAATTTTCCTCAGATGAAGCCTCGAGATAGCCGCGTTTCCGCGGCAAATTTGCTCTAACACCGCGGTTCCGCGGTCCCCTGAATGCTTTGGATCCCCAGAAAAATTTCGGTGCGACGATTCGACAAGAAGGCCGCGGTTCCGCGGCCTAAGGTTGGTTTTGGCCGCGGAATCGCGACAGGATGGGGGATTTGGTTCTGCAGAAAATTTTCACTGTTCTGTTATTTAATTTCCCTTCTGTTTCGATATTTGGTTTTCTGTTTCACCTTCTGGGATTTTCCAGATCCGATTTTGTATATCCTGCAAAAATTTAAACAACAAAGTATCCGTTCCAAAAATAACAAAATACATATATTTTTATATTTTTTTTGATTTTTCAGATTTTTATGAATTTTTAAATTTTATGATTAACCCGAAATTGCGAAAAGAAAAGTTCTACGCCATCCCCGGCAACGGCGCCATTTGATTATTTCAAAGATATATGTTAACCACAATCAAGAACGGCGTCGCTTTGCAGCTAGCCGGTGAGTACGGGTCGGTCAACAGGGATGTTGTGAATTTCCGATTCGCTCTAACGAGTTAATTCCGAAGGGTGTTCGGATTAATTATTAAATCTAAAAACCTAATTAACCTAGGGCAATTATCTAGATCTACTGTTGCTAGGGCTAGGTTTAGGGATGGTTTGGAAATGTAATTAAATCTCACCGCTTTCAATACCCGAATGAAGATCTGTGAGGAGTTATGGTAATTATCAATAAAGGGGATTAGATCCGTTCGGGAAGGTGTTCCTTCCTCTAGGTTCTTGTCCTTCCTTTAGAGATCCTTATCCTAACCTCCATGGAAAACATCACAACCGGGCGTTTACACTACGGTGTCATCACTACCTCGAGGGGTAAGATGCCGTAGGGCGCGGTATGTGCGCGTATGTATGGAGTCCTATTGTAAATATTTGGTGGGTAAGAAAGGGATGAGAGATCTCATCTTTCAAAATCCTTCCTCAAAGCTAAACCCTAAACAAGTTCCTAGGGCATGAAATTAAATCTATCTAGGGCAAGGAATTTAAATCTACACTAGGGAAAGAAATTAAATTACTTACAGATGGCTCTCTCCAAACATCAACGCAGGGTTGTCAGATCTGAATTCATGAAGTGAAAGGAGGCACCGATGCTCTCCAAAAGATTTTTAAATTTTATTCATTAAAGGGAGGCATAGGGATGCATAAAGAATTACAATGATTTAGAGTTCTATTTATAGGAAATAGAAACCCTAGGTTACATTTGATTCGCACATCTGCTATTATAAAAATACCCCTAAGAAAAGACCTAGTCAACAACACGCGCGCAGCCAAAAAACTTCGTGCCGACACGGGCACTACATGGCCGCGGTTCCGCGGCCAAAGTATGGTCTTGATGCATGAATCATTCTGTACTGCTCCTTGTGGTCTTTTTCTTCTTGTTTATATGGTTCTTTTATTCATTTGGCTTCTAGGTCTTCTCCAGATCTTCCAGTGAACATTGTTGTGGACTTCTAACGTCTTGAACCTTGCTTTGTGAACTATTTCTTACGTAGGCTTGATCAAGAGTATTCTGTTTGTTGGTCAAAAGTCCATATTTTCATCGTCTTTACATCATTTTCACTGTTTTCCGTCCAAGATCCTGTAACCTGTAACATGTAGCAGACATGCGTCAAAAGCACCTATTTATTTATAAAAAAGAGTAAGAATGAGGAATATAATAATACAATATTCTGGTTTGAACAATGATGGTAGCCTCCTACGGGAGACGGTTATCATTCCAGGCTTCCAAGGTGACATGGATGACAGAGTGATTGTCAGAGTTATAGTTTTTCCACTGAAGAGGGACAATATTATGGACAGGTGGTCCAAGAGGATACTGTGGGAGGCATGGTGCTGGATACTGATTAGGTTCAGTTATCATTACAGTCTAAAAATTTTGGATTTGAAGTTCATTTATGAACTAGGTCCCATCAGATATTCAGACATATTCTAAGACAGGTATTACTCGATTCGGGAGATGGTTTTCTCCGCAAACTTGAGATTAAGAGAGACATAGAAAGAAACATCAGGGCGGATCCACTCACTGAGGCTATTTCTCGGACACAAGAGTTTTACAAACTAGCTTTGTGAAACTGATTAGTAGAGGAGTTGGGTGTTCGGTATCACACGGGCTGTGAGTATGCGACAACGCAATTATTAGCCTTAAGTGCAAGTGGGAGATTGTTGGATATAGTGCCCTCAAAGTCAATTATTGGATCGCAGGTACGTGATTACAATGATTGAGGAAGGACCTATACCGATATGACAGTCTTGCTCGTGATGATAGTATGCTATCTGGTTTGTCTTTATCATCGTATACATGCTTTAGTTCACTGTTGCATGATGATAGAGCCCATAGGATTCTTGCTTGACTACCAGCAGTATGATGGCGATCATATACGTGGGAACTGGGGTCTATAAGCACATCCTTAAAGTGTCCCTAGTCGTGGGAGTTTCGAGACAGGGCATCGATACTCCAGAGTAGACTAGTGTATACAGTCGAGACCCCGACGAGGGGCGATGGCCGGTCTCACAAGCCATTGGTGTCAGTTGGTTCACCTAAGATGTATACAGGTGCTCATTGGGTTATGAGTACACCGGACAGGACTCGTCGGGAACATGCTAGTTGGTATTTTACATATCGTCATATAGCAGTTCCCTGGTGACATGTGTACAGGTTAGTTTGTCGACCTGAGATCGTCATTTGTCTCATGTGAGTTCCCACTGTGCTTTGATTTCTACCCTACCACGCTCAAAGGAGACGTGCAAACAGGTATTTTTTGGGTACAGTCCCGAGCCACATGGAGGCAGTGAGCGGATCGTCGGGGATTCGTCTCTCCCGGTATTGGGGGTTGATGTCGTACAGTGCACGGGTGGCCATCACAAGAAATCCTCGGCCGAGGTAGTGGAGAATTACTGATTTGGATCAGTAGTTTCTCCGGTGGTGATGGGCTTCATGCCGACACGATTTATCGCGTTATTAGTGGTCTGACTTTATCCACCCCCTAGACTCGATATGCGATAATCTTTAGACGAACGGACCGGACTGTACGGATATTGTCACTATTAGGCTCAGTAGGGTTTATGAATGAGTTCGCTCGTCAGCTTCCCTTCCAATCAATACATAGGCAACCGTTACGTACAGCTTGTACCTCTGGCGTGCTAGAGGTTATACCCAGTGCCAGTATGTTGATGAGTCATTAGAGTCCCCCACAGACAGTTTCCCAAGTTCGGGAGAAACGTTGTAGAGGCCATATGGTTTTATGGCAGGGTTAGGAAAATGCACGTGCGTTTTCGCACGTGTCATATTTCGGGCAGATAATACTGGTAGGCTTTGGTTTAAGCCGGATCTGAGTATTATACTGTGTAGATATAATATCTTTGTCTCAGTTGCATTTGTATTCGGTCGTAATACAAATACGGGTTTGTTTATACTGTTACGGGGTTATCCTGAAATCCGTTTCGGGATCGCTTTTGGAAGTTGCCAGTTTCCTGTTTTCTATCACCCGTATTTGACATTCGGTTAAATGCAGATTTATGTTTTCGTCACTTGGGTGAGTCATGAGGGTGATGTGTGTGGAAGCTTCTAGAAGTTGTGACTAGGATTAGAGGTGTTCTTGATTCATTGGTTGCATTTAATGCTTGATGATGTGTTAAGGTGACTCATGGTTATGCATTAATGAAGTAATAAGTCATGATAAGTATGATAGCTTATGGTTACCCTTCTCTTGTTCCTATACTCACCCCCGCACCTTTTGAAAGTGGCCGGCCCTCTCTTTTGAGAGATGAAAAAATTGCAAAAGAAAAAGACTGGTTTTTAGCTTCATGGAAATTTCATATATATTCATTTCTCATTTTATTTGAATCGAAAAGGCAACTTCATTAACCGTTCGTCCATTGCTTTGGACGAAGCGAGACAAAGTGTTCTACTCATTCTCTATATCATCTTGGTCGTCTCTTTTAGCAAACTTGACGACCAAGTTGCCTCGGTTCAAAGGCGGGAGCCCGTTTAAAGATCCGTCGACGTGGTGCCACCTGGATGAGAAGACTGGAGATTCTGGAGATCGGAGCAGCCACAACAAAGCGTGGGATGATGGTTGAAGACCGAAGGACTCGGATCATTCGGTATAACATTTCTACCCACTTTGTAGTTTGTTAGTTTAGCTTTAATGGCAGATCCGGGTTACAGTACACGATAGCGCCAGTTGTAAAAGTTTTTGTTCCGCATTTGGCGTCTGTTATACGGCCGCGGCGCTACCGTGGACTTACATCTGGAATACACAAAAACTTTCAGGCAATTCTATAACAAAGTGGCCGGTCCCTACATGCATGATCTCGGCCAAATCCGAGCAGAATCCCCTGAAATTTTGACTGTGTTCATGATATATCTCATACATCACTCTGTACATGTTTAAAATTTTTTTTGACAACATTTAAAAATCGGCACAAACTTCATTTTCATGTTTCAAGTTTCAGAGTATTTCGGTTTCGTAATCTTAACAAAATCCGTATAAATTTTTAGCATGGCGCTGAAACCACTATTGGGTTACCTAGGACGGCAGCAAGGTTTTGGGAGGCATCGTCCATGCCAAATTCAAAAATTTGCCGTTCTAGCTAACCCTAACCCTAGAATCGAATGCTAGAAATTGACGTAATGTAAATGCAAACACTTTGCAAGTAAAGTGAGCAAGGAATAAAACCTTTGTAGACCGGTCCTTCACTTCAATAGCTCGGTGTAGTAGTCCCTTCGCTGCGATCGTGAACTCCGGACTCTAAAAAGGCTCCCTTGAAGAAACGAACATGCTTGCTTCGAAGTCTTCGAGGCCGAAGATGATCTACGTCGAGGAGACACTAACCCAAGATATCTCTTAACTAATTGTGGAATTAATGAAGCAAACACCCTATACTAAATGGACAGTAGTAGATGATGATGAAGTAGGAAGAGGGCTCACTTTAGATTTGATTTTCTCACTCATTTTCTCACATCTCCATTGAAGCTAGAAAGCTTTGAGGAAGAAGAAGAAGATAACTCTCATGATGAATGAATAAAATCATGAGGTTAGAAAATAAACCATGGTGAGTATATGTTATCCCTTAATCCTTGTAGAGAGTTAACCATGGCTAGCTATGATGGTTGGGTTTGTAAATATCTTAAGCTAAATAAAACTAGAAGACTAAGTCAATGCAACCACAAGCTTCTCAAAGCTTCTTGCCATGACAAGGTCTAACTTATTTTTGAATAACTTTAGATAAATAAAACCCTAGATAATCCCTAGCATGGTGTAAGTCATACACACACCCTGTCCATGTATCATCAAGCATGACACAAAATAATGTACACTTGCATATATCACATATATACAATGTGCACAAACCAAGTGAGAAAAGAAATCTTAAGTGAGCTAATACTGGTTAATGTAAATCAAATATATAATTATACATTAAATTATTAAATCGACAATTGATTTAATAATCCGGCTATATCATATATAACCGACTAATATCATGTGTAACAACTTATCGAATCAACACTTGATCCGATAACCCGGCTATATCTCATATAACCGACCAATGTCACAAATCGTGAGAATAGAATACGGTATATCATATCGTATCAATCTCGGTCCTGCACATATCACATATGTGCTTCTACTCCATTTCGCTTGAGCCAGGAAACCCCTGTGTAGGATTCTTAAGACTCGTCAATACACCGGCAGTAGGTGATGATCATATCTAACACCCACAAGCCTCAAGCGGTCTGCTAAACGTAACGGCCACCCAGGTATTAAGCGATCAGAAGATCAACAAGCAAGCCTGCTCAAGCTCCTGCGAATCCAATCAGTAACACTACCGTACAGTCCGGTCTCTTCGTCTGATATGTCGTATATCTCATCTAGGGGTGGTAAACGTCAGACCCCAGTAACTCGATAAGTCGTTCCGATTTGAGGCTCATAACTGGTCGAGAAACTACCGATAACACTTACCAGTATATCTCTAAACTGGCCAGGGACTTCCTGTTATAGCCAATCGAGCACAGCGCAACATCAACCCCCAATACAGGGAGAGACGAAACCCTTCCTATCACTCATTGCCTCCATGTGACTCGGTACTGTACCCAAAAGCCACCGTTTTCCATGTTCTCTTGAACTTGGTAAGGTGGAAATCAAAGCACAGTGGGAATCACACAAGACTCTATGACGATCTCGGGTCTACAAACTAACCTGTTCCAGTGTCACCAGAGAACTGCCATATGACGTTAGGTATAATACCAACTGAGAGTTCTCGTCGAGTCCGTCCAGTGTACCCAGTCTCTACTAAGCACCTGTATATAGTCTCTGATGTGAAACACCAATGGATATGGGATCATCCATCGCCCATCTACATGGGTCGAGAAGCTATACGCTAGTCTACTCTTGTATATCGATGCCCTGTCTCGATACACCCATGACTAGGAACATTTGAAGGATGCACTTAGCGACTACTATTTCCCCACTAGTATGATCTGCACCATAATCCTTGTAGTCAATTACTCATCCTAAGGGCTTTATCGACATGTAACATAGAGACTATCAGAGTACATGTTAAGATAATGTGCAACCAGATAGCATACTATCATGTCGAGCAAGAAAGTCCTCCATATATATGTCCATGCATCCACTACAATATACATCGTATGTACAGTAATGGCCTCTAGGGCATACATATAACTAACACATCCCTCTTCGGGGAGAACTTATGCAGCCTGCTCGGGTCTGCAAACTCATTTCTTCATAAGACCAGATCTCCTGCCTTGATGTCCCGATATTTAACCTGGACGTTGTAGTAGCGAGCAGCCACTCTAATTTGTGCTCGGTCCCGCTTCTCCAATAAGACATCTAAGTTGTTTCGGAGCGCCGAGGTGTTGGCTTCGTCGTCGAAATGTTCGACCTTGTAACTGGGCAGTCTGATCTCCACCGGGACCATTGCCTCGGTACCATAGCAGAGACTAAACAGGGTTTCTCCCGTAGGTGTTTTCTTCGACGTTCGCAATGCCCACAGGACCCAAGGCAGTTCCTTGACCCAGCCGCCTTATCTTCCTTCTAAACGGGCCTGGTGACCATGGATGACGCCTCGGTTCGCTACCTCTGCCTGCCCGTTGCATTAAGGATGGGCAACTGTGGCAAACTTCATCAATATGTAGTACTCGCTGAAAACTCTCTGACTTTTTCATTTTTGAAGTTGGTCCCGTGGTTAGTGATCATGCATCTCGGGATCTTAAATTGGGTGATTATGTTGTTCTGCAGGAACTTTATCATAGAAGTGGCGTCTGGTTTCCTAATGGGTATGGCCTCTATCCACTTTGTGAAATAGTCCACAGCGACGAGGATGTACTTGTGCCTGCCCATGTCGATGGGGAGTTGGCCTACCATTCCCATCTCCCATTGTGAAAACGGCCAAGGGGACCTGAATGGAGTTAGCTTGGTGGCAGTAAGACGAGGAATGCTGCCGTAAAGTTGATAGTTCTTGCATCTTCTAACCAGTCTCTCGGCGTCCTGGTGCAGTGTAGGCCAATAGTACCCCTACAGTACTGCCTTTTGGAACAAGGTTCGGACCCCTTGATGTGCTCCGCCGACCCCTTCATGTATTTCTCACAAAACGCAGTCAGCCTCTTGGGGGGTCGATGCACTGGAGCAGGGACTGAGTGTATGATTTCTTGTATTGGTTTCTGTTGCTGCAGACAAAATGTTGTGCCTTGGCCCATAGCCGAGGAGCTTCCCCTCGGTCTTCGGGAAGTGCACCATCCCTTAAAAACTCCACGAGGGGCTTTCTCCAATCCCGGCCTTCTTCCTGAGTTGTGTAGATATGGAGTGTTACCTCCCCGTCTTCCATGCTGGGCCATGGCAGGACTTCGAAGAGGATGTTCCTCTTATGGTTGGCCGAATAGGAAGAAGTGAGCGTGCTTAAAGCGTCGGATCAGGTGTTTATGTTCATGAGGATTTACTCTACATGGACTTCGTCGAAATTTTTGCGGAGTCTTTTTACCTCGTCCAGATATTTGATCATGAGTGGTTCCCGGGCCTCGAATCGCCCGGTTACTTAGCCGACGACCAATGCGGAGTCGTTGCGAATTCGGATCATCTTTAGCCCTACCATGGAGGTGATTCACAATCTGGCTAACAAAGCCTTGTATTCCGCGGCATTGTTCGAAGCTTTGAACCCTAGCTTCAAAGAGTATTCCATCTCTGCCTTATCCAGGCCTCGGATGATAAGGATAGCCCTGCTCCCTTCTTCGGTAGAGGATCTGTCCACGTAGAGCACCCAGTCAAGGACAGAGTCGGGTACTTCATCGGCCGAGGGACATGGCTCGGGGCCCCGGGCTGCCGCTTCTTCTTTAGTGGGAATAGTGCATTCGACCACAAATTCTGCTAGGACCTGCGCTTTGATGGCCTTCCTGGGACGGTACTTGATGTCGAATTGGGATAATTCCCACCTCTATTTCCCCAGTCGTCCTGATGATTCAGGGGAAGCGAGAATAGTCCCTATAGGTCGCTCGGTGAGGACGAAGATGGTATGCGCTTGGAAGTAGTGCTGTAGTTTTCTTTAGGTGACAATTAGTGCCATGACTATCTTTTCTATGGCTGGGTATCTTGTTTTCGCGTCCCTGAAAATGTGGCATACGTAGTAAACCGGCTTCTGTACATGGTCGAATTCCTTAACGAGCTCTAAACTGTAAGTCTACGGTAGCGCCCCGGCCGTCAATCCGAGGCCAAAATGCTGAAACGAAAACTTTTTCTAAACTTGAAACCGGCGCTATCACAGACTTTAATCCCGGATCAAACCATTAACCTATAACTAGCTAACTGGAGAAGGGTTAGAAAAGGCTATACCGATCGATCCGTGTCCTTCGGTCTTTGGCTACCAACCCAAGCTCCTCGCGGCATCTCCGACCTTCGGTCTCTTCGTCGGAAAGGGCACCACGTCTTCGAATCCTTTTACGGGCTCCCGCTTCGTCCGAAGCAACTCGGACACGAAGTTTGCTAGCCGACGTGTCCAAGGTGATGTAGAGAATGTGTGTGATCACTTTGTCTCTTGCATACATTGATTCTCAACGCATGAGAGTGTATGGATGGAGGTTGAAGATGAAGCCATTAACGGAAATGGTGAGCTAGAGAAAGAAGAAGAAAAGGAGCCTTTTCATTCTTGTGTTGTATGATAAAATGAGAGAGTGAGATATCAATAATACAATAGCAAACCTCACTAATATGGCTGCCCTTTCTCTCTCATCTTATCATTTCAACACTTAAATCAATCACTAAACATGACATGGTTCAAAGAATAAGACTATGAGTCACCACCCTTGTCCATGTCATAATTAATGCAACTCATCATGAATTAAGCTCACTATTTCCACCAAAGTAAACATTAACCCAAATGTTTAATCCAACAAAAAGATACGGCAACATCTAAAGTAAACTCGTGACGGATCGCAAGGATACCCATCACCAGTATATACATACCTGCATCCGCATTCCGACTGAATGCGAATGCTATGAGATTAAAGTAATCCAACAAATCTAATACTAGGATCCGGCTTAAACCAAAGCCCACTAGTATGATCCGTCCGATCATGATCCGTGCACTACTGCACGTATATGATCGAACCCTGCCATATATCATACGGCCTCTACAACATTTCGTCCGAAACTTGAGAAACTGTCTGTGGGGGACTCTAAAGACTCGTCAATACTTTGGTTGTGGATTTAACCACTAGTACGTCAGTGGTACTAGCTGTACGTAACGGGCTACCAGGTATTGACCAAAAGGGAGGTCGATGAGCGAACTCATCCTGACACCTTACTGAGCCTGTCAGTGACAATATCCGTACAGTCCGGTCCGTTCGTCTATGAGCATCGCATGTAGGGCCTAGGGGTTGGTAATAGTCAGACCCCTAAAAGCGGTATAAGTCGTGTCGGAGTGTAGCCCAGAACACCCTGAGATACTACTGGAATACCTACCAGTAAATCTCCTGCCTTGGCCAAGGACTTCGTATAATGGCTCTCCTAGACACAGCGCGATCTCACCCCCAATACCAGGAGAGACGAAACCCCTGCCGATCCGCTTACTACCTCTATGTGGCTCGGGACTGTACCCAACTAAAACCTGTTTGCACGACTCCTTTGAGCCGTGGTGGGGTAGTAATCAAAGCACAATGGGAACTCACACGAGACAAATGATGATTTCAGATCGATGAACTAACCTGTACACATGTCACCAGGGAACTGCTATTTGACGTCAGGTATAATACCAACTAGCATGTTCCCGGCGAGTTCTGTCCGGTGTACTCATAACCTAATGAGCACCTGTATACATCTTAGGTGAACCAACTGACACCAATGGCTTGTGAGACCGGCCACCGCCCCTCGTCGGGGCCTTGACTGTATACACTAGTCTACTAATAGAGTATCGATGCCCAGTCTTGAAACTCCCATGACTAGGGACCGCTTTAAGGATGTGCTTATAGACCCCAGCTCCTACGTATATGATCGCCATCATACTGCTGGCCGTCAAGAAAGAATCCTATGGGCTCTATCAACGTGCATTAGTGACCTGTAATGTCACTTAAAGCATGTACACGATGATAAAGATAAAGCAGATAGCATACTATCATCTTGAGTAAGACTGTCCTACCGGTATAGGTCCTCCCTCAATCATTGCAATCACATGCTTGTGTTCCAATAATTGACTCTGAGGGCACTATATCCAACAATCTCCCACTTGCACTAACGGCTAATTATTGCGATGTCGCGTACTCACAGCCCGTGTGATACCGAACACCCAACTTCTCTACTAATCATTTTCACAAAGCCCGTTTGCGAAACTATTGCATTCGAGGAATAGCCTCAGTGAGTGGATCCGCCCAAATGTTTCTTTCTATGTCTCTCTTTACCTCAAGTTCGCGGAGAAAGCCATCTCCCGAAATGAGCAATACCTGTCTTAGAATATGTCTGGATGTCTGATGGGACCTAGTTCATAAATGAACTTCAAATCTAAACTTCTTAGACTGTATCGTCAACTGAACTTAATCAGTATCCTGCATCATGCCTACCTCAGTGTCCGCTTGGATCACCTGTCCAAACCACTACCCCTCGTCAGAAGGAAAACTATAACTCTGACAGTCACTCTGTCATCCAGGTCACTTTGGAAGCCTGGATTGATAACCGTCTCCCGAAAGAGGCTGTCGTTTTCATTTCCGTAGAACATCCACTTATGTTCTAAAACTGCTTTCGAACGTTTCTCCAGGATAGGATTAATATCAACTTATTGCATCTAGTGCAAAAAACAATGTCTGGTGTTGTACTTGACATCTCATGATTGACTCAATTGCCTAAGCAAGTGATCTGCCAATCATGCACATCCCTCTCCCCTTTAGTCTGTAAGACACCTTTAGAGAGGGTGACTCCATCACCTGCGGGTACACTACCGTGCCAGGAGTCGTCCATTCTAAAATACCTTTAGAATACTGTCTAAGTACCCAGATTGGGAAACTATCCAAATCTAGATCTAAAACCATAGATCTAGTAACCAGAATGTCTTATATTATATCTATGACCTTTGTGGAGAAACCACTGTGTGACAACCAAAGTATAACCGACCGTAGTATAGGAATTTCACTTCCTACTCTGTGTATGTCATCCAAATACCAGGACATCACACACTACTACCTTCTTAACAGATCCATCCCCTATTCTAATGAAGTCAAACCTATGACTATCACATCAGAAATAGATGATCTATCTCCGCTATATCTGCTTTAGTCTATAAATAGACATAAGCTACTTGTCCACTGTGCTTCCGCTGCTCCCACTGACCACGACAACCCTCTGGCAGAGTCATATACACGTGCACTTCTAGAGCTAGTTTAGAACGACGCTATACTCATCCTCCTTCCGGGTCTCATAGCCTGGAACAACAGTAGTGTCAAGTCTGGGTAAACAAGAACCTCCCTGTCATCGTCCTTGAGGCTACCGGAGTACCTCTCGGGTGCCTGAGGTTACCTACCATATCTGCGGAGTGGCCAGTGGAATGTCAAACCAGACTGAATCTTTAGGTTCTTATCAAATTTTCAGTAATCATTTGCGGTTTTGGAATCGCTTCCAGTTCTACCATACTCCCACTACTGTTTTCTGAAAAAATCTATTTTTATTAAAACTGTGGCGAGTCAAGAACAATATCACTATTGATCTTCCAGATAGTAGAAAGTCAACCCTCGTCATAGCCCGGGTCAATCCACAAACTGCCATTACAGAAACGCTCCTTGAGTTATCCAGAGTCTGGTTTTAAGCATTAGCCGAACAACTCCCCGTACCTTAACATTGTTATGATATGAACTATTCTATATCCAATAAAGAAACAAAGGCACTGATTTAATTGGAACCAGATTCAAATCATGCAGCTGTCTCCAGTGTATGTCAACTAAATGGAGAGAGGCCGATCATCATTACTCAACTTAGGAGTGCATCCAAATATGAGTAACCGGAAAGAGAAGCAAGTTCTCATAATCATTACTATCAACTGAATACCATACACAAGTATCTACATCTTCCATCACCTTGAAGAATCCTGATACTTGCAACACCTGATTCTCTACTTTATTCTTATACCTATAACTTCTCAAAACTTAGACCTTGCATTTCTACGAAACACATGTCTAAGAACTAGAGAAGTCACAAGTAAACAGAATATAGTACGAGTACCAACCCCTTTATCCTCATAGACACTGGACAGCATACAATACTCTATATAAGTCCCCTGAGTCTAATAACTCATTCCCTGTGTGTCGTAGGTTGAAAATTGTACTTATGGTTAAGAAGAATTACACCGTTGTTTAATGCTCCTTACCTAACCATTTACTGATATAGGTAAATGTCATAGACATAATTTCAAAATGTTATATCTTACTTTATAAAAATAAACGTACAGATATATCAATTTGAAATTGGTGCATAACAACGGATATTCAAAACCAAATATTTGCCGTCCGGCAAACAACCCAGGCGATTTCCTCAAATATCACCAATTACAACGAATCCCGATATAATGAGGATGATCACCCAATTCCCAATAACTTACTCCCACTCATCATCTGTAAAACCATACAGATGTGAGAATCAAACCTGGTAAATACATACCCTGGAGCAAGGGCTAATTGGGAAATCAGTTTTCTTTTAACAATACACAGTGAAACTGAAACATTTAAATATTTCGTAGGGGTATCCGGGTATTCCTAGTACTGCCTCTTCCATTATTAGATTCACAACTGTAACCGTATATTTCTTTGCCATCTCTCCAAATCCCTTTATATGTCTTTAGTCATTACCTTCTGTACACCACCTTTAGGCCAAATGGTTTTCTTCCTTCTCTACCGTTCGGCACCAGCCTATGGTTTGGAAGAAGACTATCCAATAAGAATATTGGGTGTACTCCCCTAATCCTAGGAGTACTCGCAACGCGAGAGAAGCTAAAGATAAAAGACAACTGAATAAACCGTATTCCTATTTCTCCTGAACTAGAATCCATCCCCGAACTGGAAAAAGTTCCTTCGAGTTCGTATATAACCATACGATGGAGTATCCAATACACTGTGGATTTTCGTAGTGATACGGGGTGTTCCGGAGAAATACAAAGGTGAAGTAGGAGTGGCGATGAAATACTTGGTTTGGTCATGAATAGCAGTCGCGATTTACTTTGCCCTCTTACTAATCCCTTTATTTGTCTTTACTTAATAACTTCTGTACACCTTTTAGGCTAAATGGTTTTCTTCATGCCCTACCTTTCGGCACCTTCCTATGGTTTGGATGAAGACTATCCAATTAGCGTAATATGTGTACCGTCCTAATCCAAGGAGCACTTGCAACCTGAGAGAAGGTAAAAGGAAATGACAACTGAATAGTCCTATTCATTTTCTCCAGAATCGGAAACCATTCTCGAATCTGGAACAAGTTCCTTCGAGTTCGTATATCACCATACGATGGTTTTATCCAATGGAAGTGGATGTTCGTAGTAATATGGGGTGTTCTAGAGAAAATGGGTAAAAGTAGGAGTGGCAATGAGGTATGCAACTCTGACAATCCAAAAGCCAGTGTTTTAAGAAAGTTCGGTTAACTTGGTCACTTAGTTATAGTCCAGGGTCGGGTCATGGTCGCTGCCAAAGAGAGAGAGAAAATAAACACTCTGCATGCACTCTAACCTAGATCAGAATGGTTATCAATTTATCTAATCAGGAAACCTCCTATTGTATCGTCAAATTTTCCTCCAAACCTGAAAGAAGAATTAGTCGGGATCACCCGAGGAGTAAACCAACTCATCAGTGGGAATCGGGATCCAACTATCATCGCATGATAACGTGATGGAATCCACTCACGTTATCACACTCCAGAAGGTATGCGCATATCTGGCAAGTTTCAGTTTCTTTAGAAACTCCCGATGTGATTTTTACCCCATGCTCTTATGACCTTGACTTTGGCCAACAAATCATAAGTCACATGTCAAGTTCTACCCGTCATTATCCAGATTAATTTGAACCCACCCATACCTACCCTTGACTTTGGCCAACAAAGCAGTACGACTGTCCCAAACCAACGCATCTATCTATGCAACAGAGAAGTAACAAATAGCTACCATACACTATGCCTTGACTTTGGCCAACATACATAGAATGAATACTAAGTGCTACCCGTCTGAAATGACGGAGGGCTACGAATGGTTTTTGGCGAAAAACCTTTAACGTAATGAACTTGATATCGTTGAAGGAACCTGATAGCTTTTTATAAAAATATAGTGGAGAAAAGCTTTGCTAAAGAGGTCACTCCCGGTGAAGAGATCTCGGCTCTTTCCCCGTAGAAAGAGGTGCAGGATATTCCAGCTGAATACCACGATGCAAAGCAAAAAGGCAATCAGCTATAGTGAAGTTACTACCCTGACGCAAACTTCTGTCCAAGGGGTCACTCCTGGTGAAGGGATCTCGGCCCTTGCCTCGTCGACTGAGGTGCTGGATATTCATAACCGAATACCACTGTGCAAAACAAAAGAGAACGTCCTTGCAATAACAGCTTTTTGAAAAATGTTCCAACAACATCAAAATAGGTTTGTTTAGCTTGCATTGATCCGAATCAATGCAGTCCCATCAATTAATCACACCACAAAAGAACGAAAATATGATGTACGTATATGCCATCCGTATTCGCCACTGGGTCCCGTCATCACCCATTAGGTTACTTAACTAATGACAGAGCGGGGACTGGACTAGCGCGGGTGTAAAACATATACAACATCTACTAGTATATATATAGCAATATATAATAATCGCTCCAGGAATGACAAATGCAATATCATAGAAATGTAATAAGCATCACAGAACAATACAGATAATCTGGGATCCCCGGATTTCCTTTGAGCCGCAAGTGAAACCCGACGTTCCCATGGTCGTGTGGATAGCCTGTACAATGAAATCCTAGACCCCTAGGGGCACGGCAAATTACCCGCCAAAACCTGAAGCGAGGCAGCCACCTTCAACAAAGTGAATAGACCACCCAGCACTTCACGGAATCCGGTAACTTGTGCACCCCTCCTTGGGTCAACCTATAGCCCTACGAGTGCGGCGAATAGCCCGCTAATTCTAGAGTAAACCCTCCTCCATCTCAAAGCCATGAGATCCAGGCTCATTGCCCTCTAGAACCCGGCTATCCGTGCACCCCACCGTGGGGTTATCCTAGTATACAAAGTAAAATTTATACAACGGGTACATCAACCTCAGCCTGGTCGTGCCTCAAAAGAATAATATAGAAACAGGCAGTGACGACAGTCCACATGTCGGACGCTCGCCCCGCAATATCAAATGTACAAATAATACCAAACTGCACTACCATTGCATCCAGGCTATCCACCACGACAAATCCGCAACATCACAGCACAACACAGAACATCAACGTGAATGTCACGTTCGCAAATCCGTCTAAAAGGGCTATAGCAATTAGACAAGATTTACCGATTAAATAACATTCACGGTCGTAGATATAATGTAAGTACTGTAAACTAACATATTTAAATTTTTCGATCGACAAAATTTCCCAAAGTGGGCCCCAAGCACAAATCCAGCACTCAAAATAATCTAGACCAAAACTAAAAATACCAGAAACCCTAATTCCAAGTCAGAGACAACTGTAGAAAATTTGGTGCAGTGAAGCTACAGTACTGCGGTGGAACCGCGGCCAAAACGTGGGTACGGCCGCGGTTCCGCGGTGCTACAGTAAGATCATTCTACAAAATTTTTGAAGTGGTCTTAGAAAAGCCTGCCTGATTTTCTGACACACTCAAAATAATTTTTCGACGACAAAAAAATTTCGACAGAAACTTCATGAAATGGAATCGCGGTTTCGGAAATTTCGTTCGATCGATATTTTAAATACATTAGAACAAGCTAGTAAAGGTTAATGGCGTGGCTCTGATACCATGTAATTCTACGGTAGCGCCCCGGCCGTCAATCCGAGACCAAAATGCGGAAACGAAAACATTTCTAAACTTGAAACCGGTGGTATCGCAGACTTTAATCCCGGATTGAACCATTAACCTATAACTAGCTAACTAGAGAAGGGTTAGAAAAGGCTATACCGATCGATCCGTGTCCTTCGGTTTTCGGCCACCAACCCAAGCTCTTCGTGGCATCTCCGATCTCCGGTCTCCTCATCGGAAAGGACACTACGTCTTCGAATCCTTTTACGGGCTCCCGCTTCGTCTGAAGCAACTCGGACACAAAGTTTGCTAGCCGACGTGTCCAAGGTGATGTAGAGAATGTGTGTGATCACTTTGTCCCTTGCATCCATTGATTCTCAACGCATGAGAGTGTATGGATGGAGGTTGAAGATGAAGCCATTAATGGAAATTGTGAGCTAGAGGAAGAAGAAGAAGAGGAGCCTTTTCTTTCTTGTGTTGTATGATAAAATGAGAGAGTGAGATATCAATAATACAAGAGCAAACCTCACTAATATGGCTGCCCTTTCTCTCTCATCTTATCATTTCAACACTTAAATCAATCACTAAACATGACATGGTTCAAAGAATAAGACCATGAGTCACCACCCTTGTCCATGTCATAATTAATGCACTTCATCATGAATTAAGTTCACTATTTCCACCAAAGTAAATATTAACCCAAATGTTTAATCCAACAAAAAGATACGGCAACATCTAAAATAAACCCGTGACGGATCACAAGGATACCCCTCACCTGTATATACATACCTGCATCCGCATTCCGACTGAATGCGAATGCGATGAGACTAAAGTAATCCACAAATCTAATACTAGGATCCGGCTTAAACCAAAGCCCACTAGTATGATCCGTCCGATCATGATCCGTGCACTACTGCACGTATATGATCGAACCCTGCCATATATCATACGACCTCTACAACGTTTCGCCCGAAACTTGAGAAACTGTCTGTGGGGGACTCTAAAGACTCGTCAATACTTTGGCTGTGGATTTAACCACTAGCACGTCAGTGGTACTAGATGTACGTAACGGGCTACCAGGTATTGACCAAAAGGGAGGTCGATGAGCTAACTTATCCTGACACCCTACTGAACCTGTCAGTGACAATATCCGTATAGTCCGGTCCTTTCGTCTATGAGCATCACATGTCAGGGCCTAGGGGGTTGGTAATAGTCAGACCCCCAGAAGCGGTACAAGTCGTGTCGGAGTGCAGCCCAGAAAACCCTGAGATACTACTGGAATACCTACCAGTAAATCTCCTGCCTTGGATAAGGACTTCGTGTAATGGCTCTTCTAGACACAGCGCGATCTCACCCCCAATACCGGGAGAGACGAAACCCCTGCCGACCCGCTCACTGCCTCCATGTGTCTTGGGACTGTACCCAACTAAAACCTGTTTGCACGACTCCTTTGAGCCGTGGTAGGGTAGTAATCAAAGCACTGTGGGAACTCACACGAGACAAATGACGATCTTAAGTCGATGAACTAATCTGTACACATGTCACCAGGGAACTGCTATCTGACGTCTGGTATAATACCCACTAGCATGTTCCCGGCGAGTCCTGTCCGGTGTACTCATAACCCAATGAGTACCTGTATTCATCTTAGGTGAACCAACTGACACCAATGGGTTGTGAGACCGGCCACCGCCCCTCGTCGAGGTCTCGACTGTATACACTAGTCTACTAATGGAGTATCGATGCCCAGTCTCGAAACTCTCACGACTAGGGACCACTTTAAGGATGTTCTTATAGACCCCAGCTCCCACGTATATGATCGCCATCATACTACTGGCCGTCAAGCAAGAATCCTATGGGCTCTATCAACGTGCAATAGTGACATGTAATGTCACCTAAAGCATGTACACGATGATAATGATAAACTAGATAGCATACTATCATCTTGAGTAAGATTGTCCTACCGGTATAGGTCCTCCCTCAATCATTGCAATCACGTTCCTGTGATCCAATAATTGACTCTGAGGGCACTATATCCAACATAAACCTGCAGCCTGATCGGAAACCACAAGGTATAATAATAGCTTGTCTCCTTCGACTGGTCGAGTGAGCAGTGGGGGAGTTGATAGGTGTGGCTTGAGCTTTTCAAAAGCGCTCTGACACTCCTCCGACCTTTAGAACTTAGGAATTTTTCTCAAGACTTATAAGAACGGGAGGCACTTCTTCCAGGATCTTGACATAAAATGACTCATAGCGGCCACTCTTCCCATGAGCCACATGATCTCAACATTCCTCTTCGGTGTGGCCATGTTGAGAATGGCGCTGATCTTTTCTGGGTTCGCTTCGATTCCTCGATGGTGACAATGAACCCGAAGAATTTCCCGCTGGTGACTCCGAACGCACACTTAGCTGGGTTCACCATCATTTTGTATTTGCGCAGGACGTCGAATGTCTCCCCGAGATCTTTGGAGTGCCCATCTGATGAGGTTGATTTTATGAGCATGTCATCGACGTAGACTTCCATGTTCCTCCTGATCTGCGGTTTGAACAGTTTGTTGACGAGGCGTTGTTACGTGGTCCCGGCGTTCTTAACCGTGAAGGGCATCACCTTGTAGCAGTGTAACCCCCGGTCAATGGTGAAGGCAGTCAGTTTTTTGTCGGCCGGGTTCATCCTTATCAGATTGTAACCCGAGAAGGCGTCCATGAAGCTCAATAGTTCATGGCCTGCCAAGCTGTTTACAAGCTAGTCTATCTGAGGGAGGGGTAGTTAACTTTGGGGTAGGCCTTGTTTAAGTCCGTGAAATCGACGTACATGCACCATTTCCCGTTCGCCTTCTTGACCATGACTACATTTTCCAGCCAATCAGAGTAGTCCAGATTCCTGATAAAGTTAGCGGCGAACAGTCGATCCACTTCGTCTTCTATCGCCTTTTGCTTGGCTGGCGCAAAGCTTCTTTTCTTTTGTCGGATAGGATTTTCCTTCGAATTGACCCCGAGCTTGTAGGAGATAACTCTAGGGTCAATTTTCGGCATGTCCTCTGGGGTCTAAGAAAAAATGTCCGAATTATCTCGTAGGAAGCGGATCAGTTCTTCACGGCGATCCAGATTCAGGAGAGAGCCGATCTGGACTGTTCGGTTGTTGACCCCTTCTTTGTGTGGTACTTCCGTTAATGCTTCTACTGGGGCGCCTATGACTTCCATTTGGTCGTCGCGCGTATCTAAAGACCCCTAGAAGTCAGGTATATCCTCAAAATTGTAACTTTGATCTTCGGCAGTGGACGTCAAGATGAGGCAAATCCTAGCGGTTTGCTGGTCTCCGTGGGCCCGGCCTATTCCCCCTTGATCTAAAGAAAACTTGATCGCAAGGTGATAAGTTGAGATCTGGGCTTGGATAGCGTTTAAGGTTGGACGTCCTAGGAGAATGTTATAGGACGAAAGGACTTTGGTGATGAGGAAATCCATAGGTACGGTCTATGTATGTCCCACTTCCCCAATGTTGAGTTAGAGGGTGACCAATCCCTCGGCAGGGATGGAGTGATTAGTGAACCCCGAGATTACATAGGAGGTAGGTCGAAGATTAGATGGTCCTAGTCCCATATGCTAGAAGCAGTAATGGAACAGGATATCCTTCGAGCTCCCTGAGTCGACCAAAATCCTCTGGACCTCATAACGGTGCACTCTGGCCGTTATTACGAGTATGGGCCGTTATGAAGCAACGATATACCATGGAGGTCTTCATCGGTGAAGATGATGGGCTTATCTTTCTTGCCCTTCTTCTGGGGTGGAACGCTTACATTCTCGACCGGGAGGAGGCGGTGGTTTCCACCAGCTTCCCGAGCAGGATCCAAGGTAACGACCATGATTTGGCCGATCGTTAACTCCCCGAGAGGGGGCTAGTTCTCTTGTTCCCACTCTGCCTGCCGCTTATCCCGCAAATACATCGCTAGGTGGCTAGAGCGGATCAACTCCTTAAGGTAGTCACAGAGTTGTTTGCAGTTTTCGGTTGGGTGGCCCTGCGACCAGTGGAAGGTGCAGTACGGGCCACGGAGACGCTTGTCTGACCTTTGGGTCATCGGCGGGAGTTTGAAGAACCTCTCGCCCTTTTCCTCCTCCAGCAGCTCGGTCTGGGAGATGTTCAGGGGAGTGTACTCCTAAAACCTCGATGAGTAAGGCTTCGGACGGTCGACCTTCTTCTTCTCCTCTCTGCCCCGTTTCTTTTGGTCAGTTTGGTCACCTCTGTGCAGATTTGACTTCACCTCGGTCTCGAGTTGGATCTCCCTCTCAGTCCAGGCTCTTACCTCGGCCATGATCTTCGGTAGCGCTAATGCAAAAGAGAGGAGCCACTCTTTATGCCTATGATCTGACCTCAGCGCGGTGATGACCGTTTCATCACGGTGCTCAGGGACCTCGAGGAGCACGTTGTAGAAGCGGGTGACATATCCTTTGAAAGATTCTTTGTCTCCGCTCTTGATGGTGAATAGATAGTCGACCGTCCTCCTATGCCGTCGATTCCCGACGAAATGACCAAGGAATTGAGAGGTAAGCTCGTCGAAGGTCGAGATGGAGTGTGGCGTAAGTCCTCGGAACCAGTACCAACCTGCCCAGATTAGGGTTGTGGGAAAAGCACAACATTGGGCTACGTCCGAGTTATCTTGGAAGCTCATGCCCACTGTAAATGCGTCCAAGTGATCTTTTGGGTCGGACTTCCCGTCAAAGTGTGCCACCTTGGGCGGCTTGTTCTTGGATGAGACACGTTCGGCCAACAATTCCTCGGTGAAGGGCTTCGTGAGAGAATCCACAGAATACCTAGCCCATTCACTGGACAGATGGCCGTTTCATCTTATATCCTCAATCTTCTTTTCGAGGGCCTTAAGTCGGTGGTGGTAACCCAAGGATTCCGCACAGTCGGAGTGGTGGCTATCCCCACTCCAGGTCTGCGTTAGGGTGCGGCTTCAATTCCGCTCTTTCTGGTGTCTCAGAACCCCGGGTGAGGCCCTTCTCGAGTGGTCCCTGCGCTCATCATTCGCGTGATCCCGGCGAGAGTGGATGCATCGGTTGTTGGCTATAGTGCCCTCAAGTCAATTATTGGATCGTAGGCACACGATTGTGATGATTGAGGGAGGACCTATACGGATAGAACAGTCTTACTCGAGATGATAGTATGCTATCTGGTTTGAATTTATTATCATGTACATTCTTCAGGTGGTATTACAGATCACTATTACATGTTTATAGAGCCCATAGGATTGTTTCTTGACTACCGGCATTATGATGGAGATCATATATGTGGGAGCTAGGTGGTCTATAAGCACATCCTTAAATGTCCCTAGTCGTGGCAGTTTTGAGACCGGGCATCGATACTCCAGAGTAGACCGGTGTATACTGATCGAGACCCCGACGAGGGGAGGTGGCCAGGTCTCACAAGCCAGTAGTGTTAGTTGGTCACCTAAGATAATATGCAGGTGCTCATTGGGTTATGAGTACACTGGACGGACTCGTCGGGAACATGCTAGTTGGTATTATACCTATTGTCAGATAGCAGTTCCCAGGTGACATGAATGCAGGTTAGTCTGTCGACCTGAGATCATTATTTCTCCCGTGTGAGTTCTTACTGTGCTTTGATTACTACCTTACCACGGCTCAAAGGAGACGTGCAAACAGATTTTAGTTGGGTACAGTCCCGAGACACATGGAGGCAGTGAGCGGATCGTCGGGGATTCGTCTTTCCCGGTATTGGGGGTTGATGTCGCGTAGTGCACGGGTGGCCATCACCAGAAATCCTTGGCCAAGATACTCGAGGATTACTGATCTAGGATCAGTAGTTTCTCATGTGGTGATGGGTTTCATACCGACACGAATTATCGCGTTATTAGGGGTCTAACTTTATCTACCCCCTAGACTCGATATGCGATACTCTTAGATGAACAGACAGGACTGTATGGAGATTGTCGCTGTCGGGCTCAGTAGGGGTACGGATGAGTTTGCTCGTCGGCCTTCCTTTCGCTCAATACCTGGGTAGCCGTTATGTACAGCTAGAGCCGCTGACGTGCTTGTAGTTAAAGCCACTGCCAGCGTATTGAGGAGTCTTTAGAGTCCCACACAGAGGGTTTTCATGGTTCAGGTGATATAGTGTAGATGACGTATTTTGGTACATACAGGTGTCCGATTGAATATGTGTACAGGCTACACAGACTTTAATCAGACGGTTGATAATACTAGCGGCTTAGGATTAATCCGGATTATTAAATCAGGTTTTGATTTAATAATTTATATATGTATTCTAGTATTATTGTTCACTATTCATTTTCTCTCTTGGCTATTCGTATTTTTGTACGAATACGCGTATATATATTTTGATACGTGTACCGGGTTGCATTCCGTTTTTATACTGAATAGCTTCTAGAAGATGGCCACCTCATTATTTGATTTTCATTTTAGAAAACCAATTTGGGAAATGAGGTGGAGGGGTGAGTTGGCATGAGCATGGGCTTGGCATGTAGAGAGGCATGGCTCTCATTTGTTTATTGGAAAATTGGAGAAGATATTTTTCATTGCAAGGTTGTAAATTGTGGTAGCCATTCTCTCCACATGCCATCCAATTCATTCTTGGTTCACTTGATCATTCTCTCTCACTTAAGAGACTTAGCCATTTCCATGGTTGCTCATACCATTGTTTTCCTCACCTCATCCTTCTTCTTCTTCTTCTTGAGTTGCTCTTTTGAGAATTAGTAATGAGAGAAAATTATAGTGAGACATTACTACACCTCCACTCTCCACTAATAGCAACCTTGGAGCGCCTGTTGCCTTGTTAGGCAAGGCTAAACCTTGGGCCATTTTCCCTCGGGTGGATCATCGTATGTGGAGGAAGACCGGCAACCAAATTCGATCTGCGACCACTAGAAACTTGGGATGATGGTTGAAGACCCGAAGGACTTGGTTCATTCAGTATAACCATATAAATCCCATTTTTACATATTACTACTATAGGGTTTAGGGAAGATCCGGACATCGGGTTGTAGTAGCGCCGGTTTAGAAAATTTTTGTTCCGCATTTGGCCACGGTTTGATGACCGGGGTGCTGCCGTAACCCAATATGGTATCAGAGACAACCCTTAAACCGTTAGCAAGCTTTTTTAGATAATGTTAAAGTGTCGAAACCGAAACAACTCCGAATCAATACCTCAAATATTCCAGTTGCTGTCAATTTTTCAGAGTCTTAAAAAAATTTTAAACAGTTGCAGAAGGCTATTTTTGTGACAACTAGAATACCCTCAAAACCTGAGCACCAAATGCCTAAATTGGCCCGGCGAAACCTTGCAAATGTCCGTCCTGGCCAGTTTTTTTAAGTGAGTTTAGACTTGAATTTTGTAGGGTTGTCTGGTCTCTGGAATGTTGGTGTAGTGGTATTGTTTGTTTTGCCCAGTTTGGATATAGTGTTATCTTTTGTTCAAGGGCAATTCACGGTGTTTCGAAGTCTATATTTTAGCACATTTTAAATGCTTACAGTATATGCATTACTATCTGCGACCGTGAATGTCATTAGAGCGGTACAACCCATTCTTTTAGACGGGTTTGCGAACGTGACATTCACGTCGATGTTCTATGTTTTGCTGTGGTTGTGGTTGGATCGTCGTGGTGGATAGCTTGAGTGCAATGGTTGTACAGTTTAGATTCATCTATATATTTGATATTGCGGGGTGAGCGTCCGACATGTGGACTGCCGTCACTGCCAGTTTTTATATTATTGTTTGAAGCACGACCGGGTTGTGGTCGATGTCACCCTTGTACATATTCTTTTCTTTTCTGTACTAGGATTACCTCGCGGTGGAGTGCACAAATTGCCAGGTTCTAGAGGGCAACGGGTCCACATCTCATGGCGTTGAGACGGAGGGAACCTTACTTTAGAATTGGTGGGCTTTTCGCCGCACTCGTAGGGGGTATAGGTTGAGCTACGGGGGGTGCTCAAGTTACCGGATTCCGTGAAGTGCTGGGTGGCCCATTTACGTTGTTGATTGAGGTTGCCTCGCTTCTGGGATTGGCAGGTAACTTTCCGCACTCGTAGGGGTCTAGGTTTTCATTGCACAGTTTATCCACACGACAGGGAACGTTGGGTCTCATTTGCGTCTCAAGTGAAACCCAAGGCTCCTGGATTATCTACCACAATGTGTTGCTTGGCTGAGTTTCTGTGATGTTTCTGTGATGTTGCTTTATATCATGCCCGGGATGATTGTTTTATATATTTATATATATACTAGTAGATGTTGTATATGTTTTGCACCGGTGCTATTCCAGCCCCCGCTCTGTCGTTAGTTAAGTAACCTAACGGGTGATGACGGGGCCTAGTGGCGAATGTAGATGGCATATACGTACATTTTATTTTCGTTCTTTTCTGGTGTGATTAATTGATGGGACTGCGTTGTTTCTGATTAATGCAAGGAAAATAAACCTATTTGATGTTGTTGGAACCAATTTTAAAAATGATATTATAGATGTTTTCTTTTGCTTTGCACAGCGGTATTCGATAATGAATATCCAGCACCTCATTCGACGAGGCAAGAGCTGAGATCCCTTCACCGGGAGTGACCTCTTGAGCAAATGTTTGCGTCAGCGTAATAACTTCACTATAGTCATTTCTTTTTCTTTGCATCGTGGTATTCGGTTAGGAATATCCTGCACTTCATTCGACGAGGAATGAGTCGAGATCCCTTCACAGTGAGCGACCTCTTTAGCAAAAGTTTGCGCCACTATATATTTGAAAAGCTATCCGGTTCCTTCAACGATATTAAGTTTATTACGTTAAAGGTTTTTCGCCAAAAACCAGTCGTAGCCCTCCGTCATTTCAGACGAGTATTGCTTAGTGTTCGTGCTACGTATGTTGACCTAGTCAAGACGTAGAGATCGGTAGCTTTGTAGTACTTTTCTGCTGTATGGATATGTGATTGGTTAGGAAAGTCGTACGGTCATGTTGATCTAGTGAAGGGTTCGTACGACTGGGTCTTATAAATCCAGGATAATGACGGGTTGAACTTGACATGCGACTTATGATATGTCGAACTAGTCAAGGTCATAAGCCGTTTGGGGTAAAAATCACATCGGGAGTTTCAAACATACAGGAAACTTGTCAAGCTTGCGCATACCTTATGGAGTGTAGTAACTTGAGTGGATTCCATCAAGTTATCATGCTATGATAATTAGATCCCGATTCCCACTGATGAGTAGGTTTACTCCTCGGGTGATTTTAGATGATCCCGACTAATTCTCCTTTTGGATTTGGAGGAGAATTCAAGGAAACGGTAGGAGCCATCCTGATTAGATAAAGTGATTAACCATTCTGATATAGGTTAGAGTGCACACTGAGTGTTTCTTTTCTCTTTCTCTCTTTGGCCGCGACCATGGCCCGACCATAGATTAGAACTCATAAATCAAGTTAACCGAACCTTTTTAAAACACTTTAGCTTTTTGAATGTCACGGTGTCGCATATATCATTGCCACTTCTATATCACCTTTGCGTTTCTCCAGAACACCCCGTATCACTACGAAGATCCATATCTACTGGATAATACATCATATAGTTACATACGAACTCGAAGAAACTTGTTTCAGATTCGAGGATAGTTTCTGGTTCTGGAGAAAATGAATAGGACTATTCAGTTGTCTTTTCCCTTTACCTTCTCTCAGGTTGCAATGGCTCCTGGTATTTAGGAGGGTACACCTATTGCGCTTACTGGATAGTCATCTTCCAAACCATAGGCAGGTGCCGAAAGGTAGGGAAGAATGAAAACCAATTACCCTAAGTGTGGTGTACAGAAGGTAATAAATAAAGACATATAAAGAGATTAGAATAAGGGCAAAGTAAATTGTGACTACTATCATTCACGACGAAACTGCGTATACCCATGCCACTCTTAGTTCACCTTTGCTTTTCTTCGAAACATTCTGTATCACTACGAAGATCCACATTTATTGGATATTCCAACGTATAGTTACATACGAACTCGAAGAAACTTGTTCTAGATTCGATGATAGTTTCCGGTTCATGAGAAATATAATATGATTATTTAGTTGTCTTTCCCCTTTACCTTCTTTTAGGTTGTGAGGGCTCCTGGTATAAGGAGAGTACACCTATTATGCTTATTGGATAGTCTTCTTCCAAACCTTAGGCTGGTGCCGAAAGGTAGGGAAGGAAGAAAACCATTTAGCCTAAAGGCGGTGTATAGAAGGTAATAAATAAAGACATAATAAAGGGATTGGAGTTAGGTCATGGAACTATACGGTTACATTCATGATTCAGGATAGTGGAAGAGGCATTACAAGGAATACCAGGTTACCCGTTCGAAACATTTTCATGTTTCAGTTTCATTGTGCAATGTTATGTGAAAACTGTTTTCCCAATTGGATTCTAACTCCGAGATATGTATTTACCAAATTCGTTTCTCACATCTGTATGGCGTTACAGATGGTGAGTGGGAGCAAGATATTAGGAATTGGGTGATTACATTCTCAATGCATATCAGAATTCTTTGTAATTTGTGATATTAGATGAAATCACCTGGGTTTTTGCCGAATGGCAAATATTTGGTTTTGAATATCCGTCGTTATGCACCAATTTCAAACTGATACATCTGTACGTTTATTTTATAAAGTGAGATATAAGTTTTTGAAATTATGTCCATGACATTTACCTATATCAGTTGATGATTGGGTAAGGAGCATTAAACGGCGGTGTAATTCTTCTTAACCATAGTACAGTTTTCAACCTACGACGCACAGGGTTTGAGTTATTCAACTCAGGGGACTTATACAAAGTATTGTATGTTGTCCAGTGTCTATTAGGACAAAGGGGTTGATGCTTGTACTATATTCTGTTTACTTATGACTTCTCCAGTTTTAGACAAGTATTTCGTAGAAATACAAGGTCCAAGTTTTGAGAAGTTATAGGTACAAGAATAAAATAGAAAACCATATGTTGTAAGTATCAGGATTCTTTGAGGTGATCGAAGATGTAGATACTTGTGTTTGGTATTCAGTTGATGAGTAATGATGCTTGGCCTCCTTCCATTTGGTTGATATGCACTGGAGACAGCTGTATAATTTTGAATCTGGTTCCAATTAAATTAGTGCCTTTGTTTCTATAAGGTATATAGAATGGTTTCATATCTTAATGATGTTAAGGCATATGGATTTGTCCAGCTGATGCTTAAAACCAGAATCCGGATAAACTCAAGGAACGTTTCAGTAATGGTAGTTTGTGGGTTATCCCGGGCTTTGACGAGGGTTAACATTCTACCACCTGGAAGATCAATAGTTACATTGTTCTTGACTCGCCACCAGTTTTAGTAAAAATGCATTCTTTTCAGAAAAAATTAGTGGGAGTATGGTAGAACTGGAAGTTATTCCAGAACCACAAAGGATTACTGAAAATTTAGTAGAACCTAAAGATTCAATTAGACTCGACATTCCATTAGCCACTCCGCAGATTTGGTGGGTAACCTCAGGCATCCGAGAGGTACTTCAGTCTCCTCAAAGACGGTGACAGAGAGGTTCTTGCTTACCCAAACTTGACACTACTGCTATTCTAGACTATGAGATCTAGAAGGAGGATGAGTATAACGTTGTTCTAAACTAGATTTAGAAGTGCACGTGTATATGACTCGGCCAGAAGGTTGTTATAGTCAGTAGGAGCAGCGGAAGAGTGGTAGGCAAGTAGCTTATGACTATTTATAGACTAAAGCAAGTATAGCGGATATATATCATCTAGTTTTGATGTGACAGTCGTAGAGTTTGACTTCATCAGAACAACAAATGAGTCTAGATTAAAGAAAGTAGTAGGGAGTGATGTCCTGGTATTTGGATGACATACTCTTAATAGGAAGTGATATTCCTATACTAGATCGGTTATATTGTGGTTGTCACAAGGTGTTTCTCCATATAAGATCTGGATAAATATCAGTTTTTCTGGTCACTAGATCTATGGTTTTAGATCAAGATTTGGGAAGTGGCCTAATTTTGGGGACTTAAACACTATTCTAAATTATTTTAGAATGGACGACTCCTGGCGTGGTGGTGTACCTGTTCTCCGCCGAAAGACGCGACCGGGACGTTGGGGTCGTCTGGCCTGAATTTGGGGCAGATGCTATTTGGCTTTATCCGTCCACCTCTCCGAAGATACCAAGTTGATTTATAGCACTGTATATCGGAGGTTTAGACAGATGCGGCCGATGTAGCAGACTTCGTCAGATTCCCCCTCGTTGTGAGGGGTTTTTTTATTGTGGGGACGCTCTTCCCTGCAGGAGCAAGCCCCTGCAGTTAATTACGTTACCGCGTAGCGGTAACCACTTTCTCCTGCTCCAGAAGGTCACTTCGTGTCGTGTGTGTTTTTTTTGTTGTCGGTTGCCCGTGGATTGTATACGGAGACTAATTTATGTGGTCTCCCGTAGGGCGTAGATTAGTCCAAATCCGTATTTTCTTAGATTTAGGTTTGGGTTGGTTTAAGGATCATTAATCTTGTTTTAGATTAAGATCAACTTAAATGTTTGTTGAGGATATGTTAGTCTAATTTTAGACTAAGATCTACTCAACAGGATTTTCTTTAGTTTATAAGGACAGTACGGTCCATTGGGTTTAAGGACATCATAGTACATGAGTTTAAGGACCCCATAGTCTATAGTTAAAAGACATCATAGTCTATAGAGCTTTGTTTAAGGACGTTACGGTCCAATGGTTTTAAGGACATCATAGTCCATGAGTTTAAAGACCTCATAGTCCTTAGTTTAAAGACATAATAGTCTATATAGTTTAGTTTAGGGACGTTACGGTCTATTGGGTTTAAGGACATCATAGTCCATGAGTTTAAGGACCTCATAGTCCATAGTTTAAAGACATCATAGTCTATGGGGTTTTAGTTTGGCGGTTTGGGGATGCGCCAAAAGTTATTGGTTATTAGGACCATTCATCTCTCTGAAGACGTTGTAGAATTACAAGGACATGTATCAGAGGTATGGAGAGATGTACCCTCGAACCAATGTCCTGACTGAGAGGAAAAGGGACGAACATTATCTTAGATGCCATCTATTGGAAGCTCATTAGCTATCTCTAGGACTGAGTTCGGATTTGGAAACCCTGAGCATGAGGAGCTTAATTGACGCTTCTCGGGAAATTTGGTATGAGTTTGGCTAACATTGGACTTTCGTAGTGTTAAACACTAGTATATGCATAGCGCTCATGTGCTACCACGTGTGGTGCTTGAAATAGTGTTAAAGACTAAAAAATTAGAGGCGCTCGTGTGGGGTCACATGAGGCGCTTGAAGCAGTGTTAAACACTAAAAATTTGAGGCGCTGCTTCCTTGGGTTTATTCCCTTGTCCTTTTCTGAGCGATAAGTGTTATTGGGTCACGTGGGGTCACGTGAGGTGCCCCAAGTGAAAACTGCCTTTTGATTTACTCCCTTTCTATAAGTGCTAAGCACTACTTAGGGGGTCATGTGGGATCACGTGAGCGAGTCTCAGTCGTCCTCTTTTGTTCATCAAGGGTGTTCATGTGGGAGCACGTGATCGGTCGTTATCATGTTGGATGCCAATCCTTTTACGTGCATGGAGATCCTTAGTTTCGAGACTTTCAAATCCAATGTTTTGTAAGAATTAAATTCTTAAGTCTTAGTTTTTCTCTTAGGTTTGGTACCTGTATGGCAGAATCTTCGCGGTGAGAATTAAATTCTCAACTTGTGAGGAGATCTACTTCTGCAGATCTTTCACCATAAGGAAGAACTAAGTTCTTATATGAAGGGTTAAACCCTTGTTTTATCAGAGGAATTAAATTCCTATATACTTTTTCGGAGAATTAAATTCTCTGAACTTAGATTTTCGCCTAGGTTTTGGATCTACATGGCAGGATCTCCCCGATAAGAATTAAATTCTTAACTTGTGGGGAGATCTGCTTCTGCAAATCTCAACCAAAGTAAGAACTAAGTTCTTTTTAGAAGAGTTAAACTCTTATGGAGCTGAAAAGGAGATGAGATGTTCTCTGTGTTTCGTTCCTTCTCTTACCTAGATTTTTTTTTCTTTTTTTCTCTTTGGAGAATTAAATTCTCTTTTCTTTTCAGCTTACGAGGGGGTTTCTCTCTCTCTCCTTCTCCTTCCCCTTTCTTCTTTCGGTGTCTCTTGGCTCCTATTTATAGAAGAAAGAAAAGAATCAATTTGTTCAGAAAATCTATTATTGAGAGATTTTGATTGATTTTATAATCAACCAAAATGATCTTTTAGGTCAATCTGTGAATTTTATTCACCGTTGGATTTTTAATCCAAGGACTTCTGTTTTACAGAAGTTATTTCTCACAAGATTAGGAAAATATTTCCCTATGCAGAATCTTCTTCTGTAAATTGGTGATTTTTAATCACCATTGGAATTTTAATCCAACGGTGCTCTGCTTTACAGAGCGCAATCTTTCTTGTGTAGAAAGTTCTAAGGAAATATTTTCCAAATAGGGTTTTGATCCCTTTTATTTAGAACTTAATTCTATTGGTTCAGAAGGTATAGGAGTCCATCATGTGTAGCACGTGACCCCACGAAGCTATGTTCATCAAATAGCGTCACGTGCTACCACGTGACCATTTCTGGCCAATTGTTTGTTTTAAGAAGGCGCCTATATACTTTGTGTATAGGAGGTCACGTGTCTGCATATGAGGCTCAGTTTTAGCCTCAATTTCAGCCTTGCTTTATCAAGCGCAGTTCGTTATCACGTGTGGGCACGTGATGCTCCGTTTAGGGACTTTTCCTATTGCTTTTATATTTATTATTCAGTTTCCATGAGGGAACAAATGCCCCCACAGCGTTGTTCTCATGTGGCTTGCACGTGAGTGCAACGCTGTCACCTTTACAGCCATTAGATTGCCTAGGGGAACGGGGAGGTGAACCGTCCTTGTCACGTCTTATAAATGCAGGGGTTTGGTTCCATAGGCAGCCACTGTTTCTTTTATCTTTTTCCTTCTTCGTTTTCCTTGAGAATTTAATTCTCCTCCTCAGAGCTTAGTTCTTTGTCATTGTAATTCCAAAGTTAAACTCTGTTAAAAAGAAACCCTTTTTAGGTAAAGACCTCGCACATCAAAAATAAAACTTTTATTTTTGAACAAAATTTCTGGATTTTAAATCCATTATGAGTGTTTTGCTCTCCTCTGAACCCCATCTCTTAGAGATCCAAAGATTTGATCTTTGAGCAGTAAACCTTCATATCTCGGGCATTCCCCTTTGATTTTTAAGGATTCATGGGATTTTGTTTCTCATGTATTTTTATGAGTTTCTGGAATTTAATTCCATCACATAAAAGGAATTTAATTCCTCTGGCGAAGAGTTTAGCTCTGAAAGATCAAAAGGACCCTTCGGGAATTTTATTCCCTGGTGTTCTTGAAAATCTTTTCATAGGGTTTTACCCTTATTCACACAAATTTGAATTTGTCGTGTGCTTGACAGAACTTGTTTTCCCAAGAATTTGTTTGAATTCCAATGTCTGTTTAAATAAGCATTTTCCTGATCAGTTTGATTACTAAACTTTCACTGATTTCTCTTTCCAGACACTATGCCCGCTCATCTGTACGATCTTGACGAAATAATTTCTTATGAAGACATTCGCGCACAAGGCCGTTGTCAAAACCAGGAGTTAACAAATGCTTAATGCGCTTAGATTTTGAGTCGCTTTAATGAATACAACGGTCGACTTCTTCCTCGTCGCTCCGCACTTTTGAAACTCGTCGCGAGAGCGATTTAGAACGCACTTCCTGGATTTTACAAAGCCATGCCGCTTAAGGTACTGGACGATGCTGAAGACAAGGTGCACTCAGTATATCTGATGGGCCTTATCTCGAAGAAACAGTGAGATAATCTTGTAGATATATTGCATCAAATTTTCCAACAGGCGACGATATTCGCTGCTTTTTAGAGGGTGGAGGACATTAGCAAGGATCTTGATGCTTGCATTCGTGAGAGGATGCACACGAGAATGGTAAGAGAGGCCAGAAGCATTTTAGACGGCCTTACTTCCGAATTTCTTTATCCGTGTCCTCGATTTAATGTTTTACCGTTGTAAACATTTTCTTTTATATTTGTATGAATTTTCGGAGTATGAATGATAAAACTTTCCTTTCCCCCTTTTTTATGTTTACATGTGTTCTGTATGAAGTTTTGTCATATAGTTGTTGGTGTTCACATGTTTTGCGCATGAGGCACTACCGGGGATTTCAATCCTACATTAGCGCCCGCTCACGTGTTATGCATGTGCGGTGCCGTTTTAATTTCCAATAAGGATCAAGGCTGGTGCTCACGCGCTATGCACATGAAGCTCTGCTGATGGGATCGTTTCTTCTCCCTACTCTTATTCCAATGAGTCACCTCTTTCATTTCCTATGCTCTCCCCTTTTCTAGGTCGTGAGAATAGTTCTACCATGCACAACATTTTCTGTGCATAGCATTGAATGCTCCCTTTTATAACTTGAAGCCGAGGCCTTTCTTCCCCTCTAAAGAGATAACCATTTAGACCTTAGGGTGATCATCTTGAGAAACAAACCACAGGTTATGGCTTGCAGCCGCCCCCACGCTCATCGGCAACCACGGGAGGTGCCCATCGAGGAAATGGTTCCTCGCCTTGCTGCGCGGCTAGCAGATCCCCTTCTCACCGACGCTCAATGTGACGCGGTGATGTATGAGCTTCTGACTCGTAGGGGCTCTCTTCTTCCTATAGGCTCCATTTGGCTCCGGACGATCTTTCTATCCGTGCTCGCTGATATTCTTCCTCATCTGGTAGAGATGACCCTGGCAATTCTTGATACGTTGGAGGATAAGATCGAGTGCTTCCACGAGGTATGCTTGATTACCCAGGCTCTGAAGGATCTCTCAGTTCATCTACTGGGTCAGATAAGCGCCCGGCGGGCTGTCATGTCTGCTTTTGCTGATGAGCATGGCGCAAATCGGTGGGGATCAACCCCTCATGAAGACCGCCGCTTCGACGTGGTGGAGAGGGCAGAGAGGGAATTGGAGAACCTTGTGTTTTGTTTCGTTAACCCATGTATCTCTGATCCCATATTTGGTGATCTTTTCCCTGTAGACCAGTATATTCATATCGATGTATTTCTCTTATCATCGACTTTTGAATGCTTTTTGCTGAATTTTTCTGTTTGACATATATTCGTACGTGCATCCCACCTGTGTACATGAGCTTTATACTTTACCCCTAGGAATTTTCTTTAATTGCGAACACCATCGTCGTGTTTCCCATAGATCAGTGCATTTTGGACACCATTTCCATTTAACCAGGCATATAGTCACGAGCGCATGCTTAATGAAGTGTACACCAAAGACTTTCCTTGTTGCCTTACATAGCACATGGTTTGTGCATGTTTTGGATCGAGTATTGTTGTCGAGTGGAGACCTGCCTACATAATCTCGAGTGTATACGCCTTCCTTCCGAGCTCTTAACTGCCAAGGCGAGCCTGCGGGGATGGATTGAGCGGTGCGCTGCTAATCTTTAGTCCTGCGAAAAGAGGCTCAATCGGAAGTTTTCGGAGAGGGAGTTAGCTTCGAATGCTTTGGCGGAACTTCAAGCCCAACTCACTATTAATACTACTCGTGTGTATGAACTTTGGCGAGTGCTTCATGAAGCTATCACGGAGGTGGTAGCTCTTGATAAAGCTATTATTTTTACCCGTGAGATGGTTGAAGCTCACAAAGTACCTGAAAGGGAGCTTGAGAGTCGGCTCGCCTCATATCAGGCTCAATACTCTCAGGTGGAGATCCATTTCGTAGCAATAACAAAACTTGAAGCCGAGGCCCAGCGGAAGAAGGGTGAATTGACGAACTTATTACACCGTCCACCAGCCTAAAGATTTTTTTTGTATATTTTTCCTTTTCTTGTATTCACTCCTGAATGAGAGAATATCCATTTTGATTCTTTTTATGAAATGTATCTTGTATTCATTTTGAATTCATGAATAAAAGACATATACTTTATTTCATATTGGCGTGTCCCTTTTAGCTAATGCGTTCTGTAAATAGTCAATCTTATATCCTTACAGGACAACGGCGGCTTAGGAAACAGGTTCAGGTCTGCTACCTAAGACTTTTCAACTTTATGAGCCATGAGGGTCTCATAAAGACTTCTCCCTATGAGTTGACAGGATCTCGTAGGTGTATTTTCTCCTTAGGAATTGTGAGGATTCCTAAGTGCATTTTCTCTTGAGACTCGTAATGATCACATAAGAGAATTTTCTCCCTTACAAGTCGAGAGGACTCGTAAGTGGTTTGGTGGGTTGATTTGTTTTCGAGTCGAGGCATTGCTCCGACGGGGGGTTCGTTGGTTGACTTGTTTCCGAAACGGGGTTATTGGACGACATATTTCCGAGACGGGGTCATTAGATGACGTTTTTCCACGATAGGGTCATTTGCTGACGTATTTCTGAGATGGGGTCATTTACTGACGTGTTTCCAAGACGGTGTCATTGGATGACATATTTCCGCGACGGGGTCATTGGATGACGTATTTCCGCGACGGGGTCATTGGATGACGTATTTCCATGACGGGGTCATTTGCTGACGTGTTTCCGAGATGGGGTCATTTGCTGACGTAATTCCGAAACTGGGTCATTGGATGATGTATTTCCATGACAGGGTCATTGGATGATGTATTTCCGCGACGGGGTCGTTGGATGACGTATTTCCGCGACGGGGTCGTTGGATGACGTATTTCCGCGACGGGGTCGTTGGATGACGTATTTCCGCGATAGGGTCCTTGGATGACGTATTTCCAAAATGGGGTCATTGGATGACGTATTTCCGAGACGGGGTCATTGGCTGACGTGTTTCCGCGACAGGGTCATTGGCTGACGTGTTTCCAAGACGGGGTCATTGGATGACGTTTTTCCGAGACGGGGTCATTGGATGACGTATTTCCATGACGAGGTTATTTGCTGACGTATTTCCGCGACGGTGTCATTTGCTGACGTATTTCTGATACGGGGTCATTGGATGACGTATTTCCGAGACGGGGTCATTGGATGACGTATTTCCACGACGGGGTCATTTGCTGACGTATTTCCGTGATGGGGTCATTGGATGACGTATTTTCGCGACGGGGTCATTTGCTGACGTACTCCACTTTCTACGGTGTCGGGTTGACTTGCTCCGTTCTCTATGGTGTCGGGGCTGACTCTATGTTGTCCGTGAACCGTAGAGTCTTGGAACTGAGGACTTTGCCATATCTCCGACTAGTGATATCGCGTCCGAATCCTGCTGGAATGAAGTGGAACATCGTTGTTATTCTTTAGGCTGTAGATGTTGCCGTCGAGATTTGGAACTAGGGAATTTGCCATGGCTCCGCTTGGTGGTGACACGTCCGTGCCCTGCTGGCATGAGGAGGAATGCCGTGCTGATCTTCTGGGATGCAGATGTTGCCGTCGAGATCTGACTTTCCCTTTGACAAGGTCTGGTGGGGAAATATGGTCTCTTTTTTGTTTATGCCTATGGATTGTATACAGGGGTTAGTATGGACTTACCTGCAGGGCAAAAGTTTCACTCTTTCATTAATTTTTTTATTTTTTTCCGCGATGCTGTATCATTTCAGCTTTTATATCGTGAAAATTGCGATTGCCCAATCATTTCGGCTATTTTTCGTGGTGCCCAATCATTTCGGCTATTTTCCTTTTTCTTTACTCGCTGCTTTTTATTGCGAGTTGCCCAAACATTTCGGCTATTTTTATATGCATATCTTTTACTTGTTAATTTTGTTGCAAGTTGCCCTATCATTTCGGCTATTTCATATGCATTTATGGCTCGCTGAATTTTCGCCGCAAGTATGGAACCTGGGATCTGATACCAATCTTAGCATCAGCATCGCTGCGACTAGAATATTGCCAGGAGCGAATCATCATTTGCCGTGAAAGGACTTTTTGTTACCGATTTAGGCATCAGCATCGCTACTACTGGAACATTGTCAGGAGCTAATCATCATTTGCCTCTGTCGATTCGAACAAAGGTGGCTTAGCAAACATGGTTAGGATCCTGTCGACTAAGGCTTTTAACTTCATGAGCCGTAAAGGTCTTATAAATGTGTTTATCCCTATGAGTCGTGAGGATCTCATAGGTGCGATTTCTCCTTAGGAATCGTGAGGATTCTTAAGTGTATGTTCTCTTGTAAGTCGTAAGGATCTTGCAAGAGTGTTTTCTCCTTGTTAATCGAGAGGACCTATAAGTGTTTGTTCATCAAAAGAGGGCATTCCTCGTCGTTGGTGGGACTCGGCAAGGAAATGATTATTTGTGCCTTTGGATTGTATACAAGGGTCAGTATTGAACCGCTTGTAGGGCAGTCTCGGAAATGTGATGGCTTAAGAACAGGTTCTGATTCCTATAGCTTAAGGCTTTCGAATCTTATGAGCCGCGAGGGTCTCATAAGAGGGTTCTCCTTACGAGTCATGAGGATCTCGTAAGTGTAATTTCTCCTCAGGAATCGTGGGGATCCCTAAGTATGTTGCTCCCTTGTGAGTCGTAAAGATCTCACGGAGGTATTTTCTTCTTACAAGGTCAAGAGGACTTCGAAAGTGTGCATGAATTTTTTTTACGAACCTGCGCCTTTTCGGGTTTTCACAAACTCGCTGGTATCCCTGCTATTTTTACTCACGGAGCCTTTTCGGGTTTTCATCCGTACCCATTTTGCTTATGGACGTACTGTTTTTTTTGCCACGTCATCCTGGGGATGCCGGGGTTTGTAATAGTTTAAGGACGTTTCGGTCTATAGCTAGTTTCAGGATATTGCGGTCCGTTGTTAGTTTAGGGACGTTTCGGTCCATAGCTAGTTTCAGGTTATTGCGGTCCGTTGTTAGTTTAGGGACGTTTCGGTCCGTTGTTGCCGTTTTGGAGACAATAGTTTTGCTGGATACTACTTATTGAGTTTGGGCTTGGGATGATAGTGAGCGGACATAGGTGTCGTCATCTATCATTGACCTAGGCCATGACTCGTCAGGCGTAGTATTTTTTTCAGGAACCACCCATTTATTGGCTTGAAGGGTCTTTTGCCATGGATATCCGTGAGCAAGTAAGCCCCACCTTGGTAGACTTTGTCTATGATGTACGGGCCCTCATAGTTCGGCTCGAATTTTTCCTGTTTGGCATGATTGGGGATCATAGGCCTCTTGACCACTAGCACAAGTTCGCCCTGGCGAAATGTTCTCGTCCTGGTCAATCTCTCGTATGAGCGCGTTATCTCTGCTTTGTAAGCCTCTATGTTTTGCTGCGCCATAAGACGAGTTTCATCGAGGGCGTCAAGCTCTTCAAGCCGAAGATGAGTATTTTCTTTGTCTATTAACTCGTAATGAACCGCCACTCGTAGAGAGAGTAGCTCTATCTCCAAGGGGAGTACTGCTTCCGTGCCAAATACCAACGCAAATGGCGTTGTGTTTGTAGCCGTTTTGAACGTGGTTCGATACGCCCAGAGAGCTTCATGCAGTTTCTCGTGCCAGTTCTTCTTATTTTTGGACACTGTCTTCTTTATAATATTCGTTAAGGACTTGTTGAAAGCCTCAGCTAGACCGTTAGCTCGGGGATTATAGACCGAAGAGTATCTCTAGTCTATATTATGTTGCTGTGCGAAGAGGCTAATTTTGTGACTTCTATAGGCCGGCCCGTTATCGGAGATAATCCGTCACGGAGTGCCGAACCGATAGATGATGTGTGTCTTGAAGAAATAAAGGATGTTCTCCATTTTCACTTCTCTTAGTGGTACTGCCTCTGCCCACTTAGAGAAGTAATCGGTTGTTGCCAATATGAACCAATATCCCCTGGACGATGCTGGCTTGATGGGCCTGATTATATCGGTTCCCCACATTTCGAACGGCCAGCTGGCTACTGTCGGGTGGAGCAGATTTGGATGCTGGTGGATGAAGTCCCCATCAATTTGGCACGAGTGACACTGCTTCGCGTATTCGAGGCAGTCCTAAATCATCGTGGGCCAATAGTTGCCCATTCTTTTGATCTTCAGCTTCATCTTTGGCCCAGCTTGATGAGAACCGCAGAGTCCGTTGTGAATTTCTTGGACGAATTTCCTTGCTTCTTCTGGTCCCAGGCATCTCATATATAGGGAGTCGAATGATCTCTTATATAGAGTATCATTGACGAAGGCGAAAGACAAAACTCGTTTCATGAGCTGAGGTCTTAAGGATGCATCTTCAGGTGTTCAACGGGATTTGAAGTAATCTATAAAGACTTCTATCCAATCCTTAGCCTTTTCTTGGTTCTCTATTTGTAGGGTCGTTTGCTTGGTCACTTCCTTTTCTTCAGAAGACTCCAGAGATATTTCCGCGGATGCAAGAACCCGACGGCTTTGTACAACGATCCTTACGTCTTCGAGGTTTTCGTCAGCCAGTTCTTTAGTGAGTTTGGTTAATGCATCAGCTTTGCTATTTTCTGTACGCGGTATGCTTTCCAGGACGTAGAAAGGGATTTGAGTCAGCAATTGTTGCACTCTTTCACCGTATTCTATCAACTCTGGTTTGCATGTCTGATAGTCGCCGTTTACTTGACTAACTACCAGTTGGGAGTCTCCGTAGATAAGGAGGTTTTCGATTTCCATGTCAACAGCGATCTCGAGACTTGCTATCAAAGCTTCATATTCTGCTTCATTGTTCGTCCTCGGCTCTGTTAGGGAAAAGGCAAAGCGCGTTGTCCCTCCTTGTGGAGTCACGAAGATGAGGCCTACCCCAGATTTGATTATGGGAAAGCTGTGCTTTTGCTTCTTCATGGAAGATGCCCAATCAAACTAGAGTTCCCATTGGGTATCACACCCTCCTTTCTCCCTGTCGATTGTGTTAAATGCATGCTCGTCTGGAAATTCGCAATTTAGGGGTGAATTGGCAAGTATTGGATGCTCAGCGAGGAAGTCGGCGATGGCCTGACCTTTCACCGCCTTGAGTGGTCGGTATGTTATCGAGAATTCCATTAAGAGTAGGACCCATTTAGCTAGCCGCCCTGTTAGTATGGCTCTCGACATCAAATACTTGAGAAGATCCACCTTTGATATGAGATGGACCTCATGCGCCAAAGCATAATGCCGAAGTTTCGTTATAGCGAAGATTAACGCCAGGCAGTGTTTTTCGATAGGGGAGTGATTGTTAGAGATTTTTAGATCAAAGAATTTTTAACCGCAATCAAGAACGGCGTCACTTGGTAGCTAGCCGGTGAGTACGGGTCGGTCCACATGGATGTTGTGTATTTTCTAATTTGGTCTAACGAGTTAATTCCAAACGGTATGGATGGATTATCACTAAAAACTAAACTGATTTAAACTAGGATTAGAATCTTGCTAGGGTTAGGTTTAGGTTAAGTTTGGAAATTGAAGATTTCCTCACCGCTTTTAATGCCCTAATTTAGATCTCTTTAGGTGTTATGGTAATAATTAATAAAGGGGATTAGTACCATCGGGAAGAAACGATGTTTCTTCCTCTAGGTTCTTGTCCTTCCTTTCTTAATTCTTAGCCTAACCTCCATGGAAAACATACACAACCGGTCTTTTATACTACGTTATCCCCGCTACCTCGTGGGATGGGGTGCCGTAGGGAGTGGTGTGTGTATGTATGCATGGAGTCCTATAAAAACGTGTGATGGGCAAGAAAGGGGTGAGAGATCTTCATCTCTCAAACCATTCCTATTCCTAACCCTAACAGGTGAGGAATTACTCACTCATTAGGGAATTGATTAACATTTTCTAACTATCTAACTAGGGCAAATAAGAAAAATTATACTAAGGCAGAATGAAAATTAACTAGGGCAATGAAATAAAAAAAACGTTACTTTATTTGATGGCTCTTTCCAAACGTTTACACCGAATTTAGAATTCTGAATAGATGAAATAAAAAGAGGCATACCTCAAAAAGAGGTTTATGATTTCTATTTATAGAGCATAGAAACCCTAGGGTTACAATCGATTAATATCTGCAATTACAAATATGCCCCTAAGAAGATTAGTCAAAGCACCGACGCACCGCCAGAATTCGCACCGACCCGGGCTCAACACAGCCGTGGAACCACGGCAAAGACCTATGTTTGGCCACGGATCCGCGGCCATATGTGGGCATCTTGGGCTGAAATTTTTAGGGGTTCTTTCTGCTGCTTTTGGCTCCTTGTTTCTTCACTTGGTTTCTCAGATTTTCTTCTAGTTTTCTTCCAGATTTCCACAGTGAATAATGTCGTGGACTTTACCGCTTGCTTCATGTCGAAGTCTTGAACCTTGCACTGCCTTTATATTTTGTAAACTTGTTCATTGATCTTCGTTTGTTCTTCAAACTGTACGCATAATAAAAATTCTCTATTTGTTGGTCGAAGTCTCACTTTTATCTCGTCTTTTCATCGTTTTCACTGTTTTTGTTCCGAGAACCTGTAACCTGTAACTATGTAGCAGACATGGATCAAAAGAATCTATTTATTTGTAAAATGAATAAGAATGGGGAATATAAAATGCAAAATTATGGTATGAGAAAATACCCCCAAACTTATCTTTTGCTCGTCCTCGAGAAAACCTAGTTTTATTCTCAAAAAAGACCTACGCTTACTTTCACAGGGAAACACGATTGCACTGAGCTCGTGCAACAAGCCGTTAAACCTCTAGGTGTCCCTAGTAGGAGGAGTGTTGTCTCCTGAGGGTTTTCAGCGGATACTACCCACAAAATCCTATCAATTCGGCCTATTAACTTTTATTTTCCAATTAGGTTTTCCGATAAGGAATTCTATTATCTTCTACTCATAAATTATCCACCCGTATTTTTCACGCTTCCTCATCATTTAACTTAAGATTATATATGTTCTTGTAAATTTACTTAGCTTTTAGCATCTTTTAAGTTTTCCTTCTACGGTTCTATCTCGACTTAGGAATTTTTATCATCTCTATTAAAGATACAAGTCCTATTTTTCATTCCTATCTCTCATCTAAACCCCAATCACATACCCCTACGTGTGTGTATATATCACCCCTACAATTGGAAATTCAAATCATGCTATTATACTCTTGTCCATCGTCCAAAGTACTTTTCAATTAGTGAATTTTTAGATGAAATTGCTCACACATTCTTCATGCGACCGTTAATACTTCTTGAGGTACTAATGACCGATTACAAAATGTGTTTGCACATTAAGGCGTAATTCCTAGTCTTGTAACACCTAAGACTTTAGCAGTGACTCCCAAACCAGTTGGTCTATGGCACTAGGTGATAAAGCACCCAGCACCCTCGCTAAATATTTTTTCTATTTATGCAGCCTTAAGTAATTACAAAAACCAGTGTTAATTTTTTTTATTCACACTTGTATTTTTATTTTATTTCCCTTTATACTAAGGACTTTAGACAAGAGCATTTCAAGATCTCTTCTACTATTCAAAGTTTCAAGGTTCGTGTTTGTGCAATTTGTAGGGTATATATTTTCAGAATTTAGACTTAAGCTTAAGAATTATTTTCGAGACTTATACTTTAATAAAAATATCAATACTCTTCCTTTGTTTTGACTTAGCCCAAGAAGTGAACTCAAAATTTGCTTATTTCTAAATAGACTACAAAGACATATACTTTCTACCGTTAAATTTTAAGAAAGGTTATTTTTAGGGTTTTTAATTCACTAAATCTAAGATCTAGTTGTTCCTAGCTAGTTAACCTATTTGTCAAACTTAAGTCAATTATAGCCAAAATTGAATGTTTCAATTTTTATAATTTTTCAAAATTTTTAATTTTTTTGGGTTTTAAAATAAGTATGCAAATGCAAAAATATACATATGAATGTGAAGAAAGAAAGCATACCGAGCACACCCCCAAATATAAACTTGACAGTGTCCTCACTGTCATACCACATCAAGAGGGTTGAAAATGTCGGCACTCCCCTGTTTATTTACTTACAAATTTTTTTTTATTGTTAAAAGAAAAACAAAATTTATATACAAAAAGGTCCCCCCCAAACATAAGTTAAACGATGTTACACGTCATTGCCAAACTTTGCAAAGACCAAACGTCAACACCAAAAAGTTGAAAAATTTATCTGTGTAAAGTATCGGTCGGTGGAAGAAGATGTTGTACCGAGCCAAGAAGAATTGGGGAAGAGATAAGTGGTGGTATGAAAAGTGTTTGTATGTACATGGAAGTGAAGAGATAGAAGGTGATGATGAATCAAAACGAGAATGTGAATGATCAGAAATCGATGGAATATTGACATTCTCGTAGCTTATTAAAAGAAAAGGGGGTGGTTCAACTTCTAAAGGAGGAGGTTGATTATCCACACAATCCTCGAGGTGTTTTTGTTGATCCTTTATTGACTTGGCATCATCCATCATATGCATATGATGTTTAATTATGAGGGAACTAATCTCCTCGATGTCAGCCATAGTCCAGCCGAAAGCTTGCTGGTTATCTTGTAAGACCATTAAAAGGGATTTCTCTTTCTCGAGAGCTTGAGATGCCGATATGATAACGGGAAAGGTCTCATTTTCACCTAGATAAGCGTATTTAAGGCGAGACGGCAAAGGCTTGAGTTCGAGTTTCGGAAGTGAAACAATTGAAGGTAAAATTGGGGAGTGATTGAATTAATTTCTTGATGTGTAAATGCAAAAGTATCAATTCAAATAGTCCCCGATTTCGGTGCCATTTGATTGATCGTAAAATTCGAGACTGTGTAACTAAATCAAATCGATAAGAGTCTCTTTGTGTCGGTAATTAGAAAATTGAATAAGGTTCACAATCAAAAAAATTATATTTGACCGCAATCAACTACGGTGTCAGTTGTAGATCATAAGCGAGTGCGGATCGTCCACAGGGATTATGCGATTCGTTTTTATATTTGATTTGTTTGAATTGAAAAGTTAATAGAAAAGAAAAGAAAACATGATTCAAGAATTTATCGATTGATTCAGGTGTCACGAGTTTAATCAAGAATCAAGAAACTGATAAACAATCAAGAATCGGGGTTTCGATGATATTTCCAACCAAATGTCAAGAATCTAAATGAGGCTCGTAGGAATCGATCGGATCTATAGACGTGATGTAATGTCAAGATTTCGTGTTCTTGTCCTTCGAAGAATTGATACTAGATCGATGATGATCGACGAGAGTTAGGGCTTTCTTGATGAAACTAGGGTTTCATCATTTAACCCTTATTCTTTAGTCGATATCATTCACATTCTAGCCTCTAGCAATTTCAAGAAACGATCGTAACTCCCCAATCTCGAGCGATATCAATCAAGAAAGCATCGCAACGAATTGGGTCGTCGATTCTTGATCTTGCTAGGGTTTACAAAACTCGTAGGATTCAAGAATCGATTTAAGATATATTACATCATCATTCTATTGATCGTCTCGACTCCTCGACGAGCGGAGTATTACTCAAACATCACAACAAGAATTATAACTAGAAATTTAGATTGAATCATGATGCAAGAATTTAAAGAAAACAAGATAAAAGAATATCACCTTTTATTTATATCAACAATTTGATTACAGTCGCTCAAGAACTACAAGAGGAAGAATTAAATTGTCGACTTGGCTTCGCTCGGTTCCGTGAGTCGCGGATCGGCTTAGACCACTTGCTCCATTGAAGATCGGCTCGGCTCCTAAAAGGTTACGAGGCTTCTTGCTTGATGGGTACTCGGAATCTTGGCTTTTGATTGGAATTAGGGTTAGGGTTTCACACAAGTCCTCTCACTAGACTTGTGGAAGAAGAAGATGAAGAAAGAGATAGAATGGCTCTAAAATGAACTAATGGAGGGATTTTTCCAAGATATCAATCATTGCATCCTTTTACAAGTGAGCCTAGGGTCTTATTTATAGATCTCCCAAAACCTAAGCCTTTGAGTTCCCTCCAAAAGTTTGTTGAAAGACTTCTAGAAAGAGTTTGTTAGGCTTAGCTTAGGGTTTAAGCTAGGGTTTAAGAAGAAGTTTCTAGAATACAAGGCTTAGTTTAGTGTAGGAACAAGGGTTTGCTGATCTGGCAGAAGTCTCTGGAGTCTTCTAGAAATTGTTGTGTCTTTCTGAAGTGTGGGCCCTGAGAGAATCATTTTGCACCAAAAATGGATGGTTGAAGTGGCAAGGCCGCCGCGGAACTGCGGCGCAAGCAGGCTCCGGCCGCGGTTCCGCGGCCATGTTGGAGGTTTGGGGCTTGTGGCTTCTTCTGTGGTCTTGGGCTGCTATTTGGGGCTTCATATGATATGTTGATTTTTGTTTGTCGCTTTGGATTGATACCAGAACTGAAATCATTGAGTTGGCGTCATGTTTTAGAAGTACCCTGTAAATCTTTGGCCTTACTTCTGGATTTTCCTGCACAGATCTCAAAACAAATGTTGCACAAATGTAGAGATGATGCGATGCCATGAAATGCGGTCAATTTCCTGTATAGTGTCGGTTTTAGAGTCTAATACATGCAATCTGATATTTTGCGACAGTTTTCCTAATATGTAAAATATGAATGCCGAACACTTCTATATGAATGCAAATGATGAGGAAATTGCCGGCTAAAATATGCAATATTTTCGACTAATCAGGGAGGTTATCTCGAACTCAAAGGATTCCAACAATGGTTCGAAATCATTGCAAACAACCGAATCGGATGGTTCAACTAACTCATCCAAAAATTCATAGGACTCAGATTCGGGCGGTGAGTTGTCAAAATCGTCCGAAGAAGTGAAACATTCATAATCAATATCGGTTGTGCCAACTGTGTTAGATTAAAGGAGGGACGCACTAGTGACGTCAAAACTGTTGTCATCAAACAGAAATTTTTCAAGCTCGTAGTCCTCCTGCGTGATTTCGTTAATCGAGCAAACTTCTCGTGTACTAGTTTTAGGCATAGGGGGAAGACTTCCTTTCTTGTAAATATTGAAATCACTAGACATTTTCCCGAAGGATAGAGTCATAGAGCCATTGCGACAATTTATTACGGCATTGGAAGTTGCCAAAAATGGTCGACCGAGGATCACCGGATTTTGGTTCCGTGGGTTAGCAACAGGTTGTGTGTCCATAACAATAAAATCAACGGGGAATATAAAGTCCCCTACTTTGATCAATACATCCTCTAACTCACCCCTAGGGTGGGTGATTGATCGATCAGCCATTTGGAGAGTACAACGAGTGGGTTTTAACTCTCCAACACCTAATTGCTCGTACACGGAGTAGGGAAGAAGTTTAACACTAGACCCAAGATCTAAAAGTGCTCGATTGATATTCTTATCCCCAATTGTTATTGAAATTGTAGGACAGCCAGGGTTCTTTCGTTTTTGGGATAAGGGTTGACGTTGGTTAATAGAATTGCTCACGGCACTAGCTACTAGCACTTTCTTAGGAATCTGAGACTTTCTCTTCGAGGTGCATAAGCCTTTTAAGATTTTTGCGTAAGAAGGGACTTGTTGTATTGCATCGAAGAGAGGTATATTTATGCTAATCTGTTTAAATAACTCCACAATCTTCTCCATTTGTGGAGTTGGTTTATTGGATCTCAACCTGTTTGGAAATGGAACATTTTGAAAATCTGTTGAGTCCAATTTTTGTGGATTAGATTGGGGAGTTGGAACGGATCCCAGTGTTGGTGTGTTCGTGAAGTGAGATGTGGGGCCGTTCAAATTAGAAGAAGTAGAGCCTTGTGAAGAATGAAGAATAGGCTCTAACGGAGGAGATGAAGAAGAAGAAGAAGAAGAAGAAGAAGAAGAAGAAGAAGAAGATGAAGAAGCACCACCGGCAGGGGTGTCATTATTAATACCCATGTTATTTTGCAACACTCTTCCAGATCTCAACGTGGTCACAGCATTTACGTTATGATTTTGGTGTTCGTATGCAACATGTGTGTGACCGGGATTTGGCAATGGTTGAGATAGAAGCTTTCCCTTTTCTTACTCGCTCAACGCAGTAGTTAGTTGTGCAATTTGTGCCTCAATAGATTTAATGCTTTGATCGTGTGAAGCATTGTTGTGCACCAAAGACAGAATGGAAGTCTCCAACCTTGCTGTGGATTGTGTAGAATGTTTTAGGAACGCATCTAGACTTCTTTCTAGCGAGGTAACCTTATCATCATTTGGTTGAACAAAATTGTTTGGAGGGTAAAAATTGTTCATTTGGTTTGGGTAAGGTTGTGGTTGGAAAGGTTGCTGGTATTGAGTTTGTTGTGTTGCTTGTTGTTGTGGAGGAGGAGGCCTTTGAAAGTTGTTTCCTTAGAATTGTTGATTTTGATTCCAAGCAAAATTTGGGTGACTCCTCCAACCCGGATTATAAGTCGAAGAGTATGGATCATTTCTTTGTTTGTGCTGAAAGGCAGCATTGACTTGATCATGTCCTTGAACAGGTGGATTGTAAGGACACTCTTCGGTAAGATGTGATGGATCCGAACAACAAGCACAAAAGTTCGTGGGGATAAAGCAGGGGCAGGAGAAGGCGATGAGATTTTGGTCTTAATTTCTTCTAGCTTTTTCGTAAGTGCGGCCATTTTGCCCTTCATTGCTATCTACATATCTAATTGATGTATGCATTCCCTAGTCTGACCAACAGAAGAAGATGAGGCGGTCTTAGTGCTTTTCCACTGAAGTGTTTGTTCAGCAAGATCCTCGAGACACTGCCAAGCTTCCTCACTAGATTTGGTTAGAAAGTGACCTTGACAAATGGTTTCCAACAACTGCTTCGTTGCTGGGTTCAATCCCTCGTATAAAAGTTTGGCAAAGTTGCCAATTTTCGATACCATGGTGAGGGCATTGAACAAGTAAGTCTTTGAATCTTTCAAAACACTTCCAAAAGGGTTCGGAAAGAAGCTGGGAAAATTGAATAATCTCATTGCGAATTCTCGCGGTCTTGTGATATGGATAATTTTTTTTAAGAAATGCTTTAACAAACTCTTCCCAATTTTTAATTGAGTGTGATGTTGTGCTGTATAACCATTTCTCGGCTAAGTCACATAAGGTGAAAGGAATGACCCTTAGCCTTATAGCATCATCAGAAAGTTGGGTTGTTTTCATCATTGCACAAACGTTTTGGAATTTGTTTATGAAGATATAGGCTTCTTCGGATTCCAGTCCGTGAAATTTTGGCAACATGTTGATGAAGTGGGCTTTGATCCCAAAATTGTCCCTATTTGCCGGTGGGAGTGAAAGACAAGTAGGTAAGGCAGGTCGGATAGGGTAGAAAAGATCCTGGAGCGCGATTTGTTGGGGTGCTTCAACAGGCGGGTGTTGTGGGTTATTCTCACCTAACGGAGGTGGAATTAGTCCCGTGGGTATGGTGTTGTTAGGATTAAATCCCGACATTTTCTTAGAAGACGAAGAATGTGACGGTGAAGGTAAGGAAGTGGAAGGAATTTCGACTTCGGAGTTGAAAGCGTCGTCGGTCGCACCAACGAGACACGGACTAATCGGGCACTAGTGTCCCTACTCGACCGGACATACAGTAAAGAGGTAGTGTAGTCAAAAAGTGAAAAACAGAATGTGGGGGTTAAGAAAACGTCAATGGAAAGAAAGTGAGTGTAAGTGGGGTGCACGGATTTCTTAGCGAGAAGTTTCAAGTTTTTTGTAAAAAATTTTCCTTTTTTTCTTTTTGTGTTTTTTTTATGCGGAGCTTTTTTGCAAAAAAGATTTTCGATAAAAGGCTTAGACACGCGTTCAATCAACCACAAATGTACAATGGCAAGAAGTAGGACCTCAAACCGCCTCTTCACCGCCAGTTGTGTCCAGGTAAGCACAAGTAGAGAAAGGAGGGATCCGCTCACGAATCACCGTGAGACGGGCCTTTTAAAATTACCTTTCACTACCTGTCTAGCCTAGGCACTACAAAGTCAGGTTAGGATCAACGGTCTATGCCTATAACTATTCCTTTGTCCTATTGAGCGTGAAGTCCTTAGGACTGAGTCTAATCTTTTTTAATTAATTGATGGACAATGCAATATGCCTTATGTGATTTCTGGGGTCCTGGGAAGGGTGATAAAATCCCCACCCAATCTGGATTGGTATAAAAGCCCCTTAAAGTCAAATTAAATATGCAAAGCAGTAAACAATCACTTGCAAACAAATTTTTTTTATAGCGCGGCGCAAAGAATCCTGCAGAAGATCAATTATTGGAAGAGGGAGAGATTTTTAGCGCAAAGAATCCTGCAGGCAAATTTTACAGAGGAGATATCAGGGGGTTCAGAGAAGGAGAAAGGAAGCAAACAGAGGGGTTCTGGTCTGCTGATGACGTCAGCAGACCGCGGATGCACGGCCAAATGGTCCCTTCGGCGGGGGTTCTGCGGTGAAAAGAGGGTTTCTGCGGCGGAAACGCGGTGGCTTAAGCTGTTCAAGCCTCCAGATTTCTTCTGCTCCTCTGTTGTTGTAATCCTCTGTTGTTCAAATCTTCAGTTTTCAGTTTCGCTCTCTGGATTTTTCCAGATCCGAACTCGTTCGTCGATCCTGCAAAATTCACACGAAACACACTTCAAACAATAAAAAGATGATAAAATTTTTATATTTTTTAATTTTTCAGTTTTTTATGAGTTTTATGATTTTATATTAACCCGAAATTGCAAAAAGAAAATACTACGCCATCCCCGGCAACGGCGCTATTTGATTGTTAGAGATTTTTAGATCAAAGAATTTTTAACCGTAATCAAGAATGGCATCGCTTGGTAGCTAGCCGGTGAGTATGGGTCGGTCCACAGGGATGTTGTGTATTTCCTAATTTGGTCTAACGAGTTAATTCCAAATGGTGTGGATGGATTATCACTAAAAACTAAACTGATTTAAACTGTGATTAGAATCTTGCTAGGGTTAGGTTTAGGTTAAGTTTGGAAATTGAAGATTTCCTCACCGCTTTCAATGCCCTAATTTAGATCTCTTTAGGTGTTCTGGTAATAATTAATAAAGGGGATTAGTACCATTGGGAAGAAACGATGTTTCTTCCTCTAGATTCTTGTCCTTCCTTTCTTAATTCTTACCCTAACCTCCATGGAAAACATACGCAACCGGTCTTTTATACTACGGTATCACCGCTACCTCGTGGGATAGGGTGCCGTAGGGAGCAGTGTGTGTATGTATTCATGGAGTCCTATAAAAACGTGTGATGGGAAAGAAAGGGGTGAGAGATTTTCATCTCTCAAACATTTCCTATTCCTAACCCTAACAAGTGAGGAATTACTCACTCATTAGGGAATTGATTAACATTTTCTAACTATCTAACTAGGGCAGATAAGAAAAATTATACTAAGGCAGAATGAAAATTAACTAGGGCAATGAAATAAAAAAAACCTTACTTTATTTGATGTCTCTCTCCAAACATTTACACCGAATTTAGAATTCTGAATAGATGAAATAAAAAGAGGCATACCTCAAAAAGAGGTTTATGATTTCTATTTATAGATCATAGAAACCCTAGGGTTACAATCGATTCACATCTGCAGTTACAAATATACCCTTAGGAAGATTAGTCAAAGCACCGATGCACTGCCCGAATTCGCACCGACCCGGGCTCAACACGGCCGCGGAACTGCGGCCAAGACCCATGTTTGGCCACAGATCCGCGGCCATATGGGGGCATCTTGGGCTGAAATTTTTAGGGGTTCTTTCTGTTGCTTTTGGCTCCTTGTTTCTTCACTTGGTTTCTCAGATTTTCTTCTAGTTTTCTTCCAGATTTTCACAGTGAATAATGTCGTGGACTATACCGCTTGCTTAGTGTCGAAGTCTTGAACCTTGCGCTGCCTTTATACTTTGTAAACTTGTTCATTGATCTTCGTTTGTTCTTCAAACTGTATGCATGATAAAGATTCTCTATTTGTTGGTCGAAGTCTAATTTTTATATCGTCTTTTCATCGTTTTCACTGTTTTTGTTCCGATAACCTGTAAGCTACAACTATGTATTAGACATGGATCAAAAGCACCTATTTATTTGTAAAATGAATAAGAATAGGGAGTATAATAATGCAAAATTATGGTTTGAACAGGGAGTAGTTATTTTCTGCCCCCAGGAGAACTCAACTCAAATAGTAGAGGGCTCACTCTTTCCTTGGTCGTTCTCCTGTGCCCATAGCACGCCTAAGAAACCTTTAAGGGCGGTTGTGTACAGGATGAGGGGCTTTCCCTTGACCGGAGCAGTCAGTACCGGCGGATTCTGCAGCTATTGCTTGATTTCATCTAGTGCGCTTTGGCATTTGCGATCCCAGACGAACGGTGTCCCCTTCTTTATTAAGTAGCTGTAGGGGCGACATTTGCCGGAGAGATTGTCTTTGAACCGCCGGAAATACGCGAGCTTTCCTTGGAGAGTCCGCAATTGCTTGAGATTTCTTGGCGAAGGTATTTCCATAATCGCCTTGATCTTTGATTGATCTATTTCGATGTCTCGGTGTCGGATGATGAACCCCAGGAATTTGCCCGAGGAAACTCCAAATGCGCATTTGAGAGGGTTCATCTTCAAATTGTATTTACGAAGACGCCGGAACACTATTTTCAAATGCTTCCAGTGTTCCTCATATGATTTTCTTTTCACCACGAGGTCATCGATATAGCATTCTATTATTTCATGTATGAGGTCATCGAAAATCTTCGTCATGGCCCTCTGATAGGTAGCATCGGTGTTATTCAGACCGAAAGGCATCACTTTCTAGCAGAATATGCCCATAAAAGTCCGGAAAGCGGTATGCTCCTGATCTTCGGGATGCATCTTTATTTGATTGTACCCTGATGAGCCATCCATGAAGGAGAAGACTTCGTGAGTGGATGTGTTGTCTATCATCAGCTCGGTAACTGGTACGGGAAAATCATCCTTCGGGCAAGCTTTGTTGAGGTCCCGAAAGTCCACGCAGATGCACACTGTCCCATTCTTCTTCATCACTGGGACAATAATGGCGATCCAGTCGGGGTATTGAACTTCCTGGATGAAGCCTGAGTCAATTAGCTTTTTGACTTCGGTGTTTATGCTCATTTCAAGTTCGAGCCGCATTCTTCTTGGTGCTTATTTAACTGGCTTGACGTCCGGAGATATCGCCAATTTATGCAGAGCTATTTCCGGATCTAGCCCGGGCATCTCGGAATAGTTCCATGCGAAGCAGTCTTTATATTGTATGAGCACGCCGTTTAGCGTAGCTCCCTGCTCTTTAGACAGCAGCTCGCTGACGAACGTTGGCCGCGGGTCGTTAGCCGTCCCCAGGCCAATTTTCCTCAGGTTTTCCGCAGTAGTATGTATTCCATCTTCCAACTCTTTTGGCGCTGGTGGAAATTCTGAGATCAATTCCTCTTCATCCTCGTTTTCGAGGCACCAGGAGAGGTCATTCATAGCCTCGGGCACTCCTTCTTCTGACAGCGTTATCACGTGACAGGTACGAGATCGTTTCCAAGACCAACGTTGATCTGGTTCTACTCTCGCCATATACGTCGCTTTTGGTATATGCTTTTGCGGTGGGGCTACCCTCCAACTGTTGGATAGAGCGAACCTGCCGAGTTGTTATTGGTCTTCGACCCAGTTTTTGAAGATGAAGAAATATTCAAGAGGATGTCCTCCCGCTCGGTGATAGGAGTTTTTGAAGATGAAGAAATCTTCAAGAGGATGTCCTCCCGCTCGGTGTTAAGAGCAATAGTTTGGGTGATGAACTTCGCTTTCTTGATCGGGGTGCTTGGACTCCAGGAGTGTAATCATCTGATGTTTCATGACAAGGTCAAAGACTCTCCTTGTCTTATCTTGAGGGAAAGAATATGCTCGACCCATATTTTTTGTTAAAGATGGATTCCGGCTGACCTTCTCTTGATCGCGTGGCCATTTGGATCCGTTTTGCCGCTGTCGAATGTTTTTCCGTTCTTTGACTTTTTTTTGCCTCTGCGTCGGGCATTTTTCTTGCCTTGGGAATGCATGGCGGGCTAATGGTGAAGGGCATTATCGTTTTCCGTAGCCTGCTGAAGGAGGCGTTGCGTCTTGGCTTTCTCATAAATGGCCAATTCACGGCTGTGGTGATCCCGAACCCTTTGACATGCTTCTCTTATTAGCTTGTCAATCTGTTCTTCAAACGACGGACTCGGCATTTTTATGGCAGGACTTCGTTCTGGTTCAATGTCAGCGTCTTTTAAAAGAGCACCCTCTTCTTCATCGAGATCTTTTATGACATGACAGTCATGGAATTGCTCCCGTTTCATGGACTGGACATATCCATTTTTCTGTAGACCCGAGATATGTGTGACCCAGCGAAAATTTCCCAACGGAAAAAGGGAAACGAGTACAGGTTAGTCTGTAGACCCGAGATCGTCATAGAGTCTTGTGTGATTCCCACTGTGCTTTGATTTCCACCTTACCACGTCCAAGAGGGCGTGCAAAACGGTGGTTTTTGGGTACAGTCCCGAGTCACATGGAGGCAATGAGCGATAGGAGGGGATTCGTCTCTCCCGGTATAGGGAGTTGATGCTGCGCTGTGTTCGATTGGCTATAACCAGAAATCCCTGGCCAGGGTTGCTGAGATTTATTGGTAAGAGTTACCTGTAGTTTCTCGAATTGTTATAGACCTCATATCGACATGACTTATCGAGCTATTGGGGTCTGACGTTTACCACCCCTAGGTGAGATATGCGACATATCAGATGACGAGACCGGACTGTACGGTAAGTGTTACTGGTTGGATTCACAGGAGTATGAGCGGGCTTGCTCGTCGATCTTCTGATCGCTCAATACCCGGGTGGCCGTTACGTTTAGCAGACCGCTTGCGGCTTATGGATGCTTGATATGATCATCATCTGCTGCCGGCGTATTGACGAGTCTTTAGAGTCCTACACAGAGGTTTCCTGGCTCAAGCGAAACGAAATAGGAGTGCATATGAGATATGTGCGGGACCGAGAATAATGCGTGTATGTGATACCGTATTCTATTCTCGCGATGAATGTATCGATTGGTTGTATGCGATATAACCTAGTTATCGAATCAAGGATTGATTCGATAAGCCGATACATTGGATATTAGTCGGTTGTATGCGATATGACCGGATCGTTAAATCAAGTGTTGATTTAATGATTTAATGCATAATTATATATTTGATATATTACTTTGCATTAACTAGTATTGGTTCACTTTAAATGGATTTTCTCACTTGAATTGCACAAGTTGTATATGTGATATACTTTTGTGCACTTGATTGTATCATGTTTGATGATACATGAATGCTAGGGTTTGTGTAAAGAATTAAACCTTGGTTAAGTAAATGGTTAGGGTTTTTATTTATTCATTCATTTATCTTTTTAATTTGGATTAAAAAGAAATGGGATAAGAAAACAAAATGGTTGCTTTCATTCTTGAAGCTTGTTGAAGCTTCATGAAGCTTTGACCAAAGTGACCATTTTGTCTTCATGCTTAACCCTAACCATTCATCTAACCTTAGTCAATTCTCTACACCTAACTATGGTTCATATTATGATAAGTATTCATTTTCTTTTGTATTTTAATTAACTTATCATAATATTCTATCATCTTCTTCTTGTTCTTCTTAAAGAAGAAAACCTAGCTTTCATCAATGGTGATGTGATGAAAAAAGTGAGAAATCCAATTCTAAAGTGAACCCACCTCCTATTTCTTCATCCTCTACCTCTTGCCAAGTAGTATAGAGTGTTTTCTTCACATGTTTCATGACTTGGTGAAGTGGGAGCTTGATCTTGTGATGCCTCGACGTAGATCATCTTCGGCATCGTTGTCGATGACCTAGCCCGCCCATTTCTCCGATGAAGCGGACGCTAGAGTCCGGAATTGGATTTGGACAGCAAGGGGACTTCATCACGGAGCTATGGAGGTGGAGGACTGGATCTACAAAGGTTGTATTTTTGTTACCCTTTAGTTAAGTTGTTAACTAGCTTCTTGTATCGCCTAAAATTCTAGTCCACGATCGCATTAGGGTTTCACGGCACTTGTAAAATTTGAAATTGGAATGGTTGATGCCTTGTGAGACCTAATTGGAGTGCCTAGGAACCCTACAAGACTATCTCTTCTTCCTCCTCGGTATCGCTCCCGAAGACTGGAATAGTGGTGATAGCTTTTTGCTTATTCTCTAGTTTATGGCATCTTTCCGTGTCTTCAAAGTCTGGCAGGAAATACTTTGCATCCTCATATTTGCGGACTTCATTCACGGAGAATGGATTTAGCTCCCCCGTTACGGTGTACTCGAGACCATCTTTGAAATACTTCATATACTGATGTTGTATAGAAGGGATGATATTGTACTCATGTAACCAAGGCTTACCAAGCAAGGCGTTGTAGCAGGTTTTGGCGTCGATGACATGAAACTTGATGTCAGTGACGAGCATCCCAAAACGTAACGTTAGAATCACAGACCCGAGCGTCCGTGATGACTGGGAGTCGAATCCGGAGATAGTGATTTTATCCCGAGCGAGGTGTTGAACGCTCATGAAGATTTCTTTTAGCACCTTCACATTCAAGAGATTGACGGAGGACCCATTGTCAACTAAGATCTTCCCTATCTTGATATCATGGCAGTACCCGGTGACATACAGGGGACGGTTATGCTCGCACTTTCCGAGAAGGAGGTCTTCATCGCTGAAGGTAATGTCAGCTTTGTGAACTTCTTCCAGCTCGTCCTTCATCTTTTCTTCGGCAAGGAAAGCTTGAAACTGCCCGGGCTCTTGTAATGCCTTGATCAAAGAATCTCATGCCTCTTTAGACAACAGAAGGGCATCCAAAACACTTAGCTGTGATGGTATCTTCCTCAGATATACTAGGACATTGTAATCCACTTTGTTTTTCTTGGGCGGGTCCTTGGCTGTCAGCTCTTCGACGACTCGATCATCGATGGTGTTATCCTCAGGGACTTTTTCCTTCCCCTTATCTTTTTTGTTGAATCCCCAGTTTGCAGGTCCGAGATTCTTTTTGGGCAACGTACGGTTGCACAGCTGAATATTCTCACAGTTCTTCGTCTCTTCTTCTTTTCCTGAGGTCGATTCTTTGAAGAGAGGGCTGAGGGCTATTTCTTCATCAGAATCGCTCCCGAAGGTGAGAAGTTGCGATCCCCCAGCATCAACCATATGACAGTTGCCGACAGTTCTTTTACGCTTATCTGTCATGCTTCTCTACTCCCGACGAATTTTTCGCTTCATTCGCTTGAACTGTTGTCGGTGGGCAACATACCCCTGCCATCAGTTTTTAAAGGCCACGCACTCTTCGGTAGGGTGTGTAGTCCTATGATGGTATAAACAGTAGTTAGGGTATGCATCCGCTTCGTCAAGGTGTATACTGCCACGAGTATTTCCATTGGGAGATGGCAACTTCATTCATATTGACAGGGCTTTAGCGAACCGTTTCCTTTCTTTAAGCTTGCTTTTGTCTGCCGCGGGCGTGCTTCGATATGGTTGGAGCGCTCTGCGACTCATCCCCGCTATGACTTCTTCAGCTTGATGCCAACGCCTGGCTCTTTCGAATATAGCTATTTCACGTTGCTAATCAGCCTTGCTCTTCTGACGGGCTTTGTTCAGCAGCATGTCGATCATCTCATCAGACGGTTCGAAGGATTTTGGCATCGCTCCTGCCCCCAGCTCCTCTATGTGTGCTTCTTCGTCATTTACGGGCTAATAGGAGATCATGTGACAACTTGCCACATAATCCTCAAATTCTTCTGACGAGTCGTCTCCGTCGTCATTGTAATTTTCTCCACTCTCAAGGATGTTGTTGAGAAATTCTTGGAGCGTGACTGGGGTTCGCGCCTTCTGATTATATTCTTCGAGTACGTCAATCTGCTTTTGCAGGTCCGTACGCTTGTCATCAAGCTTCACGGGCTTTTTGGTCTTCTTCTTCGTTTTCGATGATTTTGGCGGCTGGGCATGGTCTCAGAGACTCTTGTCCTATCCACGTAAGGTAGCCCAGGTATTTTGCCCATCGCTGCCAATTCTTGGCGTCGGGCACGGTTTCTGCATTCCCTCAATGACCTCGGGTTCCAGCGGGCTTTTCCACCTAATCGCCGGGCATGTTTGAAGATCCTTCAGCATTCTTTTTGTTTTGGCTGAAAGAGCGACCTCCTCTGGAGCTTCTTCTATAAATGAGCATGATGCCCCCGCCGTGTCTACCCTTTTAGGAGCGTGCGGCTGTGGCGAGCTTGCCTTCCAGTTCTCGGACAGTGCAAATTTTCCCTGTTGGTATTGGTCCTCGATCCAGCTTTTGAAGACGAAGCAATCTTCAATTCGGTGGCCTACTACTCGGTGGCAGGAAAAGTAATTGGGATTGTTGACGTAAGCTGGCTGTAGTGGGCATCTCAGATCTGGCAGAGTGATGAGCCTGTTGTGCACCGCCAGTTCGAACAGTCTCCTTGTTTTATCCCGAGGGAACGAGTAAGGAGGTTTTAACTTTTCGTTGATAAATCGCCTTCTGTCGTTTTGGCGATCAGCTGGTTTTGGACCACTCAGCTGTTGCTGAGCATTGACGACGAAGGTCGCTTTCCCTTTCCTCTTTTCATTCCGAGGCTCCTTCTTTGAAGAGGATGGCCTATAGCCCATCCGGTCCATTTGGGCCAGCTTGTCAATCAAGACCTGGAAGGTGGTTGTCTTGAAAACATCATGAATTGGGATATGGTCGCCTGCGGATCGAGGGTTCCCATAAACACGCCTACTGCAGGAGCCTCTTCTATGCGCTGTTCGCATTTCGACCATAGGTTCCGCCACCGTATCTCATACTGAACCCATGTTTCTCCTGGCTTCACCCTGGCATTAATCAGCGTCGTGATTGGGGTGCGTTCGCTGGCGCTTGCGAAATGCTGGGTGAATAATAGCTCTATCTCCGTGAATGTTTTGACGGAGTCGTTGGGAAGTTTTGAATAACATTCGAAGGCCGTCTCAGCTAGGCTACCGACGAATTGGCGAAGCAGTAGCTTATCGTCACCTCCAGTATTGCCGCACAGAGCCCTGAATTGAGCGACATGTGATGGGATTGCATGTCCCCTTGTACACGTGGAACATAGTTATTGTGTATCCTGGCGGGTACTTGATTTGATCGTACGAATTGGGATATGGTCGCCCAGTTCTGATGACTTGGCCAGCAGCTTCGTTCGCTTGATGAGCTCGTATCTGTTGAGATATATAATCATCGAGCGCGCTTTCGAAAATGTTTCCTCCTTGGCGGCTGAAAAGGCTAGAAGATGGTTCGATGTCTCCCTTCTGTTGTCCTCAACGATTATTGGGGGATTTTCAGCTGGAGGGTCCGGCTGGATCATCATCCCGACCATGTCTTGGAACAAGAGTGCCATTTGTTTTATGTTGGCCGCTTATTCCCCGTCCTCTTTGTCTTTCTTCTCGAGCATTTTTCGGAGGAACTCGGCATCGATTTCTTGCTCCTAGCGTTGCTCCGACGATGTCTCCGGGCTTTCTTTTGGGCCAGTGAGTGCATCCATCTTCGTTAACATCTCCTGGAGCTTTTGTTGTTGCTCCTGAGCCTTTGTCACAGACCGGGTGAGTGGTTGATGATCCGTGGAGACACAGCTATCCTCTTTCCCGGAAGCCATGTAGATGGTGTGCACTACTATGCCCCCAGACTTGGGGTGTTTGGATTCAGTTCCCTTGAGATTCGTCGCAGGCATAAGGATCTTCTCCGCCCTCCTCTTTTTATAGACGATTGAAGTTGAAGGGGCTGTTGATGTAGGCACTCGTGCAGACGACACCTTTCGTGGAGTGGCGGAGGGATAGTACTCCTCTTGCCGAACCCACATTTTCTTTGGTTGGCGGGAGTAGTCATTGTTGATTACGGAGTCTTGGACTCTCCGTCAGACCTTATGAATTTTGTAGGACAGCCGTTGAAGAGGCTACTCCAGCTCCGCCATTGTAACATTTTCAACAGGTGAAGGAGACTTTTTTAATACGGCGGTTGGAGAGATCTTGCGCACCCTCTTGAGTGGCTCAAAGCTGTTCCCAGTTGGAACAACATCATCGACTTCCACCATAGGAGATGGTGGAGTGAGTCCAAAGGGAGAGTTGCCCCCAGTTTTCCACACTCAGTGCCAGTGGCGACGTCGAGCATGCCTTGCAGATGAGACTGGCTCAGTTACGGGGGTAGCTTCATTATGCTCCCTGTTCTGGTGAAGGGTTGCTGTTGGTGCCAACCTATCGAAGACTAACGTCCGCTGAGAGAGAACGATCAATCTTGCAAAGACTGACTTTTTGGCAGAGGAAACATTCATAACGACCTCACCCGAAGCAGGAATTGATATGTCTAGTCTTGCAAAGACCGACCCCTTAGCTGGAGAAGCCCCTCTGATGACTTTGTTTACTGGAGCTGGGATGGCTATCTGCTTCGGGATAACTCCTTCGTGTAATACAAGCTTCTTTATGGGCCCACTGGAGCTCATGTTCAGCCCGTCGAAGACTGAGGCATTGGAATTGGACGACCCGTTGAGAGGGGCCGTGGTAGTTGTAAGCCGATCGAAGACCGACTTCTTTGGAGCACCCTGCGACGGCACTGGAGCGTTGAAGCTTGACGGTAGGATCATGGTCCCAAAGAACAGTCCAGTGGTGGCCTGAGTCACCGTTCCACTGGTATGGCGAAGATGGAGGCCGCTTGGGGCCCATAGGTCACCCCTCCAGCGAGGACGGAGTGGGAGTTGTTGCTGCAGTTGGTGCAGTTGGAAGCCATTTTCTCTTCTGCACGGAGCAAGACACCAAATCTTAGTACCTCGAATCCACAGGCAACCATAGCAGACCGTGATTTGTTCGCAAAACACGACACACGAAATGTGGAGTGGAAAGAGGAAAAGGTCCAACCGGGCGTGCCAGAATATGTTCTCCACCGAAAGACGCGACCGAGAAATCGGGGACCTCCGTCCTGAATTTAGGGGTAGATGCTATTTGGTTTTATCCGTCCACCTCTCCGAAGATGCCAAGTTGATTTATGGCATCGTATATCGGAGGTTTAGACAGATGCGGCCGATGTAGCTGACTTCGTCAGATTCCCCATCATTGTGAGGGGTTTTTGATTGTGGGGATGCTCTTCTCTGCAGGTGCACGCCCCTGTAGTTAATTACGTTACCGCGTAGCGGTAACCACTTTCTCCCACTCCAGAAGGTCACTTCATATTGTGTGTGTTTGTTTTGTTCTCGGTTGCCCGTGGATTGTATACGGACACTAATTTATGTGGTTGCCCATAGGGCGTGGATTAGTCCAAATCCGTATTTTCTTAGATTTGGTTTTGTCTTGGTTTAAGGATCGTTAATCTTGTTTTAGATTAAGATCAACTTAAACGTTTGTTGAGGATATCTTAGTCTAATTTTAGGCTAATATCTACTCAACAGGATTTCTTTAGTTTATAAGGACATTGCGGTCCGTTGGGTTTAAAGACATCATTGTCCATGAGTTTAAGGACCTCATAGTCCATAGTTTAATGACGTCATAGTGTACAGAGCTTAGTTTAGGGATGTTACAGTCCATTGGGTTTAAGGACATCATAGTCCATGAGTTTAAGGACTTCATAGTCCATAGTTTAAAAACATCATAGTCTATAGAGTTTAGTTTAGGGACGTTACGTTCCATTGGGTTTAAGGACATCATAGTCCATGAGTTTAAAGACCTCATAGTCCATAGTTTAAAGACATCATAGTCTATGGGGTTTTGGTTTGGCGGTTTGGGGATGTGCCAAAAGTTATTGGTTATTAGGACCTCCATCTCTCTGAAGAATTACAACGACATGTATCAGAGGTATGGAGAGATGTACCCTCGAACCAATGTCCCGACTGAGGGGAAATGGGACGAACATTATTTTATATGTCATCTGTTGGAAGCTCATTAGCTATCTCTGGGACTGAGTTCGAATTTGGAGACCCTGAGCATGAGGAGCTCAATCGACGCTTCTCGGGAAATTTAGTCTTAGTTTGGCTAACGTTGGACTTTCGTAGTGTTAAACACTAGTATATGCTTAGCGCTCACGTTCTCCCACGTGAGGTGCTTGAAATAGTGTTAAACACTAAAAAATTGGAGGCGCTCATGTGGGGTCACGTGAGACACTTGAAGAAGTGTTAAACACTAAAAATTTGAGGCGCTGCTTCCTTCGGTTTATTCCCTTGTTCTTTTCTGAGCGCTAAGCGCTATTGGGTCACGTGAGGCTCCTCAAGTGGAAACTGCCTTTTAATTTACTCCCTTTATATAAGTGCTAAGCACTACTTATGGGGGTCACGTGGAATCACATGAGCCAGTCAAAGTCGTCCTCTTTTGTTCATCAAGGGTGTTCACGTAGGAGCACGTGATCGGTCGTTATCATGTTGGATGCCAATCCTTTTACGTGCATGGAGATCCTTAGTTTCGAGACTTTCAAACCCAATGTTTTTTAAGAATTAAATTCTTAGGTCTTAATTTTTCTCTTAGGTTTGGGACCTGTATTGCAGAATCTTCTCGATGGGAATTAAATTCTCAACTTGTGAGAAGATCTGCATCTACAGATCTTTCACCATAACGAAGAACTAAGTTCTTATATGAAGGGTTAAACCCTTGTTTTATCAGAGGAATTAAATTCCTATATACTTTTTGGGAGAATTAAATTCTCTGAACATAGATCTTCTCCTAGGTTTTGGATCTGCATAGCAGGATCTCCCGGATGAGAATTAAATTCTCAACTTGTAGGGAGATCTGCTTCTGCAAATCTCAACCAAAGGAAGAACTAAGTTCTTTTTAGAAGAGTTAAATTTTTATGGAGGTGAAAAGGAGATGAGATATTCTCTGTGTTTCTTTCCTTCTATTACCCAGTGTTTCTTTTTTTTCTTCCTCTTTTTCTCTCAGGAGAATTAAATTCTCTTTTCTTTTCAGCTTACGAGAGGATTTATTTCTCTCCTTCTCCTTCCTTTTTTTTCTTTCTATGTCTCTTGGCTCCTATTTATAGAAGAAAGAAAAGAATCAATTTGTTCAGAAAATCTCTTATTGAGAGATTTTGACTGATTTTATAATCAAGAAAAATGATCTTTTAGATCAATCGGTGATTTTTTTCACCGTTGGATTTTTAATCCAAGGACTTCTGGTTTACAGAAGATATTTCTCACAAGATTAGGAAAATATTTCCCTATACAGAAACTTCTTCTGTAAATTGGTGATTTTTAATCACCACTGGATTTTTAATCCAACGGTGCTCTGCTTTATAGAGCGCAATCTTTCTTATTTAGAAAGATCTAAGGAAATATTATCCAAATAGGGCTTTGATCCCTTTTATTTAGAATTTAATTCTATTGGTTCAGAAGGCATAGGAGTCCATCACATGTAGCATGTGACCCCACGAAGCTAAGTACATCAAATAGCGTCACTTGCTACCACGTGACCTTTTCTAGCCAATTGTTTGTTTTAAGAAGGCACCTATATACTTTGTATATAGGAAGTCACGTGTCTGCACGCAAGGCTCAGTTTTAGCCTCAATTTCATCCTTGCTTTATCAAGCGCGGTGCCTTATCACGTGTGGGCACGTGGTGCTCTGTTTGGGGAATTTTCCTATTGCTTTTATATTTATTATTCAGTTTTCATGAGGGAATAGTACCCGCAGGTGATGGAGTCTCCCTTTCTAAAGAGATGTCTTATAGACTGATGAGGAGAGGGATTTGCATGATTGATGTATCACTTGCTTAGGCAATTGATTCAACCATGAAATGTCAAGTACCACACCAGATATTACTTTTGCACCAGCTGCAATAAGTTTATATATTAATCTAATCTTGGAGAAACGTCGGGAAGCAGTTTATGAACATAAGTGGATGTTCTAGGGATTTGGTAACGGTAGCCTCCTTCGGGAGACGGTTATCATTCCAGGCTTCCAAGGTAACCTGGATGACAGAGCGACTGTCAGAGTTATAGTTTTCCCTCTTTTGAGGGGCAGTAGTTTAGAAAGGTAGTCCAAGCGGATACTGAGGAAGGCATGGCGTAGGATACTGATTAAATTCAGTAGACGATACAATCTAAGAAGTTTGCTGGATTTAGAGTTCATTTATGCACTGGGTCCCATCATATATCCAGACTATTCAAAGACAGGTATTGCTAATTTCGGGAGATAGTTTTCTCCGCGAAGATGAGATATTGAGATATACAGAAAGAAACACTGCAGCGGATCCACTCACTGAGGCTATTTCTCGAACGCAATAGTTTCACAAACGGGATTTGTGAGACTGATTAGTAGAGATGTTGGGTGTTCGTTATCATACAGGCTGTGAGTATGCGACATAGCAATAATTAGCATTAAGTGCAAGTGGAAGATTGTTAGCTATAGTGCCCTCAAGTCAATTATTGGATCACAGGCACGCGATTGTGATGATTGAGGGAGGACCTATACGTATAGAACATTCTTACTCGAGATAATAGCATGCTATCTGGTTTGACTTTATCATCATATACATGCTTTAGGTGGTATTACAGATCACTATTACAAGTTGATAGAGCCCATAAGATTGTTGCTTGACTACGAGCATTATGATGGCGATCATATATGTGGGAGCTGGGTGGTCTATAAGCACATCCTTAAATGTTCTTAGTTGTGGGAGTTTCGAGATTGGGCATTGATGCTCCAGAGTAGACTTGTGTATAATGATCGAGACCCCGACGAGGGGCGGTGGCCAGGTCTCATAAGCCATTAGTGTTAGTTAGTCACCTAAGATAGTATGCAGGTGCTCATTGGGTTATGAGTACACTTGACGGACTCGCCAGGAATATGCTTGTTGGTATTATACCTATTGTCAGATAGCAGTTCCCAGGTGACATGAGTACAGGTTAGTCTGTCGACCTGAGATCGTCATTTGTCTCGTGTGAGTTCCCAATGTGCTTTGATTACTACCCTACCACGGCTCAAAAGAGTCGTGAAAACAGGTTTTAGTTGGGTACAGTCCCGAGCCACATGGAGGCAGTGAGTGGATCATCGGGGATTCGTCTCACCCGGTATTGGGGGTTGATGTCACGCAGTGCACGGGTGGCCATCACCAGAAATCCTTGGCCAAGATAGTCGAGAATTACTGATCTAGGATCAGTAGTTTCTCAAGTGGTGATGGGTTTCATACTGACACGAATTATCGCGTTATTAGGGGTCTGACTTTATCCTCTCCATAGACTCGATATGCGATACTCTTAGACGAACAGACCGGACTGTACGGAGATTGTCACAGTCGGGCTCAGTAGGGGTACAGATGAGTTTGCTCGTCGTCCTTCCTTTCTCTTAATACCTGGGTAGTCATTACGTACAGCTAGTGCCGCTGACGTGCTTGTGGTTAAACCCACTGCCAGCGTATTGACGAGTCTTTAGAGTCCCACACAGAGGGTTTTCACGGTTCAGGAGATATAGTGTAGATGACGTATGTTGGTACATATAGGTGTCCGATTGAATATGTGTACAGGCTACACAGACTTTAATCCGACGGTTGATACTTCTAGTGGCTTAGGATTAAGACGGATTATTAAATCATGTTTTAATTTAATAATTTATATACGTATTCTAGTATTATTGTTCACTATTCATTTTCTCTCTTGGCTATTCGTATTTTTGTACGAATACGCGTATATGTATTTCGATACGTGTATCGGGTTGCATTCCGTATTTATATGGAATAGCTTCTAGAAGATGGCCACCTTATTATTTGATTTTCATTTTAGAAAATCAATTTGGGAAATGAGGTGGAGGGGTGAGTTAGCATGAGCATGGGCTTGGCATGTAGAGAGGCATGGCTCTCATTTGTTTATTGGAAAATTGAAGAAGATAATTTTTCATTGGATGGTTGTAAATTGTGGTAGCCATTCTCTCCACATGCCATCCAATTCATTCTTGGTTCACTTGATCATTCTCTCTCACTTGAGAGACAGCCATTTCCATGGTTTCTTATGCTAATGTTTTCCTCACCTCCTTCTTCTTCTTGTTGAGTTGATCTTTTGAGCAATATTGATGAGAGAAAATTATGGTGAGACATTCATACACCTCCACTCTCCACTGCTAGCAACCTTGGAGCGTCGGTTACTTTGCTAGGCAAGGCTGAAGCTTGCACTGTTTTCCCTCGGGTGGATCATCGTAGATGGAGGAAGACCGACAACCAAATTCGATCCGCTACCACTAGGAGCTTTGGATGATGGTTGGAGCCCGAAAGGTTTGGTTCATTCGGTATAACCATCTAACTCCAGTTTTACATATTACTAGTATAGGGTTTAGGGAAGATTCAGGGATCGGGTTATGGTATCGCCAGTTTAGAATTTTTTTTTTCTCCACATTTGGCCACGGTTTGATGGCCGGGGTGCTGCCGTAACCCAACATCGGTCATGCCTGGAAGCAGGCGAGCTGACCGACACCTCCTCAGGAAGAGAGAATGCATGATGAGCATTAGGGTAACGTCCCAATCTTCCCTAGGACCGTGGAATAGAGTTGTCCGGCGCCCAGCGGGTTAAGCAATCAGTCGCCGTGTGTGGGTTAAGGTGATTGGAGTTGACTCGTTGGCACTTAGTTGCACTGTGACGAGGGTGAGGTAGATCGGGGGCTTGAGTGTTCTCGTCCGTCCTTCAGCGGACGTCGTTATCCCGAGGAGGCAGAGCCGCGCTCTGGTGGTTAAGGCCCGCCGCTTGAACGCAGTTGATGGCATCTACCAGCATCATGAGCCAGTTTATCCGAGCGTACAAGTCATGGATGACATTAGGAAGGGGAAGCGAGCCGCTCCCGCCTCCGTTGTGGTGACTCGTGTTTGTATAGTTGCGATCGTCACTCACCATTGGATCGAGGGCGGAAGATCAAATTTTTTGGTAGAACAAAATAAGTCTTTCGTTCCAACAGACGGCGCCAACTGATGGAGCTTCGGATCTCCTTCAGATGCTGTCCTCCGTTGATCCTGTGATGGCTAACTTGGACTGCTGTGATTTGATTTTGGAGTTGTTGAGTGTAGATCTAAATGGGTTAGTGTTGGATGCCGAGCTACCTGCAAAGAAATCCCGGGGTGGGTGACCACCATAGGACCCTCCGACAATCAAGTTAGAGCCGAGGAATAGGAGCAGAGTAGCGGCGCATTGAGATAATTTGAGATACCTGAGTCATCTGAGTGAGGGGTTTATATAGGGGTCACGTGGAGTGAGCGGGCATGAGATCACCACCGTCAGTTACGCCCAGCGTTATTCTCTCCTTGAATGGCGGGATGTGCCCATTAATGGAGGGATGCGCTATTGTGGGACGCGGATTATGGGGAGGCAAATATCTCGTCCTGGTGATATACGCGGAGCCGTTGCGGGGTGCATGGGATCTACGCTCCCGGTAGATCGGGGGAGGCTGAGGAAGCTCGGAATGTCGGAGGCTCGGAGACGAGCCTGGAGGACGAGGAAGCTCGGCACGTCGGATGCTCGGACACCAGCAAGGAGACTGGGATAGCTCGGAGGCGAGCTGTTGGTAGATTCCGAAGTGAAGGTGGAATGTATTCAGGGAGGTCTCCTAGAAAATCGGACATGTTCCTTAAGACGAGGTCCCGAGGAATCCTCATAATGCAACTCATTTATTCCACCTCTGTAGCCTTCAGGACAGATCATCCGCCACGTGTCGTAATCCGAGAAGACACCACTTATGAGTATTATCAGATCCTCTGAATGTTAGCTAGAGTGATGGTGGAATAATGTTATTTATTCTTGTATTAGATAGCTTGCAATTTTGTGTAGGTAACTATTACCAGTTAGCTTTGATCATATGGCTGAAATTTTACCCACATCCTGGTAATCTGATGATTGAGTGAAAAGATGTAGGTTTTTTTTTCCTTTTTGGTTTTTGGACCACCCAAAATTTCATATTTAAAAGAAAAATATCTCAAACTTGGAATTTTGAAAAAGAACATCCCAAATTTAAACGTTAACTAAAAAGAATCTTTCGCTAATTTCAAAGGTTAAATATTAAGTATAAAGACAAAACCATCTCTCTTCTGCTTCTTCTCATCTGATCCGATTTGCAATATCCCCTATTTTCTTCTTCTTCTTCTTCCACGCAATCAATGGCAGCTTGCAATGTCAATAGACCTCGTTTGATCACAACCCTATCTCCATCGACATCCCAAAACTCCACATGCAACCCTCATCACCTCCTTCATTCCTCTCCCTCTTCCTCCCATTCTCCTTTTCATGGACCTCGCCTGGAAGAGAGGGGGAGAGAAAGGCAGAGAGAGGGAGAAAGGAGAGAGTATGTGAGAAAGAGGTGGAAAAATGAGTAATGGTACAAGTGGGAATTTCCACGCACGGGTGTTTCAGTAATTTACAACCCCAAACTGTTATATTTAACAGAATTTGGATAAGAGTTAACGAGGCTCTTTTTTAGTCAACTTAAAAGGTTTGGGATGCCCTTTTTAAAAATACCAAGCTTGACGTGCCATTTTTGAAAGCCTAAAAGTTTTTTTTTGGGTCCAGGGGTTGGGTGGGGGTGGGGATGGGGAGGAAAGGTGTTTTCCCTAAATCAAAAAACCCCTTTATTGTTTAATCTATCGTTCAACTGTATCTCAAAGATGAGAGAGATTTACAACATGTAAACATACATTATCAGTTTTGTCCTTTGTTTTATCTGTGACACAAAAACTTATTTTCATAATTTATCAAACAAATTATATTGTATTTTCCTTTTTTTGCTGACTAGGAGAATTTGAAAGATGCTAATGGATCATCCAGGAGAAATATTTATCTTGTGTATAGTTTTCTGATGATGCTCGATATCGGTGATCTCCCATATCATGACACGTGAATGATGACGTGTTACAAAGCCCGTAAGGAACACCCGGGTTTACGACCCGTGGACGTGGCCGACCTTCTGTGCCGTCCACACCACTCCTATGCCCGCCTTGCAAACAACCGTTGGCTCGCCTCCGAGCCTCCTGAACATGTGGCCTCCTCGGCCCTCTCAGCTCGCCTCTGGGCTACCACAGAACCAAGATAGCTCAGCCTTTCGCTCGGTCCCGAGCCTCCGCCGAGCTCATCTTCCTCGGTCCCTTCGACCGACCAACGACATCATTCACAGGTGCATCCGCCTCGCCTCCGCGGATCTCACCATGTGCGAGATATCCGCTGCCCACGATCCCGCGTTCCACGCCATCACGATCCCCATTAACGAGCCTGTCTCGCCATTAATGGGAGATCCCTCCCATCACGCGGGTGTGACGTCGAGAGCGTAACGGCCGGTGTGATTCTCTCACCTGCCTGCCTGCTGCCACCGCTATATAAACCCGTCCTTCAGACGGTTCAAGTAAGTCATTTTCCACTCACTAGGCCGTTACTCTGCTCGGATTTCCTGTCTAACTTTATCGTCGGAGGGTCCTCGGTGGTACAACCACCCGGGACTTCCTTGCAGGTAGCTCAGCCCCAACAACCCCAAACATATTGAGATCCACACACTTCAGGAGCTATCCTCCAACTCAAATCTCGGCCGTCTATCATCGCCAACAGCAGATCAACGGAAGGTAACATCTTGACGCGATTCGGCATGCGTCAGCTGGCGCCGTCTGTGGGAAACTTGATTCCACTAAGGCAAAGTTCATCTTCCAATCTTAACCCAATGGCGAGCGGTCACCACGACGATCCAAGCACTAGCCGCTGCCTCCCCCACAATAGAGGCGCGGACAAATCTCCTCTCCCGAGCACCATCAACGCCCTAGCCTCCCGGATAGATTGACTTGTGTCCTTCATGGACGCGCTCGTCCGTGTCCATATGGCGGGCAAGCTCCCCAGGTCGCCGCTCCGCCACCTCGGGACCGGGACCCTTACAGAGGGAGAGAAGACTCTGCCCGCATCGGCACTGCCGACTACCGCCTCGCTACCTCCCACGGCCGCCGATCTCCTAGGCCAACATATTCTATGACCTGATGGGCACCCCACAATTCAACACCGAGGTATGCCGCCCGAGTGCCTCGCCCTGAGCCCCTACGCGCTCCTGTCCCTCCCGAGGAGATGTCGGTCAACTTGCCTGCTCCCAGGCATGACCGACACCCCTTCCCTCGATGGGGTCGCACGGAAGGGACTCGTCACGGCAGCTCGAAGACTACCTCGACGGGCGACCTAAGAAACCTCATTGAAAGGAACCAAGGTCATAGCCAAACGCAAGTCTCAAATGGTAGGGGCCAAAAATCGGAAGGTGCCGAATCGTCGGGGTACCATGGCTGGCTCGACGCCCTCGAAAAGTAGATCGATGGCATGCATCGAGAAGGTCGCCACTCGAGCGATGGGGCTAAATATGCCGCCGACTCGCTCATAAAGCTTTTCACCAAGGAGCTTCTCGCCGTCCATGTCTCCTCCCGGAACAAGCCTCCCAAGGTCTCGCTCTTCGACGGGAAGTCAGACCCGAAGGACCATCTGGACGCATTCACGGCCGGGATGAGCTTCCAAGACAACTTTGACGCCGCCCAATGCCGAGCTTTCCCGACCACTCTTATCCGATCTAGAAGAGACTGGTTCCGAGGGCTCACGCCACGCTCGATCTCAACCTTCGACGAGCTGGCTACCCAATTCTTCGGCCATATCATCAGGAACAGACGGAAGAAACGGACCGTCGACCATGCCTTCACGATCAAGAGTGGGGACAAAGAAACGTTCAAAGCATACGTCACCCGCTTCTACAATGCCCTTCTTGAGGTCCCCGAACATCGGGATGAGACAGTCATCACATCCCTGAGGTCTGGTTTTAGGCACAAGGAGTGGTTACGCTCCTTTACATTAGTGCAACCTAAGACCATGGCCGACGTAAAGACCTAGACTAAGTGCGAAATCCAGCTCGAGTCTGAGGTGAAGGCAAATCTCCCCAGGGCAGAGCAAACTAACTAGAAGAAAAGGGCGAGGGAAGAGAGAAGGAGACTTGAGCGGCCAAAGCCCTACTCCCCAAGGTTTCAGGAGTACACCCGCTCAATGTCTTCCAGACGGTACTGCTTGAGGAGGCTAAGGGCGAAGGGTTCTTCAAGCTCCCCCTGATCTCGCGCATGGCGGCAAAGAATACTCGGGGCCCCTACTGCGGTTTTCACAGATCGCTATACCACTCCACGAAGAGCTGTAAGCAGCTACGAGACTACATCAAGGAGCTCATCCGTTCGGGACACCTTGCAGCGTACTTGCGGGACAAGCGGCAAGCTGATCGCAAGCAGGAGCAGCGTCCCCCTCCCGGCGAGTTGACAATCGTCCAAATCATAGTCATGTCAGCGGAGGGTACGTTGGATACCAATGAGGCTCAACATCCCGCGCCGGTCGCGGAGGCCAACAGACATCCGAGGGGCTCAAGCTGCGCAAATAAAAAGAACATCTACTAGCTTGTACTTCTTTTACTAATGCAATGCAAACTTTCTCAAGATCTTTCTGTTTATATAATAAGAAGAGATCAATAAAACATTGCAAAAAGAAGAGTTTGTTTATTCAAAGGGTACTATAGGCTCCTCAGCCGTACACCGAAAAAGAAAAATTACAATAGCGGGGGATGGGGGTACAGGAAACACTGCTCGTAGTACTCCAAGCATATTTCCTCCAGCTAAGCCCTCGCCGCTTCAGTCCTTTGCCTCTGGTGCCGCCCATGAATGTCGGCATGGTGCCTCAATTGATAGCACTGAAGGATGACCGCCACCGAACGATCCCGCCGACCCGTAGAGATCAGACCGAAGCACTGCAAGGACCTTAGCTTACCAACCGTCTCATCCATAAGCTGTTCGGACAAGGGGTTGTAGAGCCCCGGCGACGCCCTCCAGATGGAGTACATCAGCAGCTGGAGCAGGGGGAGCGCCGGAAGATCAGTCGACCGAAATGATCCTTAATGCGGCCAACTACTAGCTGCACCGTGTCCTCGGTGCAGTACTGGTCATAGAGGTACACGTCCTCAAAATTCATGATGTCGGGGATCGTAAAAGGGAAGTCCTCCATTCTTAAGTTTTGGGTGTGAAGAAAGGAGTAATCAATGCTCCCTCCGCTTTATAGCCCGCTACGCCCTCGAAAATCCAACAGTCGCCCGTTTCACCCACAGTTGTGCCGCCACGCGGCAGACCTCGAGCCTTTCTTGGCTAAATCGAAACGACACGGCTCCGGCGCTTCACCTACCCCACGCATTCGATACACATGTTACCCGCGACAGTCCCTTTTCCCCATACTTACACCGGGAAGGCCGGGCAGAACCTCCTGAATCGACTGGGCGGCTTCACTACTCGGTCCGTCCTTAAGGATCAAAGCCCTAACCAAGAGGCAGCCGAGCGGCTACCCTGCTCGGCTATCCCTGGCTGGTAGTCCCCAACCCTACAACGCTAGAGATCAAAGCCCTCACCAAGAGGCGGCCGAGCGTCTACCCTGCTCTGCTATCCCAGGCCAGTAGTTCTATACCCACAGCGCCGGAGATCAAAGCCCTCACCAAGTGGCAGCCGAGCGGCTACCCTGCTCGGCTATCCCTGGCTGGTAGTTTCCTATCTCACAACGCCGGAGATCAAAGCCCTCACCAAGAGGCAACCGAGCGGCTACCCTGCTCGGCTATCCCTGGCTGGTAGTTCCCTACCCCACGATGCCAAGAATCAAAGCCCTCACCAAGAGGCATCCGAGAGGCTGCCCTACTCGGCTATCCCTAGCTGGTAGTTCCCTACCCCACGACACTTGGGATCAAAGCCTTCACCAAGCGGCAGCCGAGCGGCTACCCTGCTCGGCTATCCCTGGTTGGTAGTTCCCTACCCCACGACGCTAGGGATCAAAGCCCTCATAAAGAGGCCGCCGATCAACTATCCTTCTCGGCTATCCTTGGCTGGTAGTTCCCTACCCTATGACGCCAGGGATCAAAATCCCTCTCCAAGATGCACCGGGCAGTAACCCTGCTCGGCCCGTCCTTAAGGATCAAAGCCCTCGCCAAGAGGCACTGGGAAGTAACCCTGCATGGCCCATCGTTAGTAGGCCTCTTATGGCCCCTCCCGCGATAAGGATCAAAAGCCTTCATCAAGAGGCAACCGGGCTCGCCCTTGCTCAGTTATCCCTGGCTGGTAGTTTTCTACCCCCACAACGCCAGAGATCGAAGCCCTCGCCAAGAGGCACCGGGCAGTAACCCTGCTCGGCCCGTCCTTAAGGATCAAAGCCCTCGCCAAGAGGCACTAGGCAATAACCCTGTACGACCCGTCCATAGTAGGCCTCTTACGGCCCCTCCCGCGCTAAGGATCAAAAGCCCTCATCAAGAGGAAACCGGGCCCACCCTTGCTCGGTTATCCCTGGCTGGTAGTTTCCTACCCCCATAATGCCAGGGATCAACGCCCTCGCCAAGAGTCTATTGAGCAGCTTCACAGCTCGGTCCATCCTTAGCCACCTCTTACGGCCCTTCCAGCGCTAAGGATCGAAGCCCTCATCAAGAGGCAGCCGAGCGGCTACCCTACTCGGCTATTCCCCGCTGGTAGCTCCCTACCACTCAACGCCAGGGATCAAAGCCCTCATCAAGAGGCAGCCAAGTGGCTACCCTGCTCGGATATCCTCGGCTGGTAGTTCACTGCCACACAGCACCAGGGATCGAAGCCTTCGCCAAGAGGCAACCGAGTAGCTTCACTGCTCGGAACATCCTTAGCAAGCCTCTTACGGCCCCTCCCGCGCTAAGGATCAAAGCCCTCACTAAAAGGCCGCCGAGCGGCTACCCTGCTCGGCTATCCCTGGCTAGTAGTTCCCTACCCTACGACGCCAGGGATCAAAGCCCTCGCCAAGAGGCACCGGGCAGTAACCCTGCTCGGCCCGTCCTTAAGGATCAAAGCCTTCGCCAAGAGGCACCGGGCAGCAACCCTGATCGACTAATTCTTAGTAGGCCTCTTACAGCCCCTCCGGCGCTAAGGATCAAAAGCCCTCGCTAAGAGGCAACCGGGCCCGCCCTTGCTCAGTTATCCCTTGCTGGTAGCTCCCTACCCCATAACGCCAGGGATCAAAGTCCTCTCCAAGAGGCACCGGGAAGCAACCCTACCCGGCCCTATCCTTAAGGATCAAAGCCCTCACCAAGAGGCACCAGGCAGCAACCATGCTCAGCCCATCCTTAGTAGGCTTCTTACGGCCCCTCCCGTGCTAGGGATCAACAGCCCTCGCTGAGAGGCAACCGGGCCCACCCTTGCTCGGTTATCCCTTGCTGGTAGTTTCCTACCCTACAACGCCAGGGATCGAATCCCTCGCCAAGAGGCCACTGAGCAGCTTCACCACTCGGTCTATCCTTAGCCACCTCTTATGGCCCTTCCAGCGCTAAGGATTGAAGCCCTCACCAAGAGGAAACCGAGCAGCTACCATGCTCGGTTATGATGGATGTCGTTCATTACCCCCACGAAGCCAGATACCTAAGCCCTCGATAATTGGAAACCGAGCATCTACCATGCTCGGTCATCCATAACTGGTGTTACTAACCGCCGACGCCACAGCCCAACCCCTCCACGTCTAATCATTCCCAACCTCGACTTCAGGGCCATGGAGATACCGACCCTTCACACACTTGACAAATAGTCAAATTCTACTCGACGTGCGATCGCCAGACGAAGAACCGACCCGAAGTAATGGCTGAACTGTGCAAATACAAATGTTTACCGACAAAGGAAAATACGCGCACAAATAACACTGAAAAAAGTTTTTATTCACAAAGACAAAAGTATTTACAAGGGTATTATGGGCTCCCCATCCTTACAAAGTGCCCGGAGGCCTACAAAGTTCCCAATGTAACAAAAGAAAAGAAATAAGAAGACGAGGGGCTTCAGGCCTCAGGGCCGGGCGCAACTCCGAGGAGCTCAACGTCCACCACGACTGGGGCTGCGCCCATCACAGGAGCCTCGGCGCCTCCCTTGACGGGAGTCCCTTCCCTGGCAGTGCTCCTGGGGGCAACCCCCTGTGTGTCGTCCCCGTGAGGATATTCATTCTGGAGCTCTTCATCAGGGAACCCAGGCATCCGAGCCTTAATGGCGTCGAGGGCCTCGTGCCAGATGAGGGCAGTGGCTGCGGCTAGGTCGGCGTAAAAATGGTCCGACTTTTTGTAGTTCTCCACCGCCTTCGCCGCCCTGAGCTCGGCCCGCTTCATCCCCTCTATCGCCGCCCCCAGCTCCTTCCGAAGGGCACCTGCCGACTTCTTCAGGGTGCCGACAAGAAACTTGGAGTCCTGAAGCTTGGCCTCGTCGACCTGGGCGACCTCGCGGTACATGGCAACCTCCTGCTTCCCGGACGCAACCTCCTGGTTTCCGGCCGCCACCTCGCCCTCTAGGACGGCAACCCTCGCCATCGCCGCCTCCAACTCCAACTTCGAGCTCTCCTCCAGCGAGGAGAGCTCAACCACGACTTGCATCGCCTGGATAATTTCTTCGTCCTCTATCTGGACGATGAGGGCGACGTGCTGGAGGACCTGAAGAAATCAGAAGGGGGTCAGAAAGAAAAGGGAGGCACTAAATCTCAAAAATGGTAAGACGCTGAGAGAAAAATCAAGTAAGGTGCGAGCACTAACCTGCACGTCCTCTTGGGCGATCTCCGCCATCTGCGCCCTTAGGGTCCCTCGAGGAACCTTGCCTCCGGCCGACCTCTCTATGTCCGTCAGCAAGCCGTCAGCAACGGAGAGCCCCGATGGCACCTCAAAGCGAAGGTCCCCCTCGTCCACCAAGATCGGGGAAGCCGGGTTCCGCGGAACCGTCCAGGGGAACCTCTTAAGAGATGACGCCGGGGAGCCGGTCTCTATCTCCGAAGCCTCGGCCTCCTGTTCCTAAACTCTCTTTCGGCTCGGCGCCTAGCTGGGCTCCGGGGCACAACCCGCACTCGAACAGCAGGGTAGGGCGGCTGCCGGGGGAGCCGGGGCCGGCGTCGGACGGGAAGAGCTGGCACCTCCATCCTTCGATCCCTTCTTCGGCTCACGCATGGCCAGTCGAAGTTTGCTCGCGTCCATGGGTTCTGCACAAGACAAGGTACAATGGATTCAGCAACATGAGTAAAAGTAAAATAAATGCAAGTCTAACAGATCGCCTGGAAACTCCTAACTTACCCGCGATCTGGGCGGGGCTGAGCCCAGCCCAACTTAGGGCCTGCTCAGAAAGCAGCACGTCGGCCCGAGGAATGGGCTCCCACTCTGCCACTTTCACGGCATCGGGATCGCTCGACTGGCCCTCTCGCCGACACCTATCCCTAGACCACTGGGTGAGCACGGGCCAGTTCTCACCCTCGGGCGGCCCAACAAAGAAAAACTTCTTCCAATCGTGGATGGAAGAAGGCATGATGCCGACCCCGATCCAGGAGCACTTCCCCACTGCTTCCTAAACGAGAGGTATACCCACCTTGGCTCGCCCGCGCGAGTGCCAGGGTGGCTTTTGTAAATGAGAGAAGAGGCAAGGGCTTGAAAGGGATCGACTGCAACTTCAGATGGACTAAGAACCCAAGGAGAATCCTCTAGGTGTTCGGCACTAGCTGGCCTGGGGCTATCCCAAAATGATTCAGCGCTCTAACAACCTCGGGAGAGAAAGTGTCACGACCCGCAGGGTACGGAACGTGACTGGCACTTAAGTTACGAAACGTCTCAAGACATCCGTAAAATAAGTAAGCCAAAGCCCAGAAAAAAAAACCAAATAAGCAAAAGAATGAATTGAACCCAATCAATTGAAAACGAGTTTATCAAATAAGTCATATAAAACCCTTTTTGAAAACAATATCAATTTTTCCGAAAATTTCGGCAGAGTCTCCTTTATAAATACTGGCCCTCAAAATGGGTACAACAAAAATATATATGAATCCAACAAATAAGGCATCCCCAAGCGGGAGCTAGCTCTTCGCCACAAGGCGGTCACAAATCCCACGCAATATAAAGCAACAACATGCGAAATAATCATAATGAAGCATAAGAAAAACAGCATGTCGACTCAAGTGAGCTCGACCCCAAAATACAGCATAAAAGTCCACAAACCTCACAGTCTCATCTCTAGGTCAATATACAATAATACTGGTAGATACAGTAGATGGAGTACTCTAGATACAAAGAATATACAAGGTGGTACAAAAATAATGATATAACCCACCTAAGAGCAAAACCTCAAGTCCAGGCAAAAGAAGCAAGTGCGCCCGCCGCTAGTGTACTGACGGAGCGGACCTGAAAAAGGCTGTGGCACAACGGGAGTGAGTTGCCAACTCGTGAGTAATAAATAACATCTACAAAGGCTATCGTATGCATGCACACAAGCATCCTAGCATCTAAAATACAGGTATGACTGGATACACTAGCAGGTGTGTATACAACATCAGTGTACTAGCAGGTGTATGTATGCAACATGAATATATGAGGTCTCAATAGGTATATATAAGAAACATTTTATCTCTTTTTGTTTTTGAAACTCTTTTAGAATGCCAGCATAATACTCATAGAATCGACAACAATCTGTGTCCAGCAACGACACCTAAAAACTGTCTCAAATCTCATAAATCCATGTCATAGTGTCTCTGGCCTCAGCCATCCGGCTGACCCATCTCAATATCAATATCTCATCCTTTCGCGGCCCCGGTCGGTATCCTCTGGATATCCGCCGTGCCCAATGAAGTCACCGGTAGGTAATCCGTCCCCTGCCAGGCTCAACGTCAACACCACATTCATCTTGCCCCGGGGTACCATACCGGGTCCACCATGTACCCGAAATGGTTCATCCAACTCCTCGAAACGGGTCTCGAAAACCACAGCCAACCCATGGTGGACGACACTTACATCACTAGAAAACCGCAATTTACATATTTTAAAAATATAATAAGTTTAGAAATTTTGCGGCTTTCCCCCGAAATCCAGAAATATCATAGAATCTTAAGAAATCCTCATAAGTGCATATGTCAATGATAATGAATGCGTATGTTATCAATAATCAAGTTGTGATGTGTGATTAATAGATTAGGCATGAACAAATAATATGATGAAGCACATGCACATGAATAGCAATCCTACGATTTCATTTTAAGGAATTAAAGCAATAGTGCGAGTTTAAGTATCAATTATAGTAAAAGGTTTCAATTTAAAGGTTATCTAGTGTGGTGGCATGGCAATTACCAGGGTGTGTGTGTAAGCATGAATAGTGCTCGTGCTGCATATAAAAACCCTGGCAATGGTGCAAGTGTCCTATAGAATGGGTTCGTATATGTATGTCAATATAAGGCATGAATGTAGCAAATAATCATACAAGTATTAAACCCCTAATTACTAATATTACTAAGAATCTTTTTAAGCTACTAAACTATCGGGCGACTTGCGCCATCCAACGATAGTCCCCCGTAGATGTTACATCTACTCACTGAAATCCTCAGCTAACTACTTCCAATCACCGCTTTCCCTTTTCGTGCCGCATCCGAAGCCTCCGCGACCGAACCTGGAATTTACATCAATACAAGACATAAGGTTACATATCATGAAACGACGCAAATCCCACACGAGAATATCTACGTTCACAAGCTAGGCACAACGTGCACAAGGTGCGCGGAACACACGCGAAAATCGCAAAAACTGCAAAAATCGCCGATTTGGTCGCCCGGCAAAACTAAAACCCGAACACCCAAAAATCCGCACTCACACATCCTAAATGTCATAGGATATGCCAACAATATAATCTAGACATCGCAATTAATTCGCCACAACAATATAATAAAAACCTAGTAAGCTAGAAGTTTGCAAATTTGGTGCAAACATCGACAATTTGCGACAAAGTGCACATATTATCACACAAATATCCAAATTAAACCATTAGAAATCCACTACAATTAAATTAACCCCTTTACCATGCATCAAAACCCATATTCCATACACAAACCTTTTCTTGATTTTGGTAATTAGCAAAGCAAAGAAAATTTCACACAAGTTAACTTAGATTAGCAATACATCAAGCCACTTAAGCAAAGTAACCATATAGGTTGGTTAAGTAAACCACTAGATTAATTAACTAGATAATGGTTTCTAAAAACCCTATTTTAATTTCAACCATGAACTTTTTAAAAAAAACTAGAATGAAACTAACACTAAATTTAGCACTAAACAAATTTCAAGGTTCTAGTTTAGCACACTTAAGCTATAATTTAACCATTTGATTAGAAATTATACCTCAAAAGATCAATCCTAAGCTTGCTCAAGCCTCCTAAGACACCTCCTTTCTCCTCGATTTGAACCAAATTAGGTTGGAGAAGAGATGGAATATGGTTTTGCTTTGAAATTGTGAAGAAATTTGTTGATTTTGTTGATTTTTGAGATGAATTTGTGAACAAAAGAGAGAGGAAAAATGAAGGGGGGGGGGAGCTGCTGGTTTCTGGCCAGAAATGAGGGAAGGGGAGGGTGTGGGTTGTGTGGGAAAAGTCTTGGTCAACTCCTACCAACCCACAAAAGACCATACCCAATTAACAAATTCAAAAACCTTTAAAAATACACTCATTTCCACACAAAACACAAGGTCAAAGGAGCATGGAATTTTTTTCCCATGAGCTGCTGGAAATGGCCGGCCTAGGGTGAGGGAAAAGTGAGAGAGAGTGCACAAAAAAAATTTATGCAAAAAGACCCCCTACAAGTCCAAAATTGCAAGTTTAAGCTTAAATTCAATAAATTTCGTTTCCTATAATAAAAATTAGTTAAAAATCAAAATAAAATACTAAAAATTTATGTTACAACTAGATTTTAATTAACATAATTTTAAAGATTAAAATTAGCCCAGAAAAATTTGTATTTATCGCTAATTTAATGTATTTTCTTACCGGCTTAAAATAATATTAAAAAATTGAAAAATAGGGAAAATTTTTTAAATGACCAAAATTTAATAAGTAACTCATTAGCTACTAAAAATAAGTAATTACCTATCCATTTTAGGTATAATAAGCCCTAAACTGCAAAATAACAAAAAGGACGGTTTTCGGAAAAATACCGAATTTTCACCGATTTTCAGGAAAACACCAAAACGACTTTTCAAGGCGTTACAATCTTCCCCCCTTAAAGAAATTCGGTCCCCGAATTTAAAAAATAAAAACTACGCGTACCTTTAAAGAGATGGGGATATTTCTTCCTCATCTCGCCCTCGGTCTCCTAGGTAACCTCCTCGCTGCTCGGGCTACGCCAAAGGACCTTGACGGTCGGTATAACCTTCGATCTCAACTTCTTTACCTGCCGATCCAGAATGGCCACCGGCTGCTCTGCAAACGAAAGGTTGCGCTCTAGCTGGACTGTCGGGTGCTGAATCGCATGCGAAGGGTCGTGAAGGTACTTGCGGAGCATCGAAATATGGAAGACGGGGTGAACATCAGGAAAGCTGGGTGGAAGGGCCAAACGATATGCAACAGCGCCGACACGCTCGAGGATCTCGAAGGGACCTACGAATCTAGGGCTAAGCTTTCCTTTTCGCCCAAATCGCATCACGCCCTTCATCGGAGAGACTCTCAGAAAAACATGATCGCCAACTGCGAACTCTAACCTGCGACGGCGCCTGTCTGCATACGATTTCTGCCTGCTCTGAGCCGCTCTCATCCGGTCTCGGATCAACTGTATCTTCACTGTTGTCTCCTCAACAAGCTGCGGCCCCAAAAAGCTTCTCTCGCTGAGCTCTGTCCAACAGACAGGCGATCTGCATCTCCTCTCATACAATGCCTCAAAAGGTGCCATCTGAATAGTATCCTGGAAGCTGTTGTTGTAGGAGAACTCCACTAGAGGTAAATGACGATCCCAGCTACCGCCGAAGTCTAAAACGCACGCTCTGAGCATGTCCTCGAGAGTCTGAATGGTCCGCTCTGACTGTCCGTCGGTCTGCGGATGAAACGCTGTGCTGAAGCTCAAACGAGTGCCCAAAGCCTCCTGAAGTCTCTGCCAAAGTCGGCTGGTGAACTGGGTGCCTCGATCTGACACGATACAAGTCGGTACGCCATGCAACCGCACGATCTCGTCGATGTAAAGCTGGGCATACTGAGCGAAGCTGAAAGTGGTCTTCACTGGCAGGAAGTGAGCCGCTTTCGTCAATCGATCTACGATCACCCAGATGGATTCATACCCTCGACTGGTCCTGGGTAGACCCACAACGAAATCCATCGAAATCTGCTCCCATTTCCACTCCGGAATGGGTAACGGCTGTAGCTCTCCTGCGGGCCTCTGGTACTCGGCCTTGACTTGCTGACAAGTCAGGCATCTCGATACAAACTCCGCCATGTCCCTCTTCATCCCGTCCCACCAATAGGTATCTCTCATATCATGGTACATCTTGGTGGAACCGGGGTGGACACTATACACTGATCGGTGTGCCTCCTAAAGAATGTCGCGCCGTAATCCATCAGCATCTGGTACGCACAGTCTAGATCCATATCGTAAAATCCCCTGATCATCAATCACGAACTCGGAAAATCTGCCCTGTCCCATCTGTGCCATGATCTCTGAGCAACGGTCGTCTCTGTGCTGTGCCTCATATATACGGTCAAGCAACTATGGGCGTGCACGAACATGCGCGAGCTGTCCCCCTGTCTGAGTGAACTCGAACTCAACTCGGCTGTCACATAAAATCTGCCAATCTACTGATTACTGCCTCTGCACTGCGCGCAAATAGGATAGACTACCCCCGGGCCTCCTGCTCAAAGCATCTGCCACCACATTCGCCTTGCCTGGGTGATATAGGATCTCGCAGTCGTAGTCTTTCACCAACTCCATCCAACAACGCTGTCTAAGGTTCAGGTCTCGCTGCTGAAATATGTATTTTAAGCTCTTGTGGTCTGTGAATATTTGGCACGACTCGCCATATAGGTAATGTCGCCAAATCTTCAATGCAAAGACCACTGCAGCCATCTCCAAATCGTGAGTAGGGTAGTTCTGTTCGTGCTTCTTCAACTGCCGAGAAGCATAAGCGATCACCCGACCATGCTGCATCAATACGCATCCTAATCCAACCCGCGAAGCATCACAGTAGACCACAAATCCGCCTGATCCCGAAGGCAAAGATAATACCGGCGCCGTAGTCAAACAAGTCCGTAGCTGCTGAAAAGTGCTCTCGCACTCCTCTGTCCAAACGAAAGGAACTCCCTTCCGGGTCAAACCGGTCAAAGGTGCAGCTATACGGGAGAAGTCCTGAACAAAACGCAAGTAGTAGCCCGCCAGGCATAGAAAACTACGGATCTCAGTAACCGATGTAGGTCGGGGCCACTGCTGAACAGCCTCAATCTTCTTCGGGTCCACACATATGCCGTTTCTCGTAACCATGTGACCCAAGAATCCGACGCTGTCCAGCCAGAATGCACACTTGGAGAACTTTGCGAACAGCTGGTGCTCCCTCAGAGTCTGTAACGTAATCTGCAAGTGCTGCTCGTGCTCCTCTCTGCTCCGGGAGTACACCAAGATATCGTCGATAAACACGATGATGAACAAGTCAAGATACGGCCTGAATGTACGGTTCATCAAATCCATGAATGCTGCTGGGGCGTTGGTGAGTCCGAACGACATCACCAAAAACTCATAGTGGCCATAGCGTGTATGGAAGGCTGTCTTCGGTATATCCTCCTGTCGAACTCGCAGCTGATGGTATCCTGATCGTAAGTCGATCCTCGAAAAATAACCCACGCCCTGGAGCTGGTCGAACAAATCATCAATGCGTGGAAACGGATATCTGTTCCGAATGGTAACTTTGTTCAGCTGGCGGTAGTCGATACATAAGCGCAAACTTCCATCCTTCTTCTTAACAAACAGGACTGGAGCACCCCACGGAGAAACACTAGGTCGAATAAGCCCCTTCTCTAACAAATCCTGCAACTGATCCTTCAGCTCTCGAAGCTCTGCCGGGGCCATCCGATAAGGCGGTATAGAAATAAGCCCCGACCCGGGAATCAAATCGATGCAGAACTCAACGTCGCGCTCAGGTGGTAGCCTAGGTAGCTCATCAGGAAAAACATCAGGGAACTCACAAACAACCGGTACCCGATCCAATGGAACCTCTGCAGCTCGAGTATCACAAATATACGCTAAGAATCCCTGACATCCTTTCAGCAAGAGCTGACCAGCGCGAAGAGACGAAATCAAGCTGGGAAGGGTGACGTTGCGGTCTCCCTGAATAACAAGGACTGGCTCTCCCGGAAAGCTAAATCTGACTGCCTTCTCACGGCAGTCCACCGAAGCATAACAAGTGGCTAGCCAATCCATGCCCAGAAGCACATCAAAGTCCAACATATCGAGGAGAATCAAATCAACCGATGAATCCCTCTCCCCGATACGAACGGAACACAATCGAAAAACAAAACGAGCGACAAACGACTCACCTACCGGAGTAACAACAACAAGCGGGTGATCTAACGACGACGACTCACGGCCCAACATCGGTGCAAAGTGTGTAGAGACGTATGAATGTGTGGAACCTGGGTCAAATAACACCCGTGCGTCAAAAGAACAAACTGGCAAGGTACCTGTCACAACGGCATTGGATGCCTGCGCATCCTGCGGTGTCAAAGCAAAAACTCGGGCCTGTCCTCTACCGATAGCGGGCTGACCTCGACCTCGACCTCTGCCTCCTCGTCCTCTCTGAATAGGACCGCCGCGTCCATGGCCTCTGGGTGCACCTAACTGGCGTGGAGCATCGCCTGTGGTAGGAAGTAGGGCTCTCTGAGGAGGGGGTGGTGATGGTGGTAGGGTCACATGCGGAACTGTCGCTGCTCCCTGTCGTCTCGCCGGACAGTCTCTGACAAGATGGTGCGGACTCCTGCACCCAAAACACCCTGGCGACGGCTGCTGTCCCTGGGGATATGAACCATACAACTGTCCCCGTCCAAAACCTCTGCCAGGCCTATCTCTCGGAAAAAATCTGGCGCGCTGCCTCTGAGACGGTACATCGGTGCGAATCCTCTTCGGCCCAGAAATGGCCGAAGTCTGTGATATGCATGCCTCCATCCGTAACTCCGTATCCATAGCAGCTGAATAAGTATCGTAGTGCTGGGCGCCAATGGCAAGATATAGCTGGGCATCAAGTCCCTGTACGAACCTCTTCACCATCTTCTCTTCGGTATCCACCAAATACGGAGCATATCGGGATAACTGTGTAAACTGGATGTCATACTCAGACACCGTCATCCCAGGTGTCTTGACTAAGGCCTCGAAGCTACGAGCTCTGGCATCACGAACGCTCTCTGGGAGGAAACGAGCTAGAAAGACCGCTGTAAACTCGGCCCAAGTCATAAGCGGTAGACCTGCAGTTCAACCTCTCAAGACTGACTCCCACCATGTCTGCGCGAGACCCTCTAGTCGGAAACTCGCAAGCTCTACCCATCGATCATCTGAACATCTCAGCGAACGACAGATCGTGGCTAAACTGTCAAGGAACGACTGTGGGTCCTCCGCTGCCTCGGTGCCAGTGAATACTGGAGGTCTCAGCCTCATGAAATCCTGTAGTGAAACCGGGATGGTCACGGCGGTAGTAGTAGGAGCAGGTATCATAGTAGTCTGGGATGTAGTAGGTGCGTCATCCGGCCTCGGTGTACGACTGGCTGCAACTAGGGATCCTACCATCTGACGTAGCTCCTGCATACCCCCCATCATCTGTCGCAACTCCTCCATACCAGTCTCGAGCCTATCCATACGGCCTGGGGAAGGTGGATCGGTCTGTCCCTGCGGCGTAGGCATACCACCCTACTCAGTTCTAGTCTCGGACGAGCCAGCTCGAATCTCGTCTCGGGCGGCAGCCCTTTGTGCCCTCGTAGCCTTCGGCGGCATAGTGACTGGTACAGGAAACATGACAGTGCAATAGGATCATAGGATACACGGAAATGAAGAAGGAATTCTCAAGCAAGTATATCCTAAAGTCACTTAGGCGGAGTACCGTATCGCAAGTATGCCGCGGACATACACACGCTACGTTACCCTACTTAAGTCACTTACTCCATCTACCAAGGGTCATCCTACACTCAAAAGGTAAAACCTATCGCTCTGATACCAACTTTGTCACGACCCGTAGAGTACGGAACGTGACTGGCACTTAAGTTACGAAACATCTCAAGACATCCGTAAAATAAGTAAGCCAAAGCCCAGAAAACAAAACCAAATAAGCAAAAGAGTGAAGAGAACCTAATTAATTGAAAACGAGTTTATCAAATAAGTCATATAAAACCCTTTTTAAAAACAAAATCAATTTTTCCGAAAATTTCGGCAGAGTCTCCTTTGTAAATACTGGCCCCCAAAATGGGTACAACAAAAATATATATGAATCCAACAAATAAGGCATCCCCAAGCGGGAGCTAGCTCTTCGCCACAAGGCGGTCACAAATCCCACGCAATATAAAGCAACAACATGCGAAATAATCATAATGAAGCATAAGAAAAACAGCATGTCGACTCAAGTGAGCTCGACCCCAAAATACAACATAAAAGTCCACAAACCTCACAGTCTCATCTCTAGGTCAATATACAATAATACTGGTAGATACAGTAGATGGAGTGCACTAGATACAAAGAATATACAAGGTGGTACAAAAATAATGACTTAACCCACCTAAGAGCAAAACCTCGAGTCCAGGCAAAAGAAGCAAGTGCGCCCGCCGCTACTGTACTGACGGAGCGGACCCGAAAAAGGCTGTGGCACAACGGGGGTGAGTTGCCAACTCGTGAGTAATAAATAACATCTACAAAGGCTATCGTATGCATGCACACAAGCATCCTAGCATCTAAAATACAGGTATGACTGGATACACTAGCAGGTGTGTATACAACATCAATGTACTAGCAGGTGTATGTATGCAACATGAATATCTGAGGTCTCAATAGGTATATATAAGAAACATTTTATCTCTTTTTTTTTGGAAACTCTTTTAGAATGTCAGCATAATACTCATAGAATCGACAACAATCTGTGTCCAGCAACGACACCTAAAAATTGTCTCAAATCTCATAAATCCATGTCATAGTGTCTCTGGCCTCAGCCATCCGGCTGACCCATCTCAATATCAATATCTCATCCTCTCGCGGCCCCGGTCGGTATCCTCTGGATATCAGCCGTGCCCAATGAAGTCACCGGTAGGTAATCCGTCCCCTGCCAGGCTCAACGTCAACACCACATTCATCTTGCCCCGGGGTACCATACCGGGTCCACCATGTACCCAAGACGGTTCATCCAACTCCTCGAATCGGGTCTCGAAAACCACAGCAAACTCATAGTGGACGACACTTACATCTCTAGAAAACCGCAATTTACATATTTTAAAAATATAATAAGTTTAGAAATTTTGCGGCTTTCCCCCGAAATCCAGAAATATCATAGAATCTCAAGAAATCCTTATAAGTGCATATGTCAATGATAATGAATGCGTATGGTATCAATAATCAAGTTGCGATGTGTGATTAATAGATTAGGCATGAACAAACAATATGATGAAGCACATGCACATGAATAGCAATCCTACGATTTCATTTTAAGGAATTAAAGCAATAGTGCGAGTTTAAGTACCAATTATAGTAAAAGGTTTCAATTTAAAGGTTATCTAGTGTGGTGGCATAGCAATTACCAGGGTGTGTGTGTAAGCATGAATAGTGCTCGTGCTGCATATAAAAACCCTGGCAATGGTGCATGTGTCCTATAGAATGGGTTCGTATATGTATGTCAATATAAGGCATGAATGTAGCAAATAATCATACAAGTCTTAAACCCCTAATTACTAATATTACTAAGAATCTTTTTAAGCTACTAAACTATCGGGTGACTTGCGCCATCCAACGATAGTCCCCTGTAGATGTTACATCTACTCACTGAAATCCTCAGCTAGCTACGTCCGATCACCGCTTTCACTTTTCGTGCCGCATCCGAAGCCTCCGCGACCGAACCTGGAATTTACATCAATACAAGACATAAAGTTACATATCATGAAACGACGCAAATCCCGCACGAGAATATCTACGTTCACAAGCTAGGCACAACGTGCACAAGGTTCGCGGAACACACGCGAAAATCGCAAAAACCGCAAAAATCGCCGATTTGGTCGCCCGGCAAAACTAAAACCCGAACACCCAAAAATCCGCACTCACACATCCTAAATGTCATAGGATATGCCAACAATATAATCTAGACATCGCAATTAATTCGCCACAATAATATAATAAAAACCTAGTAAGCTAGAAGTTTGCAAATTTGGTGCAAACATCGACAATTTGCGACAAAGTGCACATATTATCACACAAATATCCAAATTAAACCATTAGAAAGCCACTACAATTAAATTAACCCCTTTACCATGCATCAAAACCCACATTCCATACACAAACCTTTTCTTGATTTTGGTAATTAGCAAAGCAAAGAAAATTTCACACAAGTTAACTTAGATTAGCAATACATCAAGCCACTTAAGCAAAGTAACCATATAGGTTGGTTAAGTAAACCACTAGATTAATTAACTAGATAATGGTTTCTAAAAACCCTAGTTTAATTTCAACCATGAACTTTTTAAAAAAAACTAGAATGAAACTAACACTAAATTTAGCACTAAACAAATTTCAAGGTTCTATTTTAGCACACTTAAGCTATAATTTAACCATTTGATTAGAAATTATACCTCAAAAGATCAATCCTAAGATTACTCAAGCCTCCCAAGACACCTCCTTTCTCCTTGATTTGAACCAAATTAGGCTGGAGAAGAGATGAAATATGGTTTTGCTTTGAAATTGTGAAGAAATTTGTTGATTTTGTTGATTTTTGAGATGAATTTGTGAACAAAAGAGAGAGGAAAAATGAAAGGGGGAGGGAGCTGCTGGTTTCTGGCCAGAAATGAGGGAAGGGGAGGGTGTGGGTTGTGTGGGAAAAGTCTTGGTCAACTCCTACCAACCCACAAAAGACCATATCCAATTAATAAATTCAAAAACCTTTAAAAATACCCTCATTTCCACACAAAACACAAGGTCAAAGGAGCATGGAATTTTTTTCTCATGAGCTGCTGGAAATGGCCGGCCTAGGGTGAGGGAAAAGTGAGAGAGAGTGCACAAAAAAAATTTTATGCAAAAAGACCCCCTACAAGTCCAAAATTGCAAGTTTAAGCTTAAATTCAATAAATTTCGTTTCCTATAATAAAAATTAGTTAAAAATCAAAATAAAATACTAAAAATTTATGTTACAACTAGATTTTAATTAGCATAATTTTAAAGATTAAAATTAGCCCAGAAAAATTTGTATTTATCGCTAATTTAATGTATTTTCTTACCGGCTTAAAATAATATTAAAAAATTGAAAAATAGGGAAAAAATTTTAAATGACCAAAATTTAATAAGTAACTCATTAGCTTCTAAAAACAAGCAATTACCTATCCATTTTAGGTATAATTAGCCCTAAACTGCAAAATAACAAAAAGGACGGTTTTCGGAAAAATACTGAATTTTCACCGATTTTCAGGAAAACACCAAAATGACTTTTCAAGGCGTTACAGAAAGGCAAGCGCGTTCTGGCATAAAAGTCTTACAGGTACAAGGCAATCTCTTAACCCCGTACCTGGTCTGCCCTCTCTTCGCCCTCGGCCAAACGTAGCATATAGCCGGGAGGAATATAGAAACGAGCCCGAGCGGTGGCAAGCTCGTCCTCGTACCTCACCATGGATGACACACCAGGGAAGTCCGCGACATCCGCTCTGGGAACCCACCCCATCTCACAGCCCCGAGAAGAGGATCTGGCCCTAACTTCTTGGGAAGACTCAGACTCAGTGGAAGAAGAAGCAGAGGAAGAAGAAGAAGAAGAAAAATCTACAAGGGGCTCCTTAAACGCTACCCGATCTATTTCTACAAAATCTTCAGAAGAAGACATCTAACCTGATTAAGAGGATGGGTCCTCGGAAGGGGAAACACAGAGATGCGACTTAAAAAGAGAGCGCCGAGCTAACGAGACTCAGGAAGAGGAAAATTTGTAGAGGTATGGGCCTTGATGTGGACCCCACCTCTATTTATAGCTGTCAGCGTACACATCCTACGGCGACGGTCATCTCCCATCGAAACGGCTCAGTGCATTTGACGGCTATGATCGCTCCACCTGTCGCAAGCGCATTGGCCGTGTCCCATCAGACGCCAGAAGTCTGCGGCACGTCGCGTCAGCCAACCAACGACTGACACGTGGGCTGTCGCTTTGGTGAACATACGCACAATCCGGCGCATCCTCTTTAATGCGAGATCTGGCCCCTGATCCGCTGACATCACCAAGAGGATACAGTTGATTGCCCTGGAATACACACTTACGATATCTACGATGAGGAGCTCACCTCGGGTGACCTGGAAGACCACCCTCGACCTGACCAGTGAACAGGTCGGGACGAGAGTGGGGGGCTAATGATGATGCTCGATATCGGTGATCTCCCAGAACGTGACACGTGGCTGATGACGTGTCCCAAAGCCATTGTTAGTGGTATGTATGCGCTAGAGGCCAGTATTGTACATATGATGTATATTAAATTGGATGCTTGGACGTATATAGAGAGGACTTTCTTGCTCAATATGATAGCCTGCTATCTGGTTGCTCTTTATCTTAACATGTATACTTTTCTCTTGATACCGTCTTATGGTTACATGTTGGTAAAGCCCTTAGGATGTGTACTTGACTACTAGGACTATGATAGAGATCATACTAGTGGGGCCATGGTAGTCCATAAGGACATCCTTTAATGTCCCTAGTCGTGGGTTTATCAAGACGGGGCATCGATATACCAGAGTAGACTAGCGTATACGCTTCTCGACCCATGAGATGGGCGGTGGATGATCCTATATCCATTGGCGTTTGACATCAGAGATGGTATACGGGTGCTCAGTGGATACTGGGTACACTGGACGGACTTGCCGAGAACTCCCTGATGGTATTATACCTCACGTCAGATGGTAGTTCTCTGGTGACACTTGTACAGGTTAGTCTGTAGACCCGAGATCGTCATAGAGTCTTGTGTGATTCCCACTGTGCATTAATTTCCACCTTACCACGTGCAAGAGGGCGTGCAAAACGGTGGTTTTTGGGTGCAGTCCCGAGTCACATGGAGGCAATGAGCGATAGGAGGGGTTTCGTCTCTCCCGGTATTGGGAGTTGATGTTGCGCTGTGCTCGATTGGCCATGATAGTGAAGTCCCTGGCCAGGGATGATTTAGAGATTTACTGGTAAGTGTTACCAGTAGTTTCTCAACCCGTTATGAGCCTCACATCGACATAACTTATCGGTTATTGGGGTCTGACGTTTACCACCCATGGACATGATATGCGACATATCAGATGAGGAGACCGGACTGTACGGCAAGTGTTACCGTTAGGCTTTTGCAGGAGTTAGAGCGGGCTTTCCTGCTGATCTTCTGATCGCTCAATACCCGGGTAGCCGTTACGTCCAGCTAGTACTGCTGACGGCTTGTTGGTGCTTGATGTGATCATCACATACTGCCGGCGTATTGACGAGTCTTTAGAGTCCTACATAGAGGTTTTACTGGCTCAGGCAAAACAAAATAGGAGCGCATATGTGATATGTGCAGGACCGAGAATAATGCGTGTATGTGATACTATATTCTATTCTCGCGACTTATTGTATCGGTCATATGTGATATAGCCGGGCTATCGAATCAAGTGTTGATTCGATAAGTCGGTACATTGGAAGTTAGTCGGTTATATGTGATATATCCGGATTATTAAGTCAAAGGTAGATTTAATAATTTAGTGTATAATTGTATATGTGATATATTAATTTACATTAACTAACATTGGTTCACTTAAGCATTTGTTTTTCTCACTTGTGCTGCTCAACTTAATATATATATATATATATATATATATATATATGTGATATGTATTAAAATGTGTTTTCTTTTTGTATCTTGGTTGTTGATACATCATACATGGGTGTATGAGACACACACCATTCTATTTATAATGGTGGGTTATAATTATTTAAGGTAATTACAAAATTAATGGATATTTAGAAAGAGCATGAAGCTTGTAGAAGCTTGTTTTGCTTTGACAAAGTCCACTAACTTTGTTTTTACTTTAGATATTTGTTAACCTAACCATTTGGATTAGCCATGGTTATGTCTCTACATGAGTTAGTATATGATACTCACTCACCATGGTTCACTCTCTCACTTGATCATTATTCTCATCTCATTTTAGTTCATCTTCTTCCTCAAGATCAAAAAGCTTGCTAGGGTTTTGATTAAGTGAGAATGTATAGTGAGAAAAGAAATTCTAAAGTGAGCCCACTTCCTATTTCTCCATCCTTTACTAGATTAGCACTTTAGTATAGGGTGTTTGCTTCACTAATTCTTTAGTTAGTGAAGTAGTAGCTTGAGTTGGCATCCCTTCGACGTAGATCATCTTCGGTCTCGAAGACTTCAAGTAAGGTCGCCCATTTCTCTACGCGAAGCCATGCAAGAGTCCGGGAGCTCGACGATCGCAGCGAAGGGTCTACTACATGGAGCTTATGAAGTGAAGGATCGATCTACAAAGGTTGTATTTTCTTTTTCACTTAGATAGTAAATGGTTTACTTTGTTTCCGTATTTTTTTCTTGTTAACGATCATGTTTAGAGTTCCTTTTAATGGCAATTTTTTAAAATTGCATGGACGATGCCTCCTGAAACCTCGCTGCCGTCGATAGGAACCCTACAGTGGTATCAGAGCCTAGCTAGAAAATAATACGGATATTGTTAGATTACGAACACGAAACAAACTCCGAACTTGAAACCCTAAAATCCATGTTTCTGTCGGTTTTAAAATGGGCCCTAAAATTTTTTTAAACAAGTACAGAATTATATATGTATGATACAATGAACACTGAAGAAATCTGGAGGAATTCTGTGATGTTTGGGACGGCGACATACCCCTCCTCACCGGCCAATTCCGAGCCCCCTCCAGATTTTTACAGTGTTCTGTTACATGGGTTTTGGTGCTTCAGGTGTTGTTTATTTTTTTATAAATTGTCATATGATGTTAATTTACTATAATAACAATTTGGAGTGTTTCGTAGTCATATTTTAACTATTTTCGGGATACTTTAGACGATATTAAAAGGTTCAATCGGATATCAAATACCCATTTTTTCCCTTGCCGGGAAATTTTCTAAGTGTTGGATTTTTCCCGTGGTTAAAAAGCTTTCAAAGATCATGCAAGTTATGTGATGGACCCTCTAGAAGAACAAAACCTTAACTCGATTATGTGACCGTCAGAACCGCCACTGAACCCTCGAGTTTGTGGTGGTTCAGCGTGCCACATGTGAGGCGTTGGTTTGGCCCTTCTACGGCTGGTTCATTGGTACTGTAGCGTGTGCTGAATAACTTTAAACTACGCTCATGTGTTGAGCTTTTTGGGTAATTTTGGGTGTTCGATGATTTGATTGGAATTTTTAACATCGTCTAGTTTTTCTGCGGTGTGATGACATGTGATGTTATGTATTGCTGGATATGTTATATTGGATCGTTCCGTTTTGAATAGCCGGGGGTTTTATGTGAGATGAGAGTTTTTATTTTCATTCATGTAAAATTAGATGTATGTAATATTCTTTTATTAGGGTACTTCCGGGTTGAGGATGATGCCACCATTGTATATTATTTACTTTTCCACATTAGGATAGACCCAAGGAGGAGAGCACAAGTAACCGGGCTCTAGAGTCCAGTGGGAGACCAACTCGAGGAGTCGAGTCCGGGTCTCCTAACTCTAGAATTGGTAGGGTTGCTTTTCGCTCTCGTAGGGGTCTAGGGGTGTGGGTTTGTCTATTCATCGCGACCGTGGAATCCGTGTTTATAGAGGCTCAAAATAAAACACGGACCTCCTAGTATATCCAATATTTCATATGTTTCTTCTTCTGCGATATCTGTGATGTGATCATTTGATATGTTGAGATGGATACTGTATATAGTATATATGATATATTATATAGATGTTACTTATGTTTTACACCCGCGCTAACCCTGCCCCGCTCTGCCGTTAGTTACCTACCTAACGGCGCATGACGGGACATCGAGGCGAATGCGGATGGCATAAGTGTACGTCGTATTTATCTGTGATGTTTAGGTGACTTAAATGATGAGACCTCATTAATGTGATTAATGAAAGAAAAGAAACCTAAAAGATGTTGTAGAATAAAAATTTTCAAAAAGGGTAGCTACAGTTTTTTGCTTTGCATAGTGATATATACGATATATCCCGCACCTTATTCGATGAGGAAATAGCCGAGATCGCTTCATTGGGAATGACCTCTTTAGCAAAACTGGCAGATGCTACAACATCCGGTTTGTATTTTGATTGCTTTTGGAGTTTTTTCTTTGCATAGTGATATATATGATATATCCCGCACCTTATTCGATGATAAAAGAGCCGAGATCTCTTCACCTGGAATGACCTCTTTAGCAAAACTAATGAAAGCCTCAAAAACACTCCTTTTCAAAATTCACTTGTTTCTACAACGATATCAAATTCATTACGCAATAGGTTTTCAGAAAAACCTGTCGTAGCCTTCCGTCATTTCAGATAAGTCCTACTTAGTATTCGTGCTACGTTTATTGGCTTGCGTCAAGACGTAGTGTGCGGTTGCTAACTAGTATTTATCTGTTTATGCATATGATGCAGATTGGATTAGGGTAGTCGTGCGACTTTGTTATCCTGTGTCAAGGGTCGTGCGGGTGGGCTTAAGTCAATCAAGAAATGACGGGTTGAACTTGACTAGAGCACTATGGTTTGTTGGCCTGCGTCAAGGTCATGGGATGCTAGGGGCAAAATATTATCGGGAATTTCAAGTGTTGAAATTTGCAATGAGATTGCATACCTTCTATGAGATAGTTGGATCCCGATACCCACTGCGAGTAATTGTTACTCCTGTGAGAGTTTTACTCAGGACAATTAGCCAATCAAGTAGGTGTCTAGAAAGGTGTCAACGGGGTTATGCCTCCGGGAAAACGAGGTTTATTTTAATTAGGTTCGTGCGAAAGCACAGGGAACCTCCCTCAAAGTACCGACACTGGCCTGGCTGAAAGATTGGTGAAATTGTAGGGTGTAATTAATCCCGGCTAGTCTTTCCTTTTAGGGTTTGAAGGAAGATTTGATAAAAACAGAGGGAACCATCCTGATTAGATAAAATAATAACCAATCTGATTGTCACGACCCGAAAGAGCACGTGACTGGCCCTCGAACCATATGAAATCTATAGGACTCCATCTGATCCAAGTATACCAAAGCCCAGAAATCTAAAACCATTTTAAGAGTAAGTGAAGAAAACTGGTTTAAAGAAGTGAAGGAAAATATGTTTGAAGCCGAGGTTTTTAAATACTAAGCCGAAGGTGCATTTTTAAAAGGTAAAGTCTTTTCTAAAAATTTCGGCAGAGTTTCTTTTGTAAATATTGGCCCCGAAAGGGATACAACAAGCATAACATATATACAATGATAAAAGGCATCCCCAAGCGGGAGCTAGCTCTTCGTCAATTGACGGTCACAACCACACATGCAATATAATATACAACGCCGAAAGGCGAGGATCGATCCAAAAGAAACACAGTAAGCATGAAAACCGCAATACTACTAAGCGCGACTCTAAGACCAAATAAAACATCACTAAAGTCTGAGTCTGAAACAATAAACAAATTTGGTTGATGGAAATTCTAGATACAAAGAATAATATAAGTACAATGGTGGTTTTGATGCAAAAGGAACCACCTACCAAATGCAATTCACCCGCAAAGAAGCAATGTGCCAGAAATGCCGCAAAGGAACCTGTACGGCAAAACCTGCAAGAACTGTGGCACAACGGGGGTGAGTTGCCAACTCGTGAATAGAGAATAACTACAAGCAGAAACCGAACGCAAGACATAATCCTAGGTCAAAACGATCAGTACAAAATCCTCAATATAAAACATGCAGCCTATAACAAGGCTAGGGTAAATATCTAACCCGAGTGTAATCTCCTGTGCCTGTGTCAGTGCCTCAGGTAGCAATATAACATAAGAATGAGGTATGAATGCATGAGAACATAATACATGTAAATGAAGAAACTGTTTTCATACTTTAGTGAGATTTCCTTTTTATTTTTAAAATGAGATATCATAATGAAATCAGCATAAAACAGTGCCTAACATCGGCACAAAACGTAATCCAAATATCCCGATATCTCTGTATCCCAATCACAAAATCTAGGGCGCCGTCAGTCCAGACCGGCCCCTACCATCAATCTCAAGACCACGACGGTATCCTCCGGATATCCGACGCGTCAGGTAAAATCACCGGTCGGTAGTGCTCCCCTGCCAGGCTCAACGTCATCACCACATTCATCTTGCCCCGGGGTACCGCACCGGGTCCACCATGTACCCGAAACGGTTCATCCGTCTCCTCGAATCGGGTTTCCAAATCCATCAGCAAACTCATGGTGGACGACTCATACATCATGGGAAAACCGCACTTTTTATTTTAAAAGAGAGAAAATGTTTATCTGTGTTTTTGCGGTTTTCCTCAAAATCCAGAAAATCTCACGGATATCCAAATCCAAAACCTCAGTAACACGTAAAATAGTGAATATATGCATGAGAATCCATGAATGCGGCATAACAATGAATATCAGTATGCATGAAGTAGCAGGTAATAACTACAATGTCTAAACTATTAGCTAATAGGTTATGTCAAGCAATAGTATTTTCTAAGGTGTACGTGACATGGCAATTACCGATGAAGATGTGTGTGAGCCGGCAAGTAAGTGTACGTGGTACATACGCAACATCGGTAATGGTGCTGGTGTCCTAACAGCATGATATCAATAATGGAGTATGAAACATAATATAAGAATGCGATGCAAAGCGAACCACAAAAAAAGTGGGAGCTGAATCTAGACGCAACTATAACTAATCTGCATTAATCTAATATAAGTCCTACAAATGGTGCCTTTTGAAATATCACGAATCATGGGGTTTTGAAAATAGGGGCTACAGTGTTTTTATGAAAAGATACGCCTTTTGAAATATCCGTAGATCCCTTGACCTGTCTTCTAAAATACCCACGACCCGCTAGTTTTGAAATAGGTAGGAGTCTAATCTAATCTAACAACTACACTAAACTATACAGCTGAACTAACAAGCTGAGCTACAGGTAAGGAAACCGTCTAACATCTGAGTCGATATATATATAGATATAATAGTCGGTGATTCCGCCTCAATAGTATCGTGTACGATACAGTATATCATATGACATCCTCAAGTCATGAGTGCGGATCTATCATCAATGTAAAGCTCATACGGTAAATCGTCGTACGGCATCCCAATAGCTGGGTACGGGTCAATATCACACTATCTCATCACACTTCAGGCATCACTATCAACATATCATATAATCTTGGGTACTATTCTATGTCTAGTATAAATCGATACCATCAATAAAGTATGCATGCGGGGGTAAACACACATCCCAAGCCCGCAAGAATCACATTTCGTATCCCAAATACGAATCATATCACATCACCGATCTCGCGGCACAAAGCCCAATATCATTGACTCATCTCCAAAGTCATCCGATATCATCAACACAGTGCCAATATAAGTAATATGCAAGGGTGTGCGTGTAGGTGTAATTCTATTCTAGGTTTCGCGACTATGAACTACACTAGTCACTTCTAACCCTACACTATCCATAATACACCTAACTATCATATATAATAACAACTACGGACTGCGGGGGTGCTATACGCCATCCACCCGACTTCCCCCAGTAGATATAATCTACTCACCTAGCGTCTTCATTTGTGGACGTCGCCACGCGCTTGCTTGTCGTCCCGAAGTCTTCATGGGGTACCTACACATCAAACTATCGTATATGCGCATTAAAACCAAATCAAAGCTAAAACGGCACATGAAATCCAAAATGATACGATAAGAGGCCTATAGGTTAAAACCCATGGCACGCCTTCAAAACCATCAACACATCCTCTATATCGTCGTATAAACGCCAAATAGTCGAGGCAAAACACAATCCACAATTGCAGAATTAAAAATACGGAATACGGAAACATGAATCTAAAACAGCAACTTAGGAAATATGTCCCAGATTTTACCCTAGGTCACTTTATACAAATCTATATATACCAGGGGTCTAACATGAACATGTAGGAGCTACAGAACCAATACGAGCCAAAATGGTGGGACCCAGGCCGCAATTTGCGGCCAATGGGGATAAATTGGCGGCCGGGAAGAAGAAGTGGGAGCTGGGGTCTTGGGGTTAGCTTCCTGGGTGCCTGCACGTGTCACTGTCCAATCAATTTTAATTTAGGGTGTCTCGGGTGATAGCAGATTCAATATACCCTTCACAGATTTCATAAATTCCCCGATATCGGCTTCTAAAATCCGTATTATGGTTTAAGCTTCAGGTTTTGGGTTTCCAATTCATACACTAGGGTGATGGTATAACCTCTACTGACCTCAATTCCATATTACAACCCATAAATCATCACAACCCTAACTAGGTTATCCACAAGTCCACAATATCACACAATATCGATTCGATCTTAATATGAGGGTAAAGGAAATGCATAAACTAAGTTTAAGGTCCAGAAAATACCTCATTTGGCAACTCAAGAATTTTCTTGAGTTGCCCCTAGTGGCCAAAATACTTGCTTCTTTAGCACCAAGTGTAGATCAAGGGATTGTGCACACATTTAATGAAATGGAGATTGGGTTTTGGGGTTGTTTTAGAGGTGTTTTGGAGCTTGAAGAGGGGAGGGAAAGGAGGTGAGGAGCAGCAGCAGGAGATGGGAGAAGAGGGAGGGAAATGAGGGGAGAAATGGTTAAGTCCTTAGTCAATGAAGCCCATACCTCTCTCTCTCACCAACTACACATTTCTTTATACTTTTCCTTTTCTTTTTACTTTTAAAACCCTTCTCACTCAAATAGTAAACCCAAATGAAAAGCATGGCAAGAAAATGCACAAGTGTGAAAAAGTGATATGTGCATATGTTGCACAAAAAGCTAAAAACCGATTAGCGATTTTTAATCGCGATTAGCACTAAATTAGTGTCAAATTAATCACAAAAACTTTAAAATGTCATAATTCTCTAATTTACCCTATTTTAGAATTTTCCAAAATTTTCCAAAATTTTTCCCCATTTATTTGTATTTAATAATTCCAAAATATTAGAATATTCAATAAAATAATATTAAATTATAAAAATTCCCAAAATTAACATTTTATCTTTTTTTGAAATGTTACAATCTACCCCCCTTAAAGAAATTCGGTCCCCGAATTTAAATTTAAACCCCCAATCCTAAAACAATTTTTGTAATACTCCAATTTGTCGGGGCTCCGAAGACATCAATACATAGAGAATATCCTATGCGTCTGGTGCGCAAGGAATCAAAATCCATATATGTGTCATACAGGTGTACAAAACAACATCTAGGTGCAACGGGTGTGCACGAAACATCTGTCATAGGCAACGTGTGTGCCTGACAGCAACCAAATCAGGTGCATGTAACATGCACGAAGAATCCCGATTTAGTGCATCTGGCGTGCACCAAAATCGTATATCAAAACACTAAAGGTGCATGAAAACTCTGCTGGAAGTGTAAATCAAATCACTGTATAAGGTGGGCGTGAATTCACAATCAAAACCTCGAATGTAATAACTATGCGCAAAATATAAATATCCAGTGGGTGCATGAAACAAATATCATGAAACTCAGTCATCAAAACTAAATCATGCAAACAGAACGTCCAAAATACCGAAATCCAAAATGACGGATACGTGATAATCGAATCACAAAATCACAAATCATAGTACCATCGTCGGTAGTTCCTCCTTCGAGGTCGAGAAGGAGTCGGTGCATCACTGCTAGCAGCGCAAGATATCTACTTGCCTCTTGCTCACGGTCTGGCGCCCTCTGACTCTGGGTCCTTATCTTCTCTGAGGATTACCTATCTCGCAGTCAATCGGCTCATCGGCCCTGTCAGGTGTGCTAACGGGGACGATTCCGTTCTGGCACTTCTCTGGTCACCTATCGGTCAATCCTCACGACCACTCGTGAGGCAGCCCATCACTGGCGTCGGCCTCTGGCTCTCTGAATGCACGTCACATATCTGATCCTGGGTGCAAACATTATTGTAGCAATGTCCTGGAAGGAATCCTGCTCAAGGTCTCTTCCGATCTTGCCTATGCCGAACTGTACAGAGGCTGGCTCTCCTGCATAATCTCTTCTCACTCGATAGACATCTGTGTCCTCAGCACAATATTTCTCGGAATCTGGTTGCATCTCAATGCCTCTGTAAGCATATCTGACCTCTGGTCTCGACGGGAAGCAATGACAGCTCGTCAGCGTCTCGCCCGAACCTCTGGTTCCACCTGTCTCTATCGTCGTCCACTATGACGTCACGCCATGCATATCTACGCACTGCACTGTTCTCGGCCACGGTCAATCTGAAGTCTCTCACACGGACTCGAAAGCGCGTACTCTGTAGCTTCATCATTCTGTAGAAGATGTCAGGCCGAACAGGTCCTCGGGAACACGTCCCAACCATCGGAGGAATACTCAATACTCATCCGTCCTTGATTGATTCGCAACGCATCTGGGTAAGTTCCTTTATCCGAATCTGGTCAACTACCTCGTCGACAATGCTAACTCTGGCCTGCTGGTTGTGCGCAATATGACCACTCCTGGGTCAGGTCTTCTCGTATAGTATTCCAGAAAGGTCATGTCGAAGTCTCTCTCAAATCTCATCCCTGCCGAATTGCCCAGAAGTCATCATCCCTTGCTGAAGCAAATTCTTGTTCCGGAACGGCTGCATACTTATCACTCTTCTTTCTGGAAGATATATCCATATACAACGCCTCTGGGTGCGTATCATATCTCTAATGTCAGCGGAGTGGGACGTCATCTCGTCGAAATCTCTTGCAAACTCTTTTCTTCACTCTGCTTCAATGTCGACTGATTCGGACTCGTCTCATCGTGGCTGCATGGACTATGCTCCAACGGCTATACTCGTATCTGGAGTCTCCCAAGCAATGCATCCCATCACATGATATCCGAATGATGTCGAAACATTCGATCGACTCGTCAGAACCTTATAATCCCCCAAGAGATCAACATCTTGAGTACAGTTTAATAGTATCGAGTACATGCCTCAGCGTCGGTGGTCCAGCCGTAGAAGGGCAAACCCAAGCCTCACTAATGGCGCCGCGGAACTGCCATAAACCCTAAGGTTCAAAGGCTTTCACACGGTCATTAAGTCGAGTTAGGGTTTCATTCTTCTAGAGGGTCCATAGAATCACCTGTATGTCTTTCCGTATACTTTAAACTTGGAAAATGGGCTCCTGACATTCGATCGTCTCAATCGACTCTCAACGAATCTGCGTGAAGTCGTCTCTAGTTGGAATCAATCCATCTGATGACCTCGCATCGGTAAACGGACGAACCAAATGTCCTAGTCATTCATCCTCAGGTGACTGGCGACTCGCTATCATCTCTCTAAGTATATGCTCACGCTGCAGCAGCTCCAACCATCTGGGCGATATCTCGTCATTTGCAGCAGCAACTGGCTCATTCACCTGCACGCCGAACAGCGCCTCAATCCTCCAGGAAAGACGACGCATTGGCGGTCATCTCTGAATCGGTCTGCTCTAGATCTGAGTAAGACTCTCCACACTGGAAATCTTCAACTCAACTGGGCCCGCTCCGGTGCATAAATCGGACGAATCACCTTCGTCTCTCAAATCGAGTAGACTAGCTATAATCTGTCTCATATCTGTCTGGAAGCTCCGACAATCTAAGCTCGTAAGCTCCGAAAGCGACATCCAGTCAATCTCAAAAACAGCTGGTCCCTCTGTCTGCACGGTAGGCGACATCATTATCTCTGAGGTATGATGTACATCAACAGTCCTCTCTCAACTGGCAGCTCTAACAATGGCCCGATCATCCGGTGCAAAACCAAGCACTCGCCTCCACTTGAGGTCACAGTCATCAATATTAACTCGAGACGTTCCCATGTCACCAGAAAACACAATGGTCAGCCCTCGTACCAGACGAGCTCGCACTGACCGTAACCCTAGCAGCAGCCCAAACTGCGCTCAAACATGGCGACAGGAACCTCAATCGAGTATCGAAGAGAGCAGATCAATGGCAAGAAAAGAAACAACAGATCCAGAGTGGATACACGATCATAAGAAGGAACAGCATCAATGAAGGTATGATCATGGACTAATAGAATCGGGGATCTCAAATGGATGTATAATCATGGATATAAAGAGAATCACTGATCTCGAAAATATGTACATCCTAAGGTTCCTTAAGCGGAGTGGCGTGTCGTAAGTATGCCGCGGAACATACCAACGGTATGTCACTCTACTTTAGTCACCTATTCCATCAACCAAGGGTCATCCTATACGACGAAAGTTCGGGTCTAATACCCCCTCGACTAAGTCTAAGTTCCGTAAGGTCAAGCCTAAGTTCCATATATATATAAACGCCCTAGGCTCCACATAGTCAAACTTAGACTCGAACCAAGGTCAACCTAGCGCTCTGATACCAACTTTGTCACGACCCGAAAGAGCACGTGACTGGCCCTCGAACCATATGAAATCTATAGGACTCCATCTGATCCAAGTAAGCCAAAGCCCAGAAATCTAAAACCATTTTAAGAGTAAGTGAAGAAAACTGGTTTAAAGAAGTGAAGGAAAATATGTTTGAAGTCGAGGTTTTTAAATAACTAAGACGAAGGTGCATTTTTAAAAGGTAAATTCTTTTCTAAAAATTTCGGCAGAGTTTCTTCTGTAAATACTGGCCCCGAACGGGATACAACAAGCATAACATATATACAATGATAAAAGGCATCCCCAAGCGGGAGCTAGCTCTTCGTCAATTGACGGTCACAACCACACATGCAATATAATATACAACGCCGAAAGGCGAGGATCGATCCAAAAGAAACACAGTAAGCATGAAAACCGCAATACTACTAAGCGCGACTCTAAGGCCAAATAAAACATCACTAAAGTCTGAGTCTGAAACAATAAACAAATTTGGTTGATGGAAATTCTAGATACAAAGAATAATATAAGTACAATGGTGGTTTTGTTGCAAAAGGAACCACCTACCAAATGCAATTCACCCGCAAGGAAGCAATGTGCCAGAAATGCCGCAAAGGAACCTGTACGGCAAAACCTGCAAGAACTGTGGCACAACGGGGGTGAGTTGCCAACTCGTGAATAGAGAATAACTACAAGCAGAAACCGAACGCAAGACATAATCCTAGGTCAAAACGATCAGTACAAAATCCTCAATATAAAACATGCAGCCTATAACAAGGCTAGGGTAAATATCTAACCCGAGTGTAATCTCCTGTGCCTGTGTCAGTGCCTCAGGTAGCAATATAACATAAGAATGAGGTATGAATGCATGAGAACATAATACACGTAAATGAAGAAACTGTTTTCATACTTTAGTGAGATTTCCTTTTTATTTTTAAAATGAGGTATCATAATGAAATCAGCATAAAACAGTGCCTAACATCGTCACCAAACGTAATCCAAATATCCCGATATCTCTGTATCCCAATCACAAAATCTAGGGCGCCGTCAGTCCAGACCGGCCCCTACCATCAATCTCAAGACCACGACGGTATCCTCCGGATATCCGACGCGTCAGGTAAAATCACCGGTCGGTAGTGCTCCCCTGCCAGGCTCAACGTCATCACCACATTCATCTTGCCCCGGGGTACCGCACCGGGTCCACCATGTACCCGAAACGGTTCATCCGTCTCCTCGAATCGGGTTTCCAAATCCATCAGCAAACTCATGGTGGACGACTCATACATCATGGGAAAACCGCACTTTTTATTTTAAAAGAGAGAAAATGTTTATCTGTGTTTTTGCGGTTTTCCTCCAAATCCAGAAAATCTCACGGAAATCCAAATCCAAAACCTCAGTAACACGTAAAATAGTGAATATATGCATGAGAATCCATGAATGCGGCATAACAATGAATATCAGTATGCATGAAGTAGCAGGTAATAACTACAATGTCTAAACTATTAGCTAATAGGTTATGTCAAGCAATAGTATTTTCTAAGGTGTACGTGACATGGCAATTACCGATGAAGATGTGTATGAGCCGGCAAGTAAGTGTACGTGGTACATACGCAACATCGGTAATGGTGCTGGTGTCCTAACAGCATGATATCAATAATGGAGTATGAAACATAATATAAGAATGCGATGCAAAGCGAACCACAAAAAAAGTGGGAGCTGAATCTAGACGCAACTATAACAAATCTGCATTAATCTAATATAAGTCCTACAAATGGTGCCTTTTGAAATATCACGAATCATGGGGTTTTGAAAATAGGGGCTACGGTGTTTTTATGAAAAGATACGCCTTTTGAAATATCCGTAGATCCCTTGACCTGTCTTTTAAAATACCCACGACCCGCTAGTTTTGAAATAGGTAGGAGTCTAATCTAATCTAACAACTACACTAAACTATACAGCTGAACTAACAAGCTGAGCTACAGGTAAGGAAACCGTCTAACATCTGAGTCGATATATATATAGATATAATAGTCGGTGATTCCGCCTCAATAGTATCGCGTACGATACAGTATATCATATGACATCCTCAAGTCATGAGTGCAGATCTATCATCAATGTAAAGCTCATACGGTAAATCGTCGTACGGCATCCCAATAGCTGGGTACGGGTCAATATCACACTATCTCATCACACTTCAGGTATCACTATCAACATATCATATAATCTGGGGTACTATTCTATGTCTAGTATAAATCGATACCATCAATAAAGTATGCATGCGGGGGTAAACACACATCCCAAGCCCGCAAGAATCACATTTCGTATCCCAAATACGAATCATATCACATCACCGATCTCGCGGCACAAAGCCCAATATCATTGACTCATCTCCAAAGTCATCCGATATCATCAACACAGTGCCAATATAAGTAATATGCAAGGGTGTGCATGTAGGTGTAATTCTATTCTAGGGTTCGCGACTATGAACTACACTAGTCACTTCTAACCCTACACTATCCATAATACACCTAACTATCATATATAATAACAACTACGGACTGCGGGGGTGCTATACGCCATCCACCCGACTTCCCCCAGTAGATATAATCTACTCACCTAGCGTCTTCATTTGTGGACGTCGCCACGCGCTTGCTTGTCGTCCCGAAGTCTTCATGGGGTACCTACACATCAAAATATCGTATATGCGCATTAAAACCAAATCAAAGCTAAAACGGCACATGAAATCCAAAATGATACGATAAGAGGCCTATAGGTTAAAACCCATGGCACGCCTTCAAAACCATCAACACATCCTCTATATCGTCGTATAAACGCCAAATAGTCGAGGCAAAACACAATCAACAATTGCAGAATTAAAAATACGGAATACGGAAACATGAATCTAAAACAGCAACTTAGGAAATATGTCCCAGATTTTACCCTAGGTCACTTTATACAAATCTATATATACCAGGGGTCTAACATGAACATGTAGGAGCTACAGAACCAATACGAGCCAAAATGGTGGGACCCAGGCCGCAATTTGCGGCCAATGGGGATAAATTGGCGGCCGGGAAGAAGAAGTGGGAGCTGGGGTCTTGGGGTTAGCTTCCTGGGTGCCTGCACGTGTCACTGTCCAATCAATTTTAATTTAGGGTGTCTCGGGTGATAGCAGATTCAATATACCCTTCACAGATTTCATAAATTCCCCGATATCGGCTTCTAAAATCGGTATTATGGTTTAAGCTTCAAGTTTTGGGTTTCCAATTCATACACTAGGGTGATGGTATAACCTCTACTGACCTCAATTCCATATTACAACCCATAAATCATCACAACCCTAACTAGGTTATCCACAAGTCCACAATATCACACAATATCGATTCGATCTTAATATGAGGGTAAAGGAAATGCATAAACTAAGTTTAAGGTCCAGAAAATACCTCATTTGGCAACTCAAGAATTTTCTTGAGTTGCCCCTAGTGGCCAAAATACTTGCTTCTTTAGCACCAAGTGTAGATCAAGGGATTGTGCACACATTTAATGAAATGGAGATTGGGTTTTGGGGTTGTTTTAGAGGTGTTTTGGAGCTTGAAGAGGGGAGGGAAAGGAGGTGAGGAGCAACAGCAGGAGAAGGGAGAAGAGGGAGGGAAATGAGGGGAGAAATGGTTAAGTCCTTAGTCAATGAAGCCCATACCTCTCTCTCTCACCAACTACCCATTTCTTTATTCTTTTCCTTTTCTTTTTCCTTTTAAAACCCTTCTCACTCAAATAGTAAACCCAAATGAAAAGCATGGCAAGAAAATGCACAAGTGTGAAAAAGTGATATGTGCATGTGTTGCACAAAAAGCTAAAAACCGATTAGCGATTTTTAATCGCGATTAGCACTAAATTAGTGTCAAATTAATCACAAAAACTTTAAAATGTCATAATTCTCTAATTTACCCTATTTTAGAATTTTCCAAAATTTTCCAAAATTTTCCCCCATTTATTTGTATTTAATAATTCCAAAATATTAGAATATTCAATAAAATAATATTAAATTATAAAAATTCCCAAAATTAACATTTTATCTTTTTTTGAAATGTTACACTGATCTTGTAAGAGCATACGCTGAAGTGTTTTCTTCTCTCTCTCTCCAGGTAGCGACCATATCATGCCTTAATCAAGATAATAATATAGATGTATTGACCAAACCCACATGTTATACTGTGCTGGGGAACGTTGGTTCCGTTCTTTCTTATAAAAGTTATAAGATTGAACATGATATAGGGGAATACCTGGATTCCCATGCCAACCGAATGAAGAAAGTACATGTTGATGCATTTTCTTCGGGTGCGTTCGTTACAGAGAACTGTTCTCCATTTTCTCTACGTCTTGGGTATTAGATACCGGGTCCATATATGTAATCAGTTACATGGGCTGAGAAAAGGTAGAGAACTTGGAGAAGGTGATAAAGACATAAGGGTTGGAAATGGTGCAGTTGTTGCAGCTAACACCGTCGGGGAATATCACCTTGTATTACCAACTGGTAATACATTGATTCTGAACGTATGCTATTACATGCCGAACCTGATATGCAACATTATATCGGTTTCTTTGTTGAGTAAAGAAGGGCATAATTTTGTATTACAGGATAATGTTATGAACATTTTCTTGAACCAAAAGTTAGTTGGATCAGGCGCGTTGTGCAATGGCATTTATGTTCTAAATCAATCAACAGTTCTGAGCATAACAAACACACATAAGAGGAAGTGTTCAGAAATGAACGAATCCTTCTTGTGGCATTGTAGACTTGGTTGTATTAATGCGACACGGCTAACTAAGTTGTATAAGGATGGATATTTGAATCCTTTCGGACTTTCATCTTAAGAAACTTTCCAGTCATGTCTCAAAGGCAAGATGACTAAAACTCCGTTTACGGGACACGGAGAAAGAGTTACGGAACTCTTGGGACTGCTACATAGTGATGTATGTGGTCCCATGTCTACACATGCCAGGAATGGTTCTGCGTACTTCATTACATTCACTGACGATCTCTCTAGATTCGGATATATGTTCCTGATGAAACACAAATCAGAAGCTTTTGAGAAATTTAGCTAATATAAACAAGAAGTCGAGAACCGAACTGTAAAAAGTATTAAAATCCTTCAATCTGATCGAGGAGGTGAATACTTGAGCAATGAAATCCTGGACTTCCTAAAAGAGAATGGGATTCTCTCTCAGCTGACTCCTCCTTATACACCACAACACAACGGTGTATCGGAATGGAGGAACCGCACCCTATTAGATATGGTGCGCTCTATGATGAGCACAGCTAAGTTACCTATTTCCTTCTAGGGATATGCACTGGAAACAGCTACAGACCTATTGAATATGGTTCCCACCAAATATGTGCCAACCACTCCATATGAGATATGGAAAAGGAAGAGACCATGTCTTAATTATGTTAAGATATGGGGTTGTCCGGCATATGTGAAAACACAAAATCCGGACAAGCTCGGGGCAAGGTCCATTCTGTGTAAGTTTATTGGATATCCCAAATATTCGCGCGGGTCTATCTTCTACCACACTGAGGAACAAAAGGTGTTTGTTTCTCGACATGCCACCATTTTAGAAAAGGAATTTCTTGATAAAGAGATTAGTGGCAAGGAGGTAGAACTGGAAGAGGTTCCAGCAATACGGACTACAACAGAAGATTTGGTGGAACCGGAGGATTCGGTAGTTCCCGATGAACCCCAGCCACTCCATCGATCTAGTAGGGTTCCTCACCAACCTGAGAGATACTACGATTTTTACATGGATGGTGGGAGCAAGGATTGCATCATGGAGGATGATGAGCCAACTAGTTTCGAGCAGGCCATCACGAGTGGTGACTCAGTGAAATGGCTGGATGCAATGCGGTCCGAGATGGAATCCATGTACACCAACAAAGTATGGACTTTGGAAGATGCTCCTGAAGGGGTAAAACCCATTGGGAGCAAGTGGATCTTCAAGAAAAAACTTGGTGTAGATGGGAAAGTGGAGACTTTCAAAGCTAGACTTGTTGCAAAGGGTTTTCATCAACGACCAGGTGTGGATTATGACGAAACCTTTTCTCCAGAGGCTATGCTTAAATCCATCCGGATCATGCTTGCCATCGCTGCATACCATGACTACGAAATCTGGAAAATGGATGTTAAGACCGCCTTTCTAAACGGTGATTTAGAAGAGTGCGTGTATAAGACTCAGCCGGAGGGCTTCGTAGCTAGTGGGAGCAGCGGGAAGGTGTGCAAGCTGCTTAAATCCATCTATGGATTAAACAAGCATCGCGAAGTTGGAACATCTGCTTTGATGTCGTTATCAAAGAGTTTGATTTTGTCAAAAATGTAAATGAACCTTGTATATACAAGAAGGTGGCAGAGAGTATGGTTGTCTTCCTCGTATTGTACGTGGACGACATACTCTTGATAGGAAATGACATTCCTATGCTGCAATCAGTCAAGCTTTTCTTATCATAATGATTCTCAATGAAAGATCTTGGGGATGCCTCCTACATCTTGGGGATTAAGACCTATAGGGATAGATCTAAACGGATACTGGGATTGTCCCAATCCAGGTACATTGACACCATACTAAGAGGTTTAGTATAGAAGAGTCCAAGCGTGGGTTTTTACCCATGATCTCAGGTCTCACTCTCTCCAAAGAGATATCTCCCAAGACTGATTTGGAGAGAGCTCGCATGCAAGGGATACCCTATGCTTCGGCTGTAGGCTCTATCATGTACGCGATGCTATGTACCAGATCCGATGTAGCACACTCGCTAAGTCTAGTGAGTAGGTATCAAGCAGATCCTGGAGAGAGTCACTGGACAGCTGTGAAGAGCATTCTCAAGTACTTACGAAGGACTAAAGAGATGCACTTGGTATATGGTAATGGAGAACTCCAAGTGGAGTCCTTTACCGATTCGAGCTTCTAGACTTATAAGGACGACTCTAAGTCGCACTCGGGATTTGTCTTCACCCTTTACGGAGGGGCGGTAAGTTGGAAGAGTTCCAGGTAGGAAATCGTGGCAGACTCGACGATGGAGGCTGAATACATCGCTGCCAACGATGCTGCCAAAGAGGCTATCTGGATCAAGAAGTTCATAACTGAACTTAGAGTGGTTCCATCCATTAAGGATCCAATACCTTTGTATTATGATAACAATGGAGCGGTGGCTTTGGCCAAGGAACCCAGGTCCCATCAGCGATCCAGGCATATTCTGAGGCGGTATCACTTGATCCGGGAGATAGTTCATCGCCGGAAGATTGAGGTCAGGAGGGTTGACACGAAGAACAACACAGCGGATCCACTCACGAAGGCCATTCCCCTGATACAGTTCGAGAGACTCTTCGGGATACTTCGTATGCGATACTACAGCAGATGGCCCTAGTACAAGTGGGAGATTGTTAGTTGTATATATGCCATAGAGGCCAGTATTGTACATATGATGTATATTATATTGGATGCTTGGACGTATATAGAGAGGACTTTCTTGCTCGATATGATAGTATGCTATCTGGTTGCACTTTATCTTAACATGTATACTTGTCTCTTGATACTGTCTTATGATTAGATGTTGGTAAAGCCCTTAGGATGTGTACTTGACTACCAGGACTATGATAAAGATCATACTAGTGGGGCCATGGTATACCATAAGTACATCCTTTAATGTCCCTAGTCGTGGGTGTATCGAGACGGGGCATCGATATACTAGAGTAGACTAACGTATACGCTTCTCGACCCGAGAGGTGGGTGGTGGATGATCCCATATCCATTGGTGTTTGACATCAGAGATGGTATACGGGTGCTCAGTGGAGACTGGGTACACTGGACGGACTCGTCGAGAATTCCCAGATGGTATTATACCTCACGTCAGATGGCAGTTCTCTGGTGACACTTGTACAGGTTAGTCTGTAGACCCAAGATCATCATAGAGTCTTGTGTGATTCCCACTGTGCTTTGATTTCCACCTTGCCACGTCTAAGAGGGCGTGCAAAATGGTGGTTTTTGGGTGCAGTCCTGAGTCAAATGGAGGCAATGACAGATAGGAGGGGTTTCGTCTCTCCCGGTATTGGGAGTTGATGTTGCGCTGTGCTCGATTGGCCATGACAGGGAAGTCCCTGGCCAGGGCTGATTTAGAGATTTACTGGTAAATGTTACCAGTAGTTTCTCGACCCGTTATGAGCCTCACATCGACATGAATTATCGGTTATTAGGGTATGATGTTTACCACCCATAGACTTGATATGCGATATATCAGACGAGGAGACCGGACTGTATGACAAGTGTTACCGTCAGGCTTTTGCAGGAGTTAGAGCAGGCTTGCTTGCTGATTTTCTGATCGCTCAATACCCGGATAGCCGTTACGTCCAGCTAGTACCGCTGACGGCTTGTGGGTGCTTGATGTGATATTCAGCTACTGCCGGCGTATTGACGAGTCTTTAGAGTCCTACCTAGAGGTTTTACTGGCTCAGGCAAAACGAAATAGGAGCGCATATGTGATATGTGCGGGACCGAGAATAATGCGTGTATGTGATACCGTATTCTATTCTCGCGACTTATCGTATCGGTCGGTTATATGTGATATAGCTGGGCTATCGAATCAAGTGTTGATTCGATAAGTCGGTACATTGGATGTTAGTCGGTTATATGTGATATATCCGGATTATTAAGTCAAAGGTTGATTTAATAATTTAGTTTATAATTGTATATGTGACATACTAATTTACATTAACTAACATTGGTTCACTTAAGCATTTGTTTTTCTCACTTGTGCACAATTTAATGTGTGTGTGTTTGTGTGTGTGTGTGTGTGATATATATTAAAATGTGTTTTCTTTTTGTATCATGGTTGTTGATACATCATACATCAGTGTATGAGACACACACCATTCTATTTATAATGGTGGGTTATAATTATTTAAGGTAATTAAAAAATTAGTGGATATTTGGAAAGAGCATGAAGCTTGTAGAAGCTTGTTTTCCTTTGACAAAGTCCACTAACTTTGTTTTTACTTTAGATATTTGTTAAGCTAACCATTTGGACTAGCCATGGTTATTTCTCTACATGAGTTAGTATATGATACTCACTCACCATGGTTCACTCTCTCACTTGATCATTATTCTCACCTCATTTTAGTTCATCTTCTTCCTCAAGCTCAAAAAGCTTGCTAGGGTTTTGATTAAGTAAGAAAGTATAGTGAGAAAATAAATTCTAAAGTGAGCCCACATCCTATTTCTCCATCCTCTACTTGATTAGCACATTAGTATAGGGCGTTTGGTTTACTAATTCTTTAGTTAGTGAAGTAGTAGCTTGAGTTGGCATCCCCTCGACGTAGATCATTTTCGGCCTCGAAGACTTCAAGCAAGGTCGCCCATTTATCTACGCGAAGCCATGCAAGACTCCATGAGCTCGACGATCGCAGCGAAGGGACTACTACAAGGAGCTTATGAAGTGAAGGACCGATCTACAAAGGTTGTATTTCCTTTTTCACTTAGATAGTAAATGATTTACTTTGTTTCCGTATTGTATTCTAGTTAACGATCATGTTTAGAGTTCCTTTTAACGGCAATTTTTTAAAATGGCATGGACGATGCCTCCCGAAACCTCGCTGCCGTCGATAGGAACACTACAGCCTGCAAGGAAGGATCAAGGACAGCACGTCGGAGGAACACCTGGGTCTGCGACCCATGGATGTGGCCGACCTTCTGGGCCGTCCACACCACTCCTGTGCCCTCCTTGCAAACAACCGTTGGCACGCCTCCGAGCCTCCTGCATATGTGGCCTCCTCGGCCTTCTCAGCTCGCCTCTGGGCTACCACAGAACTAAGATAGCTCGGCCTTCCGCTCGGTCCCGAGCCCCCGTCGAGCTCATCTTCCTCGGTCCCTACGACTGACCAACGCCATCATTCGCAGGTGCTTCCGCCTCGCCTCCGCGAATCTCGCCATGTGCGAGATATCCGCTGCCCACGATCCCGCATTCCACGCCATCACGATCCCCCGTTCCACGCCATCACGATCCCTATTAACGAGCCTGTCTCTCCATTAATGGAAGATCACGCCCATCACGCGGGCGTGAAGTTGGGGGCGTAACGGCGGCGTGATTCTCACACCTGCCTACCTGCTGCCACCACTATATAAACCCCTCCTTCAGACGTTTCAAGTAAATCATTTTCCACTCACTAGGCCGTTACTCTGCTCGGATTTCCTGTCTAACTTGATCGTCGGAGGGTCCTCGGTGGTACAACCACCCCGGGACTTCCTTGCAGGTAGCTCGGCCCCAACAACCTTAAACCCATTGAGATCCACACACTTCAGGAGCTATCCTCCAACTCAAACTCGGTCGTCCATCATTGCCAACAGCAGATCAACGGAAGGTAACATCTTGACGCGATTCGGCACGAGTCATTTTCTGTGTCTAAAATTGGTATTTCAAAATAATTTATGAGGTGGCTCGTTACATGAATTTTTATCTAGGAATCCTAGATTACCACCAAACCACCAAACACTAACATGCTTGCTTGTTTTGACACAAACTAAAATTCCTAAGAATATAGGATTCTCATGGAATGAGATAGTCTTAAGTTATGGTAATTCTTTTTCAATTTTGCGGGTGTCTATCTATTTTTTTCCCACCAAATATTTCCATCTATGGATGCCGCATGGTACTCACCTCTGTCGCCGCCGCCGCCTACGATCGTCTCTTTTGCCGGTCGTCGGTCGTCGTTGCCTTCTATTGTCAGCCACTGCCTCTGTCGCTCGTCGTTTCCCTCCATCATCGTCTCTCATTGCGACCACCGCCACTGTCCTTCGCTGCAGCCATATGTCTCTCATTGCCAGTAGCACTGCTGCCAGCCTTCGTTTATGTTGATCACAATTGTTGGCCCCCGCCTCCGTTGTTCACTATTGAGAGCTTCCGCGGCCTGCCACAGTCGCTCTAGTTTGCCAGGTCCCTGATTCTCATCCTCCTTTTCCTTCCATGCCGCTCCTTCTTGTAGCAGCCTATTGCCGATCACTGCCATTCTCTGTCGCCATATCTTTTTCCAGCTGTATCATCAAGGTTGCCATTGTCTGTTACAACAACAACCATATTGTATACCACAGTCGCGCACGCATATCATATTTCCCGAAATATGTGGATTACTGGTAATCCTATATTTCATATGCCAAGCACCACGTAGAAAGCATTAGAAAATAGTGGAAGGATGAGAAATTTCAGCATAGACTCTTTGGAGATTCTTCACCACATTCTCCCATATGATATCAAAAGTTTTATGTTGCAATACCTAGATGTAGGACACTAGTCCAAGTGAAAGGCAACTAAATAATTGGTCCCATGTCCCTCTCATTTTGATAGATAAACCTCTTCAATTTACTCTAACTTACTAGTTGAACAACAACAAAGCCTTTAGATCCTATAGAGAACCAATTGTACACATTGCTTTTAGAAAGATATTCTTTGAGACAATCAAATAGCAGATATTTAAGACCATAGGTGGTTAAATTAAGACTAAAGGTGATGGAGCACAGGATCTCCTTCAGATATTGTCTTCCGTTGATCTGCAGCGAGCGCTGATGGATGGCTCAGATTGGATTTGAGGGTTGCCTCTCAATGCGTGTGGATCTTAGTGGGCTTGATTTGGGGATGGGGCCAAGCTACCTGTAAATAAGTCCCAGGGTGGTTGTACCACCGTGGACCCTCCGACGATCAAGTTAGTCGAGATATTTTGGCAGAGTAATGACCTATTAGGGTAAATTTGCCTTACCTGAATTGTCTGAGAGAGGGGGTTATATAGTGGCATCCATAGGCTGGCGGGCACGAGATTCACCCCGGCCGTTACGCCCCCGACATTACGCCTGCGTGAAAGGCGAGATCCCCCATTAATGACGAGATACGCTCGTTAATGGAGGAACGCGATGGCGTGGAACGTAGGATCATGGGGCGATGGATATCTCACGTATGGAGAGATTCGCAGGGCCATGTCCGGAACATTTATGGTATGCGCTTTGGGTTGGTCGATGAGACCCAGGAAGCTAAGCTCGGCGAGAGGCTCAGAGGCGAGCGGGGGGGGGGCGAGGATGCTTAGTTCTGTGATAGCTCGGAGGCGAGCTAGGATGGATGAGCGAGCTCATCGCGCGGGAAGGCTCGGAGGCGAGCCAGTGGTTGTTTGTAAGGCGGGCATAGGAGTGGTCTAAGGGCCCACTGAAGGTCGGGAACATCCTCGGAAGCAAATCCCGGGGTATGCTTCCAATGTACCATTCTTGCTTCATTCTTGTAAGCTTCATAACACGTCATCTGCCACGTGTCATGATATGGGGATTCCCCAGTACTGAGTATCATCATTATCCCCCACTCTCAGACCGACCTATTCATGGGTCGGGTCGAGGGTGGTCCGATCAGTCACCTGGGCCAATTTCTCATTTGAAGACATCATTGGTGCGAATTCCCGGGAAATTAGTTGTGTTTTCTTGATGATGTCAGCAGATCAAGGAAGAGAACTTGCATTAAAGAGGAAGGGCCGATTCGGGCGTATGTTCATCGGAGCGCCAGGACACGTATTCGACGCTGGTTGGCTGACGTGACGGGCCGTCGGTGTTTTTTGCGCTCGACGGGACGCGCCCAATGCGTTGCGACAAGTGGAGCGCCGACAGCCGTTGAATGTGATGTGTCATTTTGGAGGGAGATGATCGGCGCCGCTGGATGTATTCGCCGACTGCTATAAATAGAGGTGGGATCCCCCGAGGATCCACACTCAGCTATAATTTCATCTTTCCTTCATGTGTTAGCTCGGCGCTCTTCCCTCTAGGTCGGATTTCCTGCGTTCTTTTCTCGGAGAACCCCTTGTTTTGATCAGGTTAGATGTCTTCCTCTGAGGAGTCCATAGAAATAGTTCGGGTGGAGTCTAGGGAGTCTTCTACAGCTTTCTCTTCTTCGTCCGGATCAGAATCTTCCCGGGAAGTTAAGGTTAGTTGCGCTTCCAGGGGTCGTGCGGTGGGGATGGTCCCGAAAGAGAGTGCCAGGAGTGTCCGTGACATACCTTCCCTTATGAGGCATCTGGACGAGCTCACCACAATTGTCACGACCCGAAATATTAGCTCGTGACCAGCACTTAAATCACTCAATATCTAAAGGCGTAACGTAATTCAAGTAAGCTGAAAACCAGAAATCTAAACCTTTTAAGAAAAATAAAGGAGGTGAAGTTTTGAAATAAGGGTATAATGAAATCAAGTTTTCTTAATGCATAGAATAGGAACATGAAAAATGCAAGTGGAATATGCAAGTTTAAAAAAAACATGTTTCGTCTTTTTTAAAAATTTGGACAGCATCTCCTTTGTATATTTTGATCCAAAACCACATATACAAGATAATGATAAATGCATTCCCAAGCGTGAGCTAGCTTTTCGCCAAACGGCGGATCACAACCACGCAAGACAATATATATAAGTAAACGACGCCCAACGGCGAAGATCACCACAAAGATAAAGAAAAGCAAGACAAAAAAACACAAGTAGCGGAAAACCCCTCGCTCTAAGTCTCGCAACCACAATCCCACTAAGTCTCATTACTTACACAAATACAAATTTTGATTGATGGTGTTGACTAGATACAATATGAAATATAAATACAAGAGTGGGTACGATACAAATGCCCCACCTACCAATGCAAAATACCAAAATGAAGCTATGTGCCAGCGATGCCGCTACTGATCAGTGCGGTGAACCTACAAGAACTGTGGCACAACGGGGGTGAGTTGCCAACTCGTGAGTAGAAAAACATCTACGAGTAGAAATTGAATAAACAACGACTTCTAGATCAACTATATCATAAAGGTAATACTATGATATCTAGGGTGACCGGGTTTGTATATATGCCAACAAGGTAGTCAATGCCTATAAGCATGTGGATAACATCCAACAGTATAATCAATGCATGTATGCATGTGGATCTCGTCCACCCATATAATCAATGTATGTATGCATGTGGATCTTGTCCACGTGTCAACCAGTGACACAACAACCTCGTGCATGTAAATATCATAAAAGTGTTGCACCACGGCAGCGCCCCGGCCTTCTATCCGAGGCCAAAATGCGGAATCAAAAATTTTCTTAACTTTTAAACTGGCGCTACCGCGGACAATAAACCCGGATCGTAACCATTAACATAATGCTAGCTATCAAGAGAAGGGTAGAGAAGTATACCGAGTGATCTGAGTCCTCCGGTCTTCTCGTCATCGTCCCGATCTCCCGCGGAAAGTCCTGTCTCCATGTCGTCGCCTCCTCGCCGGAAGGGCACCACATCGCCTGCATCTTTTACGGGCTCCCACCTCAATACCGAGGCAACTCGGCCGCGAAGTTGGCTAGCCGACGCGTCCAAGATTTACTGTAGGCTGTAGTGTAGTGGCTTGTCTCTTTGAGGTTTATGTTGCCATTGGGTGATGGAAGAATCAAAGAACTTTGGAGAGGGGTTTATGATTTTGGAGCATCCAAATGAGATGATCTAATTTCCCTCATACAAAATGAAAACCTCTCTCTCTCCCTCTCCATAAAGTGGCCGGCCCCTTCCAAAAGAAATGGTGGAGGAAAAATGAACAAGGGAGGTGAGTGTAGGAGATAGAAAATGGTGACCATATCAAAAGCAAGCCTCACATCCCTTTCTAATCTCAAAAAGCAAAGGATAAGAAAGAAAAAGGATCTCATGATACTTGTCAAATCATGAAGACATCATAATCAAACCATATGCAAGAAACCTCTCCACAATATGTTATTTGCAAACTTGCAAATAACACCCCTCCATCGTAAAAGTCCGGCCGGGAAAGAACAAAGGAAAACCGGCCGGAACTGAATGCAAACTGGCAACTCCAGAAAACTGGTCCCGTAATAAATTACAGGAAAACCCCAATACTGTGCATACACACCCGCATCTGTATTCCGACCGGATACAAATGCAAAGAGACAAAATCTACACTGTACTATACTAGGATCCGGCTTAAACCAAAACCGGCTAGTAATATCCGTCCGATCCTGATCCGTGCAATACTGCACATATCTGATCGAGCCCTGCCATATAACCATACGGCCTCTAGTACTAACCGTCCGATCCTGATCCGTGCAATACCGCACGTATCTGATCGGACCCTGCCATATCTCCATACGGCCTCTACAGCGTTTCGCCCGAAACTTGAGTAACTGAATGTGTGGTAGACTCTAAAGACTCGTCAATACTATGGTTGTAGATTTAACCACTAGCACGTCAGAGGTATAAACCAATACGTGACGGGCCACCAGCTATTGACCAAAAGGGACGTCGATGAGCGAACTCATCCTGACACCCTACTGAGCCTGTCAGTGACAATATCCGTACAGTCCGGTCCGTTCGTCTATGAGTATCGCATGGCGGGCCTAGGGGGTTGGTAAAAGTCAGACCTCCAAAAGTGGTGCAAGTCGTGTCGGAGCGTAGCCCAGAACACCCTGAGATAATACTGGAATACCTACCAGTAAATCTCCTGCCTCGTCCGAGGGCTTTGTGTAATGGCTCTCCTAGACACAGCGCGACCTCACCCCCAATACCGGGAGAGACGAACCCCTGCAGATCCGCTCACTGCCTCCATGTGGCTCGGGACTGTACCCAACAAAAACCTGTTTGCATGACTCCTTTGAGCCGTGGTAGGGTAGTAATCAAAGCACAGTGGGAACTCACACGAGACAAATGACGATCTCAGGTCGATGAACTAACCTGTACACATGTCACCAGGGAACTGCTATTTGACGTCTGGTATAAGACCAACTAGCATGTTCCCGGCGAGTCCTGTCCGGTGTACTCATAACCCAATGAGCACCTGTATACATCTTAGGTGAACCAACTGACACCAGTGGCATGTAAGACCGGCCACCGCCCCTCGTCGGGGTCTCGACTGTATACACTAGTCTACTAATGGAGTATCGATGCCCTGTCTCGAAACTCCTACGACTAGGGACCTTTTAAGGATATGCTTATAGACTACCAGCTCCCACGTATATGATCGCCCCCATACTGCTGGCAGTCAAGCAAGAATCCTAGGGGCTCTATCAACGTGTAATAGCGACCTGTCAGGTCACCTAAAGCAGTACACGATGATAAAGATAAACCAGATAGCATACTATCATCTTGAGTAAGACTGTCCTACCGGGATAGGTCCTCCCTCAATCATTGCAATCACGTGCCTGTGATCCAATAATTGACTCTGAGGGCATTATCTCCAACAAAAAGCACATGCATGAAAATATGAGGATATAAATCAACATGTGTCCCTCGCGATACCTCAAAATTATGGAACCTGAGTGTTCAGCATCGACACTTGAAACATCATGAAACCCGTGTCCAGCAACGACACGCAAATTCTCATATCTCTCGGGCTCCATCAGTCCGGAATCGGCCCACGGGCTCCGTCAGTCCGGATCGGCCTATATCATCTCTCGACTCCGGTCGGTATCCTCCGGATATCCGCCGAGCCCAAATACTATTACCGATGGGTAGTGCTCCCCCTGCCAGGCTCACCGTCTAACAATACGAGTCTTCTTGCCCCGGGGTACTGTAAGTGCACGGCGGCGCCCCGGCCGTCGATCAGACGGCCAAATACGGAAGCGGTGATAAACTTTAATTTTGCGGATTTAGCAAACCGGCACCACCGCGCACTAAACCCCGGATCGGGCCATTAAACTAGATCTAGCAAAGTAACAAGATAGGGAAGAGATATACCGACTGATCCGAGTCCTCCGGTCTTCATCTCCACTCCGATCTCCTCGCGGGATCTCCGGTCGTCGCCTCCTCGCCGGAAGGGCACCACGTCGCCTGCATCTTTTACGGGCTCCCGCCTCAATACAGAGGCAACTCGGGCGCGAAGTTGGCTGCCCGACGCGTCCAAGATTTGCTATAGAATAGTGTAGCAAGCAGGTCTCTATGGGGTTTATGAGGTTGCCATGTTGGAGGAATTTTGTGCACAAGAATTTCATGGATGCTTCCTAGCAGAGAAAAATGGAGCACCTCACTAAAATCAGCTCGGCCAAGCCAAATGTGCCCACTGGAACAAAGAAATTGAAGCACCTCTCTCTCACTTGCTGTGAAAATAATATGAGCCTTATATTAAGCTCATTCATTTCAAAAGAAATGAATCACTCAGCATAATGAAGGTGGGGGCCACGAAATTTCAAGAAGGAAAATTCTCACCAAAATGACATGAAGGAATAATTAACCTCTCACACAAATTAAACCACACTAAAAAAAAATACTCACTCCATTCCTCAACAGTGGCCGGCCAAATCCAATTTCCCATCACCAAATTAATGCACATCCAAACCATATCCAATCAAATCCCAATTAATGCATGAATAGCAAAGAAGATTTCATAATCAATCCTTTTGCAAGAAACCCCCCCTCCACAAAATGTTAATTGCAAACTTGCAATTAACACCCTCCAACAAAAAGTCCGACCGGGAAGGAAAAAGAGAAAACCGGCCGGAACGGAATGCAAACTGGCAACCCCAGAAAACTGGTCCCGTAATAAATTACAGGAAAAACCCCGCTACTGCAAATACATGCCCGCATTTTTATTCCCACTGAACACAAATGCAAAGAGACAAAAACTACACTATCAAATACTAAGATCCGGCTTAAGCCAAAGCCGGCTAGTAAAAACCGTCCGATCACGATCCGTGCAATACCGCACGTATCTGATCGAACCCTGCCATATCTCCATACGGCCACTACAGCGTTTCGCCCGAAAGCCTGAGTAACTGAAAGTGTGGTGGACTCTAAAGACTCGTCAATACTATGGCTGTGGATTTAACCACTAGCACGTCAGAGGTATAAGCCAATACATGACGGGCCACCAGCTATTGACCAAAAGGGACGTCGATGAGCGAACTCATCCTGACACCCTACTGAGCCTGTCAGTGACAATAACTGTACAGTCCGGTCCGTTCGTCTATGAATATCGCATGTCGGGCCTAGGGGGTTGGTAAAAGTCAGACCCCCAAAAGCGGTACAAGTCGTGTCGGAGTGTAGCCCAGAACACCCTGAGATACTACTGGAATACCTACCAGTAAATCTCCTGCCTTGGCCAAGGACTTCGTGTAATGGCTCTCCTAGACACAGCGCGACCTCACCCCCAATACCGGGAGAGACGAACCCCTGAAGATCCGCTCACTGCCTCCATGTGGCTCGGGACTGTGCCCAACTAAAACCTGTTTGCACGACTCCTTTGAGCCGTGGTAGGGTAGTAATCAAAGTACAGTAGGAACTCACACGAGACAAATGACGATCCCCAGGTCGATGAACTAACTTGTACACATGTCACCAGGGAACTGCTATCTGACGTCAGGTATAAGACCAACTAGCATGTTCCCGGCGAGTCCTGTCCGGTGTACTCATAACCTAATGAGCACCTGTATACATCTTAGGTGAACCAACAGACACCAGTGGCTTGTGAGACCGGCCACCGCCCCTCGTCGGGGTCTCGACTGTATACACTAGTCTACTCTGGAGAATCGATGCCCTGTCTCGAAACTCCCACGACTAGGGACCTTTTAAGGATGTGCTAATAGACTCCAGCTCTCACTTATATGATCGCCCTCATACTGCCGGCAGTCAAGCAAGAATCCTAGGGGCTCTATCAACGTGCAATAGCGACCTGTCAGGTCACCTAAAGCAGTACACGATGATAAAGGTAAACCAGATAGCATACTATCATCTCGAGTAAGACTGTCTTACCGGGATAGGTCCTCCCTCAATCATTGCAATCACGTGCCTGTGATCCAATAATTGACTCTGTGGGCACTATCTCCAACAGGTACCTCACCGGGTCCACCATATACTCGCAGACGGTGCCAACCGCTCCTCGAATCGGGTTTCACATGCCACTCTCAGAACTGAGAAAACACATGGTGGATGCACTGAAATATCATACCAAGAGAAACCGGGTTTTTAAAACAATACATACTTTCTTTTGAAATAACCACGGTTCTCAAATCCAGAAATCTCATGAAAACAGCATATCTCAATGCGTATGAACATAAAGCATGATGTATCTGACATATAAAAGAATGTAAGCATATCTGTATATCATGCAGCATGGAACAATGATGTGATAATATCAGGGAAAACCGCTCTTTTAAAATGAATCACGTTTTTAAATATATCATGTGTTTCCCAATTTCTCCCAAGTCAAATGCAACATCATATAAGGTGCATATGTAACTATAGCAAGTAAACTATGCAAGGGGGTCATATCACGATGCAGCAATTCTTCTGTGTAGTGACATGGCAATTATCGATGATGAAGTGTGTGAGCCGGCAAATCTGTGTAAGTGTAACATACGCATCATCGATAATGGTGTAAGTGTACTTGCACAGGTATAAGCAATGCCATGAGAATAACATGAATGCAGCATAATGTAAATCATCGTCTAAAAGCTATAAGGTATATGTATCTACATGATCGAGTCGGTAAATCAATTAATCGGCACCCAGCCACAACACTACGTACGGTATAATCCATCATATGACAACCTCTATTCAAGGGTAAGGATCAATCGTCATAAAACTCATCACGTACGGAAAATCATCATACGGCGTCTCTAAACCATCGGGGATCCTATCATCCTATATGACAAAGAGGGGTACGGACATAACGTCTAGTACGACATATCAAACATGATTCACAACATTTATATCTATATACCTACGTCCCAGGTCACATCCATAACAAGACTCATATCAGAGGACCGGTAAAGGTATCAATCATCTCAGTCAACTCGCATCCGTATACCAACATAGCATCATATCACATGCCAAATCGTATTCTCTTTTCATCGCATTTAAATCTCACATACACACCCGAACCATACAATCAGTTTTTAAAAGATGCGAATCGTAGTTTTGAAATTCGGGGCTACGGTGTTTTTAAGGAAAGATATCATTTGCAAATCCGTAACGTCCCTCATGGTATGTATTTAAAAGATGCATACGATTCTTCAGTTTGGAAATAGATATGGTTCGGATGACACATTTACGTCGGCTATCTAGTCTTATAGTACCCTAAACGGCAATATCGTCAAACATCATCCTCAAATTCCGTCATCACATATTAGGTGTATCATATCACTTCTAACTATCCTTTAGTTTCTAATATGGTTCTCTAACTATCTTTTAACTCTATTTATAGTTTTCTATATAAGGTTCCCTTAACCATATTCTATATATAAATCAGTTTCCATCAGTATTTACGGGGGTGCTATATGCCATCCACCCGACTTCCCCCGTGGATATAGATCCACTCACATTGAGCTTCGCATGTTGGAGTCGATAACGCCACGCTCATCCTCGTCGTCTCGAAGTCTACATAGGGTACCTACAACCAATACACAATCGCAAATGCATATTAAAATCAAGGCGGAAAACCAAAACGGCACATGGATCGCCTATAGGTTAGAACCTATAGCCTACGCATGCAAAAACAATCAAACAACCCTTGTTGTCGATGCACAAACATCCAACAACCCAATACAAATCCAAATAGAAAAACCAAACATTTCAAAATACGGAAAACATAGCCAAAATCATATCAAAGTGCTCCCATATTTTGACTCAGGTTAAACTAGCCAATTTTGCATATGGCGTTGCTCTAGATATCAGCTAAGGAAGACATGAAGCAAACACCAACCCAAACCATCAAGACCAGGCCGCAATTTTTGGCCTGGGGGATTAAATCTGCGGCCAGACTAGGTCATATTGGGCTCGGGTTTCAGGGAGTGGTCCATGGTTGCCTGCACGTCTCGTGGTCATGGAAACTTATTTTATAAAGGCCTCGGGTCATCCCAGATTCCTAAATACCATCCCAAACTGTCACAATTTACGACGTCGGGAAATCCTAAATCTGGGTATTGGTTTCTAATCCGAGTCTAGGCCAGTAAAACACCTCTCAAGTCTAAATAAACACCCACTACTGGTTATAGGTCCACAAAGTAACCCATCCCTTCTCTTGAATTTCCAAACATCACAATACCACACTAAAACAACTCCTCAACTAAACAAAAATGCTAGGAATTCAAACAAAATTAAATGGAAGGGATTATACCTTATGGGTGCAGCTCAAGAAAGACCCTAGCTCTCCAAAGTCATCAAAATCCCACATTGATGGATCCAATGTGTAGAGGGTGATGAGGGGATCAACTTTAATGAAAGGGGTTTAGGGTTTTGATGGAGTTTTTGAGATGATACCTTGGGGTGAAGGTGGAGGAAAGGTGAAGATGAAAAGATGAAAAGAAATGGGGAGGAAAAGAAATGAGGCAGCCCCTTTCTCTCTCCTCACTTATTCTAACCCTCTCTTTCTCAATATTTACCCTTATACCCTTTTTCATTTTCTTTTTTTTTCCCTTTATTTAAAACCTAAATCACATAATATCCAAAAATAACATAAGAACACAACATGTAATCAAAATATAACATGACAAGGTGCACTAGCCACGAAAAACTGTAGTAACACGGATTTGTCTTAATCGCGATTAGCAGTGCACTAATCGAGTTTTTATCCAAACTGCATATAATAAATTTTAAAAAATGCCAAATTCTTTAAATATATTTTTAAATGAATAAATCATTTTAATTTCCATTTATTTCACCATTATCGGTTTATTTTTATACCCTTTTTTCGAAAACCCCAATTTCACAAATCGGGCAGTTTTCGGAAAAATATATTATTTTAATATTAAATTCCAAAATAATATTTTATATTTTCTGAAATGTTACAACAATCCAGGCTTGCTTCCACATTCACCCCGGCTACTCGCTTCGCTTGGCCGGAGAGGGAGAGAGGCCAGATCGGGTACATGGTAAGGAGATTGCCTTGTACTTGGAGGCCTTTTGGGCCGGAATGCGCCTGCCCTTCTCCCACGAGGTGAGTGTGGCGTTGCATTGTTTTCAGTTAGCCCCGGGCCAGTTAGTGCCGAACTCTTGGAAGATTCTCCTCAGGTTCCAGGTCCGGTTCAAATTGCGGGAGATCCCTTTCAGTCCGAACCTTCTCATTTCCTCTCTTTCTACAAAAACCACCCCGGCTATAACATTTCAGAAATATAAAATATTATTTTTTCGAAATTTAATATTAAAATAATATATTTCGCGAAAACTATTCAATTTGCGAATAAGGGTTTTTCTTGAAATGGTATAAGTATATACCAATATTTGGAAAGTAATCGGAGATTTAAAACGATTTATTTATTATAAAGATATTTATCGGATTTTGGTCAAATCCTTACGTTTACATTTTTCCATGGCCAGTGCACCATGTCATGTGCATGTTGTGTTTGTGTTTGTGAGTTTGTGTTTGTGACTTGTGAGATTTAAAAGAGATGACAATGTGAAAGGAAAAGGAAAACAAAGAAAAGAAAAGAAAAGAGAGAAAAGAGTTTTAAGTGTGAAAAGAATAGAATTGATGCCAACAGATTTTTGTGAAAGAAACAAAAGAGATATTTTGTGAGAGGGTGAGGCTAAGGGAGAGTGAGCTTAAGAGAGAGAGGGAGAGACTTGGCTGCCCATATCCCTTCATCCCCTTTGTTTCTTCACATTTCTTCTTCATCTCATTCATCTCACTACCCCCTTGCATCATCTCAAATTCATTTTCAAAACCCCATTCCACCTTCACAATAAACATGCATAAAACTATTCTAAACCCTTTGAACCATCCAAGTGTTAGTTATATGTATGCCCTAGAGGCCATTACTGTACATACGATGTATATTGTAATGGATGCTTGGACATATATAGGGAGGACTTTCTTGCTCGACATGATAGTACGCTATCTGGTTGCTCTTTATCTTAATATGTACTCTGATTGTCTCTATGCTACATGTTGATAAAGCCCTTAGGATATGTACTCGAACACTGAGACTTTGATGAGATCATACTAGTAGGGCCACGGTAGTCGACGAGTACATCCTATAACTGTTCCTAGTCGAGGGTGTATCGAGACAGGGCATCGATGCACCAGAGTAGACTAGCGTATATGCATCTTGACCCATATGATGGGCGATGGATGATCCCATATCCATCGGTGTTTGACATCAAGGATGGTGTACGGGTGCTCAGTATAGACTGGGTACACTGGACGGACTCGCCGAGAACTCCCAGATGGTATTATACCTCACGTTAGATGGCAGTTCTCCGGTGACACTAGTACAGAGTAGTCTGTTGGCCCGAGATCGTCATAAAGTCTTGTGTGATTCCCACTGTGCTTTGATTTCCATCATACCACGTCACAGAGGGCGTGCAAAAAAGTGGCTTTTGGGTACAGTCCCGAATCACATGGAGGCAGTGAGCGATAGGAGGGGATTCGTCTCTCCCGGTATAGGGAGTTGATGTTGCACTGTGTTCGATTGGCTATAACTGGAAATCCCTTGCGAGGGTTGCTGAGATTTACTGGTAAGTGTTATCAGTAGTTTCTCGAACTATTATAAACCTCATATCGACACGACTTATCAATGTAGGGTTCCTAGGCACTCCCAAGAGGTCTCACAAGGTATCAACCATGCCAATTACAAATTTTATGGGTGCCGAGAAACCCTAATACGGATCGTTGACTAGAAATCTAGGCGAAAAACGAATCTAGTTAACAACTTAACTAAAGTTAAGAAGCTACAACCTTTGTAGACCCGGATATCCACTTCCTTGGCTCCACGTAGGGGTCCTCTCGCTGTCCATCTCGAATCCCGCACTCAAACGTCGGCTTCATCAGAGAATTGGGCGGACTAGGTCGTCAGCTTCGTGCCGAAGATGATCTACGTCGAGGCATCACAAGTTCAAGCTCCAACTTCACAAATTTATGAAACTTGTGAAGAAAACACCCAAAACAACTTGGCAAGAGGTAGAGGGTGAAGAAATAGGAGGTGGGTTCACTTTAGAATTGGATTTCTCACTTTGGAACTCAAGATGCCATTGATGGCATCAAGCTTTTTTTCTTGAAGATGAAAAAGAAGAAGTAAATAGAATATGATAAGTATTGTGTAAAAAGAATAATAAAATCAATACTTATCATCTTCTTACCATGGTCAAGTGTAGAGAGTTAACTATAGTTTAGATGAGTGGTTAGGGTTTAGAGAAGAAGACAAAATGGTCTCATGGTCAAAGCTTCATGATAAAAGAAACCATTTTGTTTTCTATTATCTATTTCTCAAAAAAGAAAAGATAAATAATTAAGTGAATATGAAACCCTAACCATTCACTAAACATGGTTTAAGTCTTTACACAAATCCAAGTGAGCATGCATCATCAAACATGATACATACAAGTGCACACAAAATATATCACATATACAATGTGCTTTTCAAGTTAGAAAATCCCTTTAAAGTGAACCAATACTAGTTAATGCAAAGTAATATATCAAATATATAATTATACATTAAATCAACATTTGATTCAATGATCCGGTCATGTCGCACATAACCGACTAGTATCCAATGTATCGATTTATCGAATCAATGATTCGATAACTAGGTCATATCGAATATAACCAATCGAAACATATATCGCGAGAATGAAATGCGGTATCACATACACGCATTATTCTCGCTCCCCGCACAATCTCATATGCGCTCCTATCTCGTTTCGCTTGAGCCAGGAAACCTCTGTGTAGGACTCTAAAGACTCGTCAATACGCCGGTAGCAGATGATGACCATATCAAGCATCCACAAGCCGCAAGCGGTCTGCTAAACGTAACGGCCATCCGGGTATTGAGCGATCAGAAGATCGACGAGCTAGCCCGCTCATACTCCTGTGAATCCAACCAGTAACACTTACCGTACAGTCCGGTCTGTTCGTCTGATATGTCGCATATCAAGTCTAGGGGTGGTAAACGTCAGACCCCAATAACCGATAAGTCGTGCCGATGTGAGGCTCATAACGGGTCGAGAAACTACTGGTAACACTTACCAGCAAATCTCTGATCAGCCCTGGCCAGGGACTTTCCTGTTACGGCCAATCGAGCACAGCGCAACATCAACCCCCAATACCGGGAGAGACGAAACCCCTCCTATCGCTCATTGCCTCCATGTGACTCGGGACTGTACCCAAAGACCACCGTTTTGCACGCCCTCATGGACGTGGTAAGGTGGAGATTAAAGCACAGTAGGAATCACACAAGACTCTATGACGATCTCGGGTCTACAGACTAACCTGCACAAGTGTCACCTGAGAACTGCCATCTGACGTGAGGTATAATACCATCTGGGAGTTCTCGGCGAGTCTGTCCAGTGTACCCAGTCTCCACTGAGCACCCGTACACCATCTCTGATGTCAAACACCAATGGATATGGGATCATCCATCGCCCATCTCATGGGTCGAGAAGCGTATACGCTAGTCTACACTGGTATATCGATGCCCCGTCTCGATACACCCACGACTAGGGACCTTGAAGGATGTACTTATGGACTACCATGTCCCCACTAGTATGATCTGCATCATAGTCCAGGTAGTCAAGTACACATCCTAAGGGCTTTATCAACATGTAACTATAAGACAGTTTAAAGAGATAAGTGTACATGTTAAGATAAAGAGTAACCAGATAGCATACTATCATATCGAAGAAGAAAGTCATCCCTATATATGTCCAAGCATCCAATATAATATACATCATCTGTACAATACTGGCCTCTAGGGCATAAATACAACTAACAATCTCCCACTTGCACTAGGGCCAGCTGCTGTAGTATCGCATACCGAGCATCCCGAAGAGTCTCTCAAACTGTATCTGGGAAATAGCCTTCGTGAGTTGATCCGCCGTGTTGTTTTTCGTGTCAACCCTCCTGACCTCGATCTCCCGGCAATCAACTATCTCTCGGATCAGGTGATACCGCCTCAGAATATGCCTGGATCGCTGATGGGACCTGGGTTCCTTGGCCAAAGCCACCGCTCCATTGTTATCGCAATACAAAAGTATTTGATGCTCAATGGATGGAACCACTCCAAGTTCAGTAATGAACTTCTTGATCCAGACAGCCTCTTTGGCAGCATCGTTGGCAGCGATGTATTCAGCCTCCATCGTCGAGTCTGCCACGGTTTCTTGCTTGGAACTCTTCCAGCTAACCGCCCCTTCGTAAAGGGTAAAGATAAATCCCGACTGCGACTTAGAGTCGTCCTTATCACTCTGGAAGCTCGAATCGGTAAAGGACTCCACTTGGAGTTCTCTGTTACCATACACCAAGAGCATCTCTTTAGTCCTTCGTAAGTACTTGAGAATGCTCTTCACAGTTGTCCAGTGACTCTCTCCAGGATCAGCTTGATACCTGCTCACTATACTTGGTGAATATGCAACATCGGGTCTGGTACATAGCATCGCGTACATGATAGAGCCTACAGCCGAAGCATAGGGTATCCCTTGCGTGCGAGCTCTCTCCAAATCAGTCTTGGGAGACATCTCTTTGCAGAGAGTGACTCCAGATATCGTGGGCAAGTTCCCACGCTTGGAATCTTCCATACTAAACCTCTTTAGTATGGTGTCAATGTACCTGGATTGGGACAATCCCAATATCCGTTTGGATCTATCTCTATAGATCCTCATTCCCAATATGCATGAGGCATCACCAAGATCTTTCATTGAGAATCTTTGTGATAAGAAGAGCTTGACCGATTGCAGCATAGGAATATCATTTCCTATCAAGAGTATGTCGTCTACGTACAATACGAGGAAGACAACCTTACTCTCTGCTACCTTCTTGTAAATACAAGGTTCATCTGGGTTTTTGACGAAATCAAACTCTTTGATAACGACGTCAAAGCAGATGTTCCAACTCCGCGATGCTTGCTTTAATCCATAAATGGATTTAAGCAGCTTGCACACCTTCCCGCTGCTCCCACTGTCTACGAAGCCCTCTGGCTGAGTCATGTACACACACTCTTCTAAATCACCATTTAGAAAGGCGGTCTTAACATCCATTTGCCAGATTTCGTAATCATGATATGCAGCGATGGCAAGCATGATCCTGATGGATTTAAGCATAGCCACTGGAGAAAAGGTCTCGTCATAGTCCACACCTGGTCTTCGACGAAAACCCTTTGCTACAAGTCTAGCTTTGAAAGTCTCCACTTTCCCATCTACACCAAGTTTTTTCTTGAAGATCCACTTGCTCCCAATGGGTTTTACCCCTTCAGGAGCAACTTCCAAAGTCCATACTTTGTTGGTGTACATGGATTCCATCTCGGACCGCATAGCATCCAGCCATTTCATTGAGTCCCCACTCGTGATGGCCTGCTCGAAGTTAGTTGGGTCATCATCCTCCATGATGCAATCCTCGCTCCCTCCATCCATGAGAAAACCGTAGTATCTCTCAGGTTGGCGAGGAACCCTACTAGATCGGCGGAGTGGCTGGGGTTCATCGGGAACTACGGAATCCTCTGGTTCCACCAGATCTTCTGCTGTAGCTTCTGCAGCTGGAACCTCTTCCAGTTCTACCTCATGACCACTAATCTCTTTTTCAAGAAATTCCTTTTCTAAAAAGGTGGCATGCCGAGAAACAAACACTCTTTGTTCCTCAGGGTGGTAGAAGATATACCCTTGAGAATTCTTGGGATATCCCACAAATTTGCATAGAACAGACCGTGCCTCGAGTTTTTCCGGATTTTGTCATTTGACATAGGCTGGACAACCCCATATCTTAACATAGTTAAGACTTGGTCTCTTTCCTTTCCATATCTCATATGGAGTGGTAGGCACAGATTTGGCTGGGACCATATTCAATAGATGTATGGTTGTCTCAAGCGCATACCCCCAAAAGGAAATAGGTAACTCAGCTGTGCTCATCATAGAGCGCACCATATCTAATAGGGTGCGGTTCCTCCGTTCAGATACACCGTTGTGCTGTGGTGTATATGGAGGAGTCGGCTGAGAGAGAATCCCATTCTCTTTTAGGAAGTCCAGGAATTCATTGCTCAAGTATTCACCTCCTCGATCAGATCGAAGGATTTTTATACTTTTTCCGGTTTGGTTCTCGACTTCTTGTTTATATTCTCTAAATTTCTCAAAAGCTTCAGACTTGTGTCTTATCAAGTACACATGTCCGTATCTTGAGAGATCGTCAGTGAATGTAATGAAGTACGAAGAACCATCCCTGGCATGTGTAGACATGGGACCGCATACATCACTATGTATTAGTCCCAAGAGTTCGGTAACTCTTTCTCCATGTCCCGTAAACGGAGTTTTGGTCATCTTGCCTTTGAGACATGACTGGAAAGTGTCATAAGATGAAAATTCGAATGGTTTCAAATACCCATCATTATGCAACTTAGCCAGTCGTGTCGCATTGATGTGACCCAGTCTACAATGCCACAAGAAGGATTCGTTCAGTTCAGAACTCTTCCTCTTGTGTGTGTTTGTTATACTCAGAACTGTTGATTGATTTAGAACATAAATGCCATTGCACAACGTGCCTGATCCAACCAACTTTTGGTTACGGAAAATGTTCATATCATTGTCCTGTAATACAAAATTATATCCCTCTTTACTTAACAAAGAAACCGATATAATGTTGCATATCAGGTTCGGCATGTAATAGCATTCGTTCAGAACCAATGTATTACCAGTTGGTAATGCAAGGTGATATTCCCCGACAGTCTTAGCTGCAACAATTGCACCATTTCCAACTCTAATGTCTTTATCACCTTCTCCAAGTTCTCTACCTTTCCTAAGCCCATGTAACTGATTACATATATGGGATCCTTACCCGGTATCCAATACCGAGGACGTAGAGCAAATGGAGAAACAGTTCTCAGTAACGAACACACCCGAAGAAAATGCATCATCATGTACTTTCTTCATTCGGGTGGCATGGGAATCCTGGTATTCCCCTATATCCTGTTCAGTCCTATAACTCTTATAGGAAAGAACGGAACCAACGTTCCCCAGCACAGTATAACATGCGGGTTCGGTCAATACATCCATATTATTATCTTGATTAAGGCATGAAGTGGTCTCTATCTGGAGAGAGAGAGAAGAAAACACTTTAGCGTATGCTCGTGCAAGATCAGATTGGTTATTATCTTATCTAATCAGGATGGCTCCCACTGCTTTTTATCAAATCTTCCTTCAAACCCTAAAAGGAAAGACTAGCCGGGATTAATTACACACTACAAGTTCGTCGATCTTTCAGCCAGGCCAGTGTCGGTACTTTGAGGGAGGTCCCCCGTGCTTTCGCATGAACCTAATTAATGTAAACCTCGTTTTCCCAGAGGCGTAACCTCGTTAACACCTTTCTAGACACCTACTTGATCGGCTAATTGTAATGTGTAAAACTCTCCCAGGAGTAACTCTTACTCGCAGTGGGTATCGGGATCCAACTATCTCATAGAAGGTATGCAATCTCATTGCAAATTTCAACACTTGAAATTCCCGATAATGCTTTTGCCCCTAGCATGCTATGACCTTGACGAAAGCCAACAAACCACAACCCGCTAGTCAAGTTCAACCCGTACATTTCTTGACTGAATTAAACCCACCCGCACGACCCTTGACGAAAGCCAACAAAGCCGTACGACTACCCTAATCCAGTCGCATCATATGCAGCAGATTAACAGCACATAGCTACCGCACACTACACCTTGACGAAAGCCAACAAATGTAACATGAATACTATATGTAACTTATCTGAAATGACGGAGGGCTACGACAGGTTTTTCTGAAAACCTATTACGTAATGAACTTGATATCGTTGTAGAATCAAATAAAGTTTTGAAATGGAGTGATTTTGAGGCTTTTCTAGTTTTGCTAAAGGGGTCACTCCCGGTGAAGGGATCGTCGGCCCTTTCCTCGTTGAATGAGGTGCGGGATATATCATATATATCACTGTGCAAAGCAAAACACAAAAACAATCAAAAGCAAACCGAGTGTGTAGCATCTGCCAGTTATTGCTAAAGGAGTCACTCCCGGTGAAGGGATCTCGGTCCTTTCCTCATCGAATAAGGTGCAGGGTATATCATATATACCGCTATGCAAAGCAAGAACTGTAGCTACCTGTTTTATTTAAAATTTGATTCTACAACATCTTAGGTTTCTTTCCATTCATTAATCACATTAATGAAGTCCCATCATTTAAATACCTAAACATCACAGATAAATACGACGTACACTTATGCCATCCGCATTCGCCTGGATGTCCCCTCATGCACCGTTAGGTTAGGTAACTAACGACTGAGCAGGACAGGGCTAGTGCGGGTGCAAAACATAAGTAACGTCTATATAATATATCATATATACTATATCTATCACAGAACATCACATGATCACATCACAGATAAAGCAGCAGAAGAAACATATGAAATATTGGATATACTAGGACTTCCGTGTTTTCAATACGAGCCAGTATAAAACACGGATTCCATGGTCGTGATGAATAGCCAATCCCACACCCCTAGACCCCTACGAGAGCGGCAAGCAACCCTGCCAATTCTAGGGTTAGGAGACCCGGACTCGACTCCTCGAGTTGGTCTCCCACTGGACCCCAGAACCCGGTTACTTGTGCTCCCCTCCTTGGGTCTATCCTAATGCGGAAAAGTAAATAATATACAAAAGGTGACAACTTCCGCAACCTGGAAGTGCCCCAAATAAAAGAATATTACATACAAGTTTTTACATGAATGAAAATGAAAAACACTCATCTCACATAAAAACCCCCGGCTATTCAAACACGACGATCCAATATAACATATCCAGCAACACATAACATCACATGTCATCAACGTAAGTAAATATGTGCATCCCAATTGTCGTTGACATATAGCAACGAAACCGGCGATATCACATATTACACTTACGGTCACAGAAAAGAAAGTGTAAAAGTACAACAGTTGGAATCCGCAATCTCTTTAGACATCTCATGCCTAATCAAATGAAATACTTAGACATCACATGCCTAACAATTATAAACCCCGCATTTTAGTCTCATTATCGAAAACTCTTTTCAATATCATGTGGGACTAAACTGCTAGATTTATAACATTCATTCAGTTATCTCATAACTGTTTGTGAATTCCAATTATTGTATCCCATTCCGGATAAATAGAATATATTAAATTTTCCGATCGAACATTCGAACACCCAAGTTTTCCCGAAACCGTTCAACACATGAAATAGGTTCAAAGACATTCACTTCATGCCTCAGTACCAACGGTCCAGCCGTAGAAGGGTCAAGCCAACGCCTCACATGTGGCACGCCGTACTGCCCCAAACCCGAAGGTTCAAAGGGCAGTTCAAGACGGTCACATAATCGAGTTAAGCTTTGTTGTCTTCTAGAGGGACCATCGCGTTACTTGCACTACTTAGAACGTCCTTAAACCACACAAAAATCCAACGCATGGATATTTTCCGGCAGGGGAAAAGTTGGGTATTTATATCCGGTCGAACTTTTTAACATATTCTAAAGTCATCCGGAAAAACACAAAGACGAAATTTGATAATCCGATCGAATATTTGATTCCCAATAGTACCCCAGAATACTTTTCTGTAGAGTCACAAAAAAAATACCCCAGAAAATATAGCATTAAATTATATGAGTTACTGTGCAGAAATCATCAGACAAGGGAACAGTACGGCCGCGGAACCGCCGCACATGCCTAGCTTGTGTCGCGGTTCCGCGGTGGAAAAGTCGATTTAGGCCCTCGTATTTCACAGTAATTCAAATAACATCCTGCTTATTTTTCTGCATATTTTTAATTGACAAAAATCCCAAATTTTAGAAAATTTCCAGAGAGCATTTTGGGAATGGGTTTCGATATTCGTTCGGATTTCAAACGTCGTCTAGACTTCGCCTAAGGCTCTAGCCAGGCTCTGATACCAGTGTAGGTCAGGCAGCCACTCCATCCAATGGGGTCGCCGTGGCACCAACGGGTCCCTCAGCCGCTACTTTTTACGCTTGCCACCTCGCGAGGACTACAACCCGCCGGAACACCTTCCGGTCTCGGGACACCCTGGGGGTAAGAGCCTATGCTTCGCCACACTGTCACACAGTGAGAACCCCCCATAGGTCGACATCCAATGCCTAGTAGCTCTGATACCAGTGTAGGGTTCCTAGGCACTCCCAAGAGGTCTCACAAGGCATCAACCATGCCAATTACAAATTTTATGGGTGCCGAGAAACCCTAATACGGATCGTTGACTGGAAATCTAGGCAAAAAATGAATCTAGTTAACAACTTAACTAAAGTTAAGAAGCTACAACCTTTTTAGACCCGGATATCCACTTCCTTGGCTCCACGTAAGGGTCCTCTCGTTGTCCATCTCGAATCCCGAACTCAAACGTCGGCTTCATCGGAGAATTGGGCGGACTAGGTCGTCGGCTTCGTGCCGAAGATGATCTAGGTCGAGGCATCATAAGTTCAAGCTCCAACTTCACAAATTTGTGAAACTTGTGAAGAAAACACCCAAAACAACTTGGCAAGAGGTAGAGGGTGAAGAAATAGGAGGTGGGTTCACTTTAGAATTGGATTTCTCACTTTGGAACTCAAGATGCCATTGATGGCATCAAGCTTTTTTTCTTGAAGATGAAGAAGAAGAAGTAAATAGAATATGATAAGTATTGTGTAAAAAGAAAAATAAAATCAATACTTATCATCTTCTTACCATGGTCAAGTGTAGAGAGTTAACTATAGTTTAGATGAGTGGTTAGGGTTTAGAGAAGAAGACAAAATGGTCTCATGGTCAAAGCTTCATGAAGCTTCAACAAGCTTCATGATAAAAGAAACCATTTTGTTTTCTATTATCTATTTCTCAAAAAAAGAAAAGATAAATAATTAAGTGAATATGAAACCCTAACCATTCACTAAACATGGTTTAAGTCTTTACACAAATCCAAGTGAGCATGCATCATCAAACATGATACATACAAGTGCATACAAAATATATCACATATACAATGTGCTTTTCAAGTGAGAAAATCCCTTTAAAGTGAACCAATACTAGTTAATGCAAAGTAATATATCAAATATATAATTATACATTAAATCATTAAATCAACATTTGATTCAATGATCTGGTCATGTCGCACATAACCGACTAGTATCCAATGTATCGATTTATCGAATCAATGATTCGATAACTAGGTCATATCGAATATAACCAATCGAAACATATATCGCGAGAATGAAATGCGGTATCACATACACGCATTATTCTCGCTCCCGCACATATCTCATATGCGCTCCTATCTCGTTTCGCTTGAGCCAGGAAACCTCTGTGTAGGACTCTAAAGACTCGTCAATACGCCGGTAGCAGATGATGATCATATCAAGCATCCACAAGCCGCAAGCGGTCTGCTAAACGTAACGGCCATCCGGGTATTGAGCGATCAGAAGATCGACGAGCTAGCCCACTCATACTCCTGTGAATCCAACCAGTAACACTTATCGTACAGTCCGGTCTGTTCGTCTGATATGTCGCATATCAAGTCTAGGGGTGGTAAACGTCAGACCCCAATAACCGATAAGTCGTGCCGATGTGAGGCTCATAACGGGTCGAGAAACTACTGGTAACACTTACCAGCAAATCTCTGATCAGCCCTGGCCAGGGACTTCCCTGTTATGGCCAATCGAGCACAGCGCAACATCAACCCCCAATACCGGGAGAGACGAAACCTCTCCTATCGCTCATTGCCTCCATGTGACTCGGGACTGTACCCAAAGACCACCGTTTTGCATGCCCTCATGGACGTGGTAAGGTGGAGATCAAAGAACAGTGGGAATCACACAAGACTCTATGACGATCTCGGGTCTACAGACGAACCTGCACAAGTGTCACCTAAGAACTGCCATCTGAAGTGAGGTATAATACCATCTGGGAGTTCTCGGCGAGTCCGTCCAGTGTACCCAGTCTCCACTGAGCACCCGTACACCATCTCTGATGTCAAACACCAATGGATATGGGATCATCCATCGCCCATCTCATGGGTCGAGAAGCGTATACGCTAGTCTACACTGGTATATCGATGCCCCGTCTCGATACACCCACGACTAGGGACCTTGAAGGATGTACTTATGGACTACCATGTCCCCACTAGTATGATCTGCATCATAGTCCAGGTAGTCAAGGACACATCCTAAGGGCTTTATCAACATGTAACTATAAGACAGTTTAAAGAGATAAGTGTACATGTTAAGATAAAGAGTAACCAGATAGCATACTATCATATCGAGCAAGAAAGTCATCCCTATATATGTCCAAGCATCCAATATAATATACATCATCTGTACAATACTGGCCTCTAGGGCATAAATACAACTAACAATCAAGCTACTGGGGTCTGACGTTTACCACCCCTAGGCGAGATATGCGACATATCAGACGACGAGACCGGACTGTACGGGAGTGTTACTGATTGGATTCACAGGAGAATATACAGGCTTGCTTGTTGATCTTCTGAGTGCTCAATACCCGGGTAGCTGTTACGTTTAGCTGACCGCTTGCAGCTTGTGGGTGTTTGATATGATCATCACCTACTGCCGGCGTATTGACGATTCTTTAGAGTCCTATACAGAGGTTTCTTGACTCAGGCAAAACGGAGTAGGGGCACATATGTGATATGTGCAGGACCAAGGATAATGCGATATGAGATACCGTATTCTATTCTCGTGATATTTGATATCAGCCAGGTCATCGGATCAAGTGTTGATTCGATGAATCGGTATATGATATATTAGTCGGTTATATGCGATATAGCCGGATTGTCGGATCAAGTGTTGATTCGATAATTTAATGTATAATAATATATATGATATATTAAATTACATTAACTAATATTATCTCACTAAAAGATTCTTTTTCTCACTCCGGTAATATATTGATATATATGCGATATATGTTAATTGTATTATTTTATTTTGTTACAATAAATATTGTATATGTGATATATAATATTGTAACATGTTATAATTATTAATGCAACATGTTTAGTGGAGATTAAACATGGTTAGGGTTTGATTTGGGTTAAGCCATTCTAGAAGTTTCTGGAAGCTTTCTTTTTGTTTTGGAAAAGATATTTGTGTTGATATTTTTAAGTGACTCTTGCTTTAACCCAACCCAAACCCTAGCCCTAGTTAAATCTCTACAATGGTTACTTGAACCATGGTTGCATAAATGATTATGACAACATTTCCTTATTCATCACAAATGATATTATTCATTCTTCTTCTTCTTCCTCCTTTGCAAAGCTTTCTTGCTTTGATATTTGTGATGAAAGTGAGTGAGAAATAGAAAACAAATGAGAGCCAAAAAATCCTACTTCATCATCCTCATCTACCCTTGCCATTTAGAAGATGGCGTTCACTTCATTTTGTGAGTGAGAGCTTGTGTTAACGAAACTTCAAGGTAGATCATCTTTGTTATCGAAGATCGGAAGCAAGCTTGCATCTTTCTCTTCGTGGAGCCTCTCGAGAGTCCGGAACAAGATGATCACAGCGAAGGGACCTCAACATGGAGCTTTAGAAGTGAAGGATCGAATCTATAAAGGTTGTCATCCCTCTCACTTAGTGTTAAAGTGTTTAACATGCTTTTTTCGCCTAATCTCTAGTCTAAGATCTTGGTTTAGGGTTGTTCGGCATGGCTAAATTTTTAATCGGGCATGGTTGATGCCTCGTAGACCCTTGTGCCAGTGCCTAGCATCCCTACACCAAGTTTAGATTTTGAAGACTTGGGCAACTCATGAATTTTCCTAAGTTGTCAATTGAGGTAATCCATACACTTTTAAATTATTGTTTATGTTTAAATATCCTAGTTTAGTCTAGAATTTGATTTAGTTAGGTTTTGTGATCTTAGAAAATTCCAAGATGATGTTAAGTGGTAATTGAGGTGTAGTGAGTGTTTACAAGACCTTAGAAATTGATTTCCTGTCCTGGAAATGAGTTTAGAACCCGATATACGAACTTAGAATTTTCCCGTGTCGGTTTTGTGAAACTTAAAGGCCTACAGGGTATCTGGAGATATCTGGGATATTTTTAAGAAAATCAAACAAGTCCATTAACCTAGATAAACCACTAGAAGACCACCACCAAAATACGAACCCAATTTCTCCTACTTAGACCGGCAAGGCAGGATTTTTGTATGATCTCTCCGGACCCCCTAATTCCTATGGTGATATGGTTTTTTCCTGCAGCTCACTTACCCTATAACTTATCCCCTGTACTTGCTTGGTTATTCCCAATTTACCTGAGCCAAAATCTGGGATTTATTTACGAGTGCTTTGTCCATTGTTTCCGATATTTGAATTTGTGGTTTTGGTATTTAGATTTGATTCCGTTGTTGGACGTTTGTACGTCAACGGATGATGGTTGTTTGATTGTTTTTGCATGCGTAGGCTATAGGTTCTAACCTATAAGCAATCCATGTGCCGTATCGGTTTTCGGATATTAATTTTAATAGAAATGCGATTGTGTATTGATTGTAGGTACCTTCGCGTGGACTTCCGAAACAACGAAGCACATCGACTTCGACTAAGCGAAGAGTTTAGCAAGTGAGTAGATTTATATCTACGGGGAAAGTTGGGTGGATGGCGTAAAGCATGTTAGTTATATGTATGCCCTAGAGGCCATTATTGTGCATAGGATGTATATTGTAGTGGATGCTGGGACATATATAGGGAGGACTTTCTTGCTCGACATGATAGTATGCTATCTGGTTAATCTTTACCTTAACGTATACACAGATTGTCTCTCTATTATATGTTGGTAAAGCCCTTAGGATGTGTACTTGACTACCTGGACTATGATGCAGATCATACTAGTAGGGACAGGGTAGTCCATAAGTACATCCTTCAAAGTCCCTAGTCGTAGGTATATCGAGACGGGACATCGATATACCAGAGTAGACTAGCGTGTACCTTCTCGACCCATATAGATGGGCGATGGATGATCCCATATCCATCGGTGTTTGACATCGGAGATGATATACGGGTGCTCAGTAGAGACTAGGTACACTGGACGGACTCGCCGAGAACTCCCAGATGGTATTATCCTCACGTCAGATGGCAGTTCTCTGGTGACACTGGTACAGAGTAGTCTGTTGACCCGAGATCGTCATAGAGTCTTGTGTGGTTCCCACTGTGCTTTGATTTCCATCTTACCACGTCCAAGAGGGCGTGCAAAACGGTGGTTTTTGGGTACAGTCCCGAGTCACATGGAGGCAATGAGCGATAGGAGGGGATTCGTCTCTCCCGGTATAGGGGGTTGATGTTGCGCTGTGTTCGATTGGCTATAACAGGAAATCCCTGGCCAGGGTTGCTGAGATTTACTGGTAAGTGTTACCAGTAGTTTCTCGAATTGTTATAGACCTCATATCGACACGACTTATCGAGCTATTGGGGTCTGACGTTTACCAACCCTAGGCAAGATATGCGACATATCAGACGACGAGACCGGAATGTACGGTAGTGTTACTGGTTGGATTCACTGGAGTGTGAGCGGGCTTGCTCGTCGATCTTCTGATCGCTCAATACCCGGGTGGCCGTTACGTTTAGCAGACCGCTTTCCGCTTGTGGGTGTTTGATATGATCATCATCTGTTGCCGGCGTATTGACGAGTCTTTAGAGTCCTACACAGAGGTTTCCTGTCTCAAGCGAAACGAAATAGGAGCGCATATGAGATATGTGAGGGACCGAGAATAATGCGTGTATGTGATACCGTATTTCATTCTCGCGATCAATGTGTTGAATGGTTGTATGCGATATAACCTAGTTATCGATTTAAGCGTTGATTCGATAAGCCGATACATTGTATACTAGTCGGTTGTGTGCGACATGACCGGATCATTGAATCATGTGTTGATTTAATGATTTAATGCATAATTATATATTTGATATATTACTTTGCATTAACTAGTATTGGTTCACTTTAACTGGATTTTCTCACTTGGATTGTACACATTGTATATGTGATATACTTTTGTACATAAGTTTGTATCATGTTTGATGATACATGCTTGTTTGGGTTTGTGTAAAGAATTAAACCATGGTTACATAAGTGGTTAGGGTTTCATTTCCTTTTCTCATTTATTTATTTATTTATTTCATTTAGAAAAGATAAAGAGAAAAGAATGGTCGCTTATTTTGTTTTATTTGAAGCTTCTTGAAGCTTTGAATAAGTCCACCATTCTTGTCTTTTCTCTAACCCTAACCACTCATATAACCTTAGTTAATTCTCTACACTTGACCATGGTTGATTAGGATAATTATTCTTTTATTTTCTATTTTCTAAATACTTATCATATCATCATCTTCTTCTTCTTCTTCTTCATCTTCTTCTTCCATGAAGAAAGCTTGCTACAACAATGGCAAGTGAAGAAATCAAGTGAGAAATCCAATTCTAAAGTCTACCCACTTCCTATTTCTTCATCCTCTACCTCTTGCCAAGAAGTTTAGGGTGTTTCCTTCACAAGATTTCAAAGCTTGGTGAAGTTGGAGCTTGATCTAGCGATGCCTCGACGTAGATCATTTTCGGCATCGTCGTCGATGACCTAGCCCGCTTCTTCTCCGATGAAGCCGACGCTAGAGCCCGGGATCCGTTTTGGACAGCGAGGAGACACCATCACGGAGCCATGGAGGTGGAGCACCGGATCTGCAAAGGTTGTATTTCCGTACTTGTAGTTAAGTGTTAACTAGTTTCATTTTATCGCCTAAAATTCTAGCCAACGGTCCGTATTAGGGTTTCTCGGCACCGTAATTTTTGTAAATTGGCATGGTTGATGCCTTGTGAGACCTCCTTGGTGTGCCTAGGAACCCTACAGTGGTATCAGAGCCTAGCTAGAGCCTTAGGCGAAGTTTAGACGGAGTTTGAAGTCCGAACGAACCGAAACCGCAAAATTTCCATGCTCTCTGGACAATTTCTGGAATCTGGTCTTTTTCAAAAATAAAAATATGCAGAAAATTCAGCAGGGAAATTGATGAATTACTGTGAAGTTCGAGAGTCCAATTCGTCTACAGTGCGGCGGAACCACAGCACAAGCATGGCTTGTGCGGCGGTTCCGCGGCTAAGTTGTCACGTCACTACTTGAAAATAGCACAGTAATTCCTATATTTTAGTGCTGTATTTTCTGGGATATTTTACTGTATATTCATGAGTTGAATTTTCTGAGGTGGTTTTGGGGTTTCGGTGTTTCGATCGGAGTATCAAATTTTGTCTATTTGGCTTTCCGGATAATTTTAGAATATGTTAAAAAGTTCGACCGGATATAAATACCCAATTTTTCCCCTGCCTGGAAATTTCCAAGTGTTGGATTTTTCCGTTGTTTAAAGACATTCTAAGTAGTGCAAGTAACTCGATGGACCCTCTAGAAGACAACAAACCTTAACTCGATTATGTGACCGTCTTGAACTGCCCTTTGAACCTTCGGGTTTGGGGCAGTACGGCGTGCCACATGTGAGGCGTTGGCTTGACCCTTCTACGGCTGGACCGTTGGTACTGAGGCACGAACTGAATGTTTTTAGACTTGTTTCATGTGTTGATCTGTATCGGGAAAACTTGGGTGTTCGATTGTTCGATCGGAAAGTTTGACATTTTCTATTTATCCGGAATGGGATACAATAATTGGAATTCACAAGTAGTTATGTGGTAACTGAATGAATGTTATAAACATAGCAGTTTAGTCTCACTTGATCGGTTGCCACGGAATTTTGATGTGATCAAAAGTCCATCGCAATCACGTAGCGTACGCGGATACTCGCCGGGTAAACTTAATAGACAACTTCACTCCATAGCCCCGACCAAGTGACTGTAGGAGAACCCCGTCACCGAAAGCATCCGTTCGGGTGCTCCCGGTACCGGTGTTCCGACTTGGTGCACTTCGTCAACGGCGTCGAGGGTGCGGCCGCCTACTAAAGTTTGCGACGAGCATTCGATCAGATTGTCGGGAATCTTGTTGAATTGCCCGACTTGATATTGAAAAGTGTTTTCGATAATGAGACTAAAATGCGGGGTTTATAATTGTTAGGCATGCGATGTCTAAAGAATTCATTTGGTCAGGCATGCGATGTCTGAAGAGATTGCGGATTCCGACTGTTGTAGTTTTACACTTTCTTTTCTGTGACCGTAAGTGTAATATGTGATATCGCCGATTTCGTTGCTATATGTCAACGACAATTGGGATACGCATGTTTACTTACGCTGATGACATGTGATGTTATGTGTTGCTGGATATGTTATATTGGATCGTCGTGTTTGAATAGCCGGGGGTTTTATGTGAGATGAGCGTTTTTCATTTTCATTCATGTAAAAACTTGTATGTAATATTCTTTTATTGGGGCACTTCCAGGTTGCGGAAGTTGTCACCTTTTGTATATTATTTACTTTTCCGCACTAGGATAGACCCAAGGAGGGGAGCACAAGTAACCGGGTTCTGGAGTCCAGTGGGAGACCAACTCGAGGAGTCGAGTCCGGGTCTCCTAACTCCAGAATTGGTAGGGTTGCTTGCCGCTCTTGTAGGGGTCTAGGGGTGTGGGTTTGGCTATTCATCACGACCGTGGAATCCGTGTTTTATACTGGCTCGTATTGAAAACACGGACGTCCTAGTATATCCAATATTTCATATGATTCTTCTGCTGCGATATCTGTGATGTGATCATGTGATGTTCTGTGATAGATACAGTATATAGTATATATGATATATTATATAGGCGTTACTTATGTTTTACACCCGTGCTAGCCCTGCCCCGCTCTGTCGTTAGTTACCTAACCTAACGGTGCACGAGGGGACATCGAGGCGAATGCGGATGGCATAAGTGTACGTCGTATTTATCTGTGATGTTTAGGTACTTAAATGATGGGACTTCATTAATGAGATTAATGAAATAAAAGAAACCTAAGATGTTGTAGAATCGAATTTCAAAATAAAACAGGTAGCTACAGTTCTTGCTTTGCACAGCGGTGTATATGATATATCCTGTACCTTATTCGATAAGGAAAGGACCGAGATCCCTTCACCGGGAATGACTCCTTTAGCAATAACTGGCAGATGCTACACACTCGGTTTGTCTTTTGATTGCTTTTAAGTGTTTTTGCTTTGCACAGCGATATATATGATATATCCCGCACCTCATTCGACGAGGAAAGGACCGACGATCCCTTCACCGGGAGTGACTCCTTTAGCAAAACTAGAAAAGCCTCAAAGACACTCCATTTCAAAATTCATTCGATCATACAACGATATCAAGTTCATTACGCAATAGGTTTTCAGAAAAACCTGTCGTAGCCCTCCATCATTTCAGATAAGTACTATTTAGTATTTGTGCTACGTTTGTTGACCTCCGTCAAGGCGTAGTGTGCGGTAGCTAACTAGTATTTATCTGCTTATGCATATGATGCAGATTGGATAAGGGTAGTCGTGCGGCCTTGTGGACCTCCGTCAAGGGTCGTGCGGGTGGGTTTAATTCGATCAAGAAATGACGGGTTGAACTTGACTAGTAGCCTATGGTTTGTTGACCTCCGTCAAGGTCATAGGGTGCTGGGGGAAAAATATTATCGGGAATTTCAAGTGTTGAAATTTGCAATGAGATTGCATACCTTCTATGAGATAGTTGGATCCCGATACCCGCTGCGAGTAATTGTTACTCATGGGAGAGTTTTATACATTACAATTAGCCGATCAAGTAGGTGTCTAGAAAGGTGTCAACGGGGTTACACCTCTGGGAAAACGAGGTTTACATTAATTAGGTTCGTGCGAAAGCACGAGGGGGCCTCCCTCAAAGTACCGACACTGGCCTGGCTGAAAGATTGGCGAACTTGTAGTGTGTAATTAATCCCGGCTAGTCTTTCCTTTTAGGGTTTGAAGGATGATTTGATAAAAAGCAGTGGGAGCCATCCTGATTAGATAAAATAATAACCAATCTATTCTTGCAAGAGCGCACACTGAGTGTTTTCTTCTCTCTCTCTCTCTCCTGGTAGCGACCATGTCACGCCTTAATCAAGATAATAAAACGGATTATTGACCGAACCCGCTTGTTATACTGAGCTGGGGAACGTTGGTCCCGCTCCAACTTATAATAGTTATAAGACAGAGCAGAAAATTGTTGAATACCAGATTTCCCATGCCGCCCAAACGAAGAGAGTGCATGCTGATGCATCATCATCGGGTGTGTTCATTACAAAGAACTGTTTCTCAGTATCCTCCGTATCCTGGGTATTTGATACCGGATCAGGATCCCAGATATGTAAGATGTTACATAGGGCTACAAAAGGGTAGAAAAACTGAGAACGGGTGATAAGTTTCATGAGGCAGAAAACGGGGCAAGAGTTGCAGCCAAGTCTGTTGGTCACTGTCACCCTGTATTACCAATACATTGATTCTGAACGAATGTTATTAGATACCGAACCTGATATACAAAATCATATCAGTCTCTTTATTAGTAAAGAAATGATAAAATTTTGTATTGTTGGATAATGTTTTGAACATTTCCTATATCAAAAGTTGATCGGTTCAGGCACGTTATCTAAAAGCATTAATGTTCTAAATCAAACTACAGTTCTAAGTATAAGAGAACACACACAAGAGGAAGAGTTCAGATTTGAACCATTCCTTCTTGAGGTATTGAAGACAAGGTCAGATCAATGTGACCCAACTAGCTAGAGTTACATAAAAATGCTTATTTAAATTAGTTTGAATTTACATCTTGTGGAACTCGCCAGTCATGTCACAAAGATAAGATGACCATAGCTCCGTTTACTGAAAACAGAGAAAGAGTTAATGAACTCTTAGGACTGATACATGATGATGTATGTAAGGTCTCCTGTCTACACATGCCAGGACTGGTTCTTTATACTTCATTATATTCTCTGATAATCTCTCGAGATTCAGTCATATGTTCCTGTTGGAACTTGAGTCCGAACCTTTTGAGATATTCACAGAATATAAGCGAGAAGTAGAGAATCATAATACGGGTATAAGTATTATGTCCTATGATGAGATCAAGGAGGAGAATACTTGTGCATAGAATTTCTGGACTATTCTAAAGGAGAATGAGATTCTCCCTCAGCATAACTCCTTCGTATACACCATAGCATGATGGAATATCGGGACGGAGCAGATACACCCTATTTGATATGGTGTGCTCTATGATGAGTACTACTGAGTTACCTTTTTCCTATTGGGTGTTATGCACTTGAGAAGTTGCATACCTATTGAATAGGGTTCCAATCAAATCAGTTGCCTACCACTCCATATGAGATATGGAAAGGGAAGAGCCCATATCTTAAGTTAGTTAAGATTTGGGGTTGTCCGGCTTATGTCTAAAAGCAAAATTCGGAAAAGCTCGAAGCAAGGTATGTTATGTAGAACTGGAAATGTTCCATCCATACAAACTGCAGCTAATGATTTGACAGAACCGAAGGATTCAGTAGATTCCAACGAACCTCAGCCTCTCTGCCGATCTAGTAGGGTTCCTCACCCACCTGAGAGATACTTCGGTTTCTCTATGACAGTGGGAGCGAGGATTGCATCATGAGATGATGACCCAACTAGTTTCGAGCTGGCCATCAGGAGTAGGACTCTGTTAGGATGGCTGGATGCTTATCGATCTGAGATGGAATCCTTATACACCAATAAAGTATGGACTTTAGTTGCTATATCTGAAGGGTTAAATCCCCATCAGGAGCAAGTATATCTTGAGAAGATTACTTGGTATACATGGAAAAGTTGAGACTTTCAAAGCTAGACTTGTTAACGGTTTGCATCATTGACCAGGTATGGATTATGTTGAAACCTTTTCTAAGGATCTATGCTTAAGTCCATCCAGATCCTATTTGCCACGGCTACATACCATGACTACGATATCTGGCAGTTGGGTGCCATGACTGCTTTTCTAAATGATGTTTTAGAAGAGTGCGTCTATAAGTACACAGCCAGAGGTCCTCGTAGACAGTGGGAGCAGCGGAAACGTGTGCAAGATGTTTTATATGATAAAGCAGGCATCGCGGAGTTGGAACGTCTGTTTTGATGTAGTAGTCAAACAGTTTGACATCATCAAAATGGTAGATGAACCTTGTATAAACAAAAAGGTAGTAGGGAGTATGGTGGAGATCCTCGTAGAGTACGTGGATGACATACTCTTGATAGGGAAGGAGTTTCCTATGCTATGATCGGTCAATCTCCGCTTATCACAAGGATTCTCCAGATAGGATCAAAGTGATACCTCCTCCATCCTGAGCTTTCATCTATGAGATAGATGTTATTTGGGTGTTAGCATACTCACTAGCTGTAGTGAGATGGTATCAATTGGTCCTGGGGAGAATCACTGGAAGGGTTCCAGGGTGATAAAGACGACTGAGTGTCAGTCGCAGGCATTGTCTTTACCCTCAGTAAAGGGACGGTATGTTGGAAGAGTTCCAAGCTAGATACCGTGACATACTAGACGATAAAGGCAGGATACATCGCTACTTAAGATGCTACCAAAGAGATTGTTTGGGTGTATATTGGTTCATGAGATGAACCTAGTTCCTCCCATTGTGTGACAATGGAGTTGTGGGTTATGCCAAGGAATACCCGTCCCATCAGTGATCCAGACATATTCAAAGGCAGTATCACCTGATCATGGAGATGGTTGATCTCCAAGGTGATCGAGGCAAGGAGAGCAGACTCAGAGGATAACACGGCGGATCCACTCACGAAGGCCTATTCCCAGAGAGAGACTTTTATGGGATGGTTGAGTATGAGATACTTCGACCACTGCTACAGATGGCCCTAGTGCAAGTGGGAGATTGTTAGTTATATGTATGCCCTAGAGGCCATTACTGTACATAGGATGTATATTGTAGTGGATGCTGGGACATATATAGGGAGGACTTTCTTGCTCGACATGATAGTATGCTATCTGGTTAATCTTTACCTTAACGTGTACACAGATTGTCTCTCTATTACATGTTGGTAAAGCCCTTAGGATGTGTACTTGACTACCTGGACTATGATGCGGATCATACTAGTGGGGACAGGGTAGTCCATAAGTACATCTTTCAAAGTCCCTAGTCGTGGGTATATCGAGACGGGGCATCGATATACCAGAGTAGACTAGCGTGTACCTTCTCGACCCATATAGATGGGCGATGGATGATCCCATATCCATCGGTGTTTGACATCGGAGATGATATACGGGTGCTCAGTAGAGACTGGGTACACTGGACGGACTCGCCGAGAACTCCCAGATGGTATTATACCTCACGTCAGATGGCAGTTCTCTGGTGACACTGGTACAGAGTAGTCTGTTGACCCAAGATCGTCATAGAGTCTTGTGTGGTTCCCACTGTGCTTTGATTTCCATCTTACCACGTCCAAGAGGGCGTGCAAAACGGTGGTTTTTGGGTACAGTCCCGAGTCGCATGGAGGCAATGAGCGATAGGAGGGGATTCGTCTCTCCAGGTATAGGGGGTTGATGTTGCGCTGTGTTCGATTGGCTATAACAGGAAATCCCTGGCCGGGGTTGCTGAGATTTACTGGTAAGTGTTACCAGTAGTTTCTCGAATTGTTATAGACCTCATATCGACACGACTTATCGAGCTATTGGGGTCTGACGTTTACTAACCCTAGGCAAGATATGCGACATATCAGACGACGAGACCGGACTGTACGGTAGTGTTACTGGTTGGATTCACTGGAGTGTGAGCGGGCTTGCTCGTCGATCTTCTCATCGCTCAATACCCGGGTGGCCGTTACGTTTAGCAGACCGCTTGCGTCTTGTGGGTGTTTGATATGATCATCATCTGCTGCCGGCGTATTGACGAGTCTTTAGAGTCCTACACAGAGGTTTCCTGGCTCAAACGAAACGAAATAGGAGCGCATATGAGATATGTGCGGGACCGAGAATAATGCGTGTATGTGATACCGTATTTCATTCTCGCGATCAATGTGTTGAATGGTTGTATGCGATATAACCTAGTTATCGATTCAAGCGTTGATTCGATAAGCCGATACAGTGTATACTAGTCGGTTGTATGCGACATGACCGGATCATTGAATCAAGTGTTGATTTAATGATTTAATGCATAATTATATATTTGATATATTACTTTGCATTAACTAGTATTGGTTCACTTTAAATGGATTTTCTCACTTGGATTGTACACATTGTATATGTGATATACTTTTGTACATAAGTTTGTATCATGTTTGATGATACATGCTAGTTTGGGTTTGTGTAAAGAATTAAACCATGGTTACATAAGTGGTTAGAGTTTCATTTCCTTTTCTCATTTATTTATTTATTTATTTCATTTCGAAAAGATAAAGAGAAAAGAATGGTTGCTTATTTTGTTTTATTTGAAGCTTCTTGAAGCTTTGAACAAGTCCACCATTCTTGTCTCTTCTCTAACCCTAACCACTCATCTAACCTTAGTTAATTCTCTACACTTGACCATTGTTGATTATGATAAGTATTCTTTTATTTTCTATTTTCTAAATACTTATCATATCATCTTCTTCTTCTTCTTCATCTTCTTCTTCAATGAAGAAAGCTTGCTACAACAATGGCAAGTGAAGAAATCAAGTGAGAAATCCAATTCTAAAGTCTACCCACTTCCTATTTCTTCATCCTCTACCTCTTGCCAAGAAGTTTAAGGTGTTTCCTTCATAAGATTTCAAAGCTTGGTGAAGTTGGAGCTTGATCTAGCGATGCCTCGACGTAGATCATCTTCGGCATCGTCGTCGATGACCTAGCCCACTTCTTCTGCGATGAAGCCGACGCTAGAGCCCGGGATCCGTTTTGTACAGCGAGGAGACACCATCACGGAGCCATGGAGGTGGAGCACCGGATCTGCAAAGGTTGTATATCCGTACTTGTAGTTAAGTGTTAACTAGTTTCATTTTATCGCCTAAAATTCTAGCCAACGGTCCGTATTAGGGTTTCTCGGCACCGTAATTTTTGTAAATTGGTATGGTTGATGCCTTGTGAGACCTCCTTGGTGTGCTTAGGAACCCTACAGAGCACCCCCGCAACAATTGATATGGAAGATTGCGTTTTAAATTATAATTTAGATAAAGGATATCCTACAAACTTATGGACATGGTTATAGGATTTAGTAAAGGGATGATATGTTAAAAGTTGACGCTAATGAATATATATTTTCTTGAGAATATGAATTGAAAAAGGATAAGTATGAGTTGTTAATGGTATGATATGTAATCGAGATCGATAAACACGACACTGGATTGAGATAGAGGTGTTGTGAAATTAATAAGATATGACGTTTATACAAATGTGATTTGAGATATATGTGTAAATATATATTTATTTTTGAGTATAATGAGTAATATGTCGTACGAGATTTTAGATCCGTACCCTCATTATTGTATAGGTTGATAGATTCCCTATTCTGTTTGATGACCTCGTACGTTGGATTACCGTACGTGATGGAGATGTACCGGATGATTGATCAGCGCTAGTGATTTGAGGATGATGATCGATGATTATTGTCATATCGGATGTTATGAGGCGGGATCGCCGATATAAAGATTGCCACCTGAACCATACCTATTCTCAAAACGACGATGTGTATCGTTTAAAAGTGACTGTATGATTCTTGTGTAGATAGATACTCCCATTTATTGTTCTTGTTGTGTAGGATATTACCCCTCGTGATGTACATACCACGTGTCGGTATTTAATGCTATATGATATCATTTGCTAGTACACCTGCTCAATTACCGTTGATGCGCCTGTTACATATACACCGATTTTCCGGCTCACACACATTCATCATCGGGAATTGCCATGTCACCTATACAGTAGAATTGTCGTGCCATTTACACAGGAGAACCGCCCTATCATGATATTGATCTTAAAAGTAAAAGTACACTCATTGTTCAGTACTATCACTTGACATGCTTGCATGATATACTTGATATACTCATATTACTACTCTATGTTGCATTCATCATACTTTATGGTTATATGCATTGAGATGTTGTTTTTATGAGAACTCTGGATTTGAGAACCGCAGTTATATTTTAAGGGGAATTATGTATTGCTTTAAAACGCGGTTTCTCTTGATATGATATTTCAAGGTGTCAACCATGGGTTTTCTCGGTTCTAAGCAGTCAGTATACACAATTCGAGGAGCGGGAGGCACCGTCTGCGGGTACATGATGGACCCGGCGAGGTACCTCGGGGCTAGAAGCTCGAGATGTAGACGATGAGCCTGGCAGGGGAACACTACCTATCGGTGATAGTTTTGGGCTCAGCGGTTATCTGGAGGATACCAACCAGAGTTGTGAGATGATATGGGCTGATCCGGATTGACGGAGCCCGAGATAGTTTAGTGTGGCGGATATCTGGAGGATACCGACCGTAGTCGTGATATGGGCTGATCCGGACTGACGGAGCGCGAGATATGAGAATTTACGTGTTGATGCTGGACACGGGTTTCATGATGATTCGAGTGTCGGTGTTGGACACTCAGATTCCATGATTTTGATATGTTGTTGATGGACACACGTTGTTGATATCCTCATATATATATATATATATATATATATATATATATATATATATATACGCATGCATATGTTTTCATGATATTCGAGTGTCGATGTGGGATACTCTGGTTCCATGGTATTGTTTGTGTCGTTGATGGACATGTGGATGATATCCATATGCATATAAGCATATGATGTCAGATATTTATTTATATATGTCATTGCTTTGATCGGTTGTTGATATATATGCGTACATGGTCACCCTAGATATCATAGTATTACTTCCAGGATATAGTGGCCTAGGAAATCATTGTTTTATTCGATTTCTACTTGCTGATGTTTCTACTCACGAGTTGGCAACTCACCCCCTTTGTGCCACAGTTCTTACAGTTTTGACCGCTTGGGATCAGTTGCGGTATTACTGGCACACAGCTTCATCCAGGGTGCTTTGCTTTAATAGGAAGGACACATGTTGGATTGTGCCCACTCTCGTACCTATATTTTATTGTATCTAGATAAACTCCATCACATCAGATCAGGACTAGACATTGTATATTGGTAGACCTAGTCCGACATGGGTATTGTACGAGAATTATAGCGATAGGTTTTTGATCTCTTTCTTGAGGTTTGATGTCTTGCTTCTTTTTGTTCTTTCAAGAAAAACATGATTCATTATATCTTTATTTCAAAACTGCACCTCCACTATTTTCCGCAAAAAGGTTTAGATTTTCTAGGCTTTGGCTTACTTGATTTACGTCACGCCTTTAGATGTTGCGTAATTTAAGTTTCGGTCATGTGCTAAATTACGGGTAGTGGCAAAGTTGGTATCAGAGTGTTAGGTTTAACATTGGTTTGAGTCTGGATTTGACTTTGCGGAATCTAGGGCGTATATATATTTCGGAACCTAGGCTTGACCTTACGGAACTTAGACTTGAAGGGGGATATTAGACCCGAATTTTCGTTTTATAGGTTGACTTTGATTGATGGAGTTGGTAGCTTGAGTAGAGTGACATACCGTACGTATGTTCCACGACATATTTACGATACAATACTCCAGTTAAGAAATCTTAGGATGTACTTATCTTGAGATCTGTGATACTATTCGTTCTTATGATCATATATCCATTTAGGATCTGTTGATTTCTTTCATTCATTGATCTATCTTCATCGATACCTGCTTGAGGTTCCTGTCACCATGGTTTGAGAGCAGATTGAGCTGCTTTTAGTATTGCGGTCAGGGTAAGCTCGTCATGGACGAGGACTGACCATGTTGTTTCTGGTGACACAGGAACATGTAGGTATAGTGTTGTGTTGTGATCTCTCGTTTGAGGCGAGTGTTGTAGGGTTGCTAGGCACGCGCACAAGGGTCTACGAGGCATCAACCATGCCCGATTACAAATTTAGCCGTGCCGAACAACCCGAATACGGAACTTTAAACTAGAGATTAGGCGAAAACAAGCATGCTAAACACTTTAACACTAAGTGAGAGCGATTACAACCTTTGTAGATCCGGTCCTTCACTTCATATGCTCCGTGTTGTGGTCCCTTCGCTGCGATCATCGGGATTCAGACTCTCGAGAGGTTCCACGAAGAGAAAGACGCAACCTTTGCTTCCGATCTTCGATACTAAGATGATCTACCTTGAAGTTTCTTTAACACAAGCTAACACTCATGAAATGATGTGAACACCCTCATCTAAATGGTAAGGGAAGATGAGGATGATGAAGTAGGATTTTTTCTCTCTTTATTTATATTTTTCTCACAATTATTCATCACTTTGGAAAAATCAAGCAAGCTTTTTCATGAAGAGTGAAGGAAGAAGAAGATGAATAATAATGATAATTCTTTTGTGATGAATAGGAAAAGAATTAATATGATAGATAATGCAACCATGGTCAAGCAAACTCTTATAGAGAATTTACTAGGGTTAGGGTTTGGGTTGGGTTAAAGCATGAGTCACTTGTAAATATCTTTACCAAAACAAAAAGAAAACCTTCTAGAAACATCTAGAAGTCATTAACCCTAATCAAACCCTAATCTTGATTAATCTTTACTAAACATGTTGCATTAGTTATCATATCATGTTACAATATTATATATCATATATATAATATTTATTGTAACCAAATAAAATAATACATTTAACATATATCGCATATATATCAATGTTTTACCCGAGTGAGAAAAAGAATCTTTTAGTGAGCAAATATTAGTTAATGTAATTTAATATATCATATATATTATTATACATTAAATTATCGAATCAACACTTGATCCGACAATCCGGCTATATCGCATATAACTGACTAATATTTATCCGTACCGATTCATCGAATCAACACTTGATCCGATGACCCGGCTGATATCAAATATCGCGAGAATATAATACGGTATCACATATCGCATTATCCTCGGTCCCGCACATATCACATATGTGCTCCTACTCCATTTTTCCTGAGTCAAGAAACGTCTGTGTAGGACTCTAAAGAATCGTCAATACGCCGGCAGTAGGTGATGATCATATCAAACACCCACAAGCTGCAAGCGGTCAGCTAAACGTAACAGCTACCCAGGTATTGAGCGCTCAGAAGATCAACAAGCAAGAATGTACATTCTCCTGTGAATCCAAATAGTAACACTCCCGTACAGTCCGGTCTCGTCGTCTGATATGTCGCATATCTCGCCCAGGGGTGGTAAACGTCAGACCCCAGTAGCTCGATAAGTCGTGTCGATATAAGGTCTATAACAGTTCGAGAAACTACTGATAACACTTACCAGTAAATCTCAGCAACCCTGGCCAGGGATTTCCGGTTATATCCAATCGAACACAGCACAACATCAACTCCCTATACCAGGAGTGACGAATCCCCTCCTATCGCTCATTGCCTCCATGTGATTCGGGACTGTACCCAAAAGCCACCTTTTTGCACACCCTCTTGGACGTGGTATGATGGAAATCAAAGCACAGTGGGAACCACACAAGACTCTATGACGATCTCGGGTCAACAGACTACTCTGTACCAGTGTCACCGGAGAACTGCCATCTGACGTATGGTATAATACCATCTGGGAGTTCTCGATGAGTCCGTCCAGTATACCCAGTCTCCACTGAGCACCCGTACACCATCCTTGATGTCAAACACCGATGGATATGGGATCATCCATCGCCCATCATATGGGTCAAGATGCGTATACGCTAGTCTACTCTGGTGCATCGATGCCCTGTCTCGATACACCCACGACTAGGAACAATTATAGGATGTACTCGTCGACTACCGTGGCCCCACTAGTATGATCTCATCATAGTCCCAGTGGTCGAGTACATATCCTAAGGGCTTTATCAACATGTAACATAGAGACAATCAAAGTACATGTTAAGATAAAGTACAACCAGATAGCATACTATCATGTCGAGCAAGAAAGTCCTCCCTATATATGTCCTAGCATCCACTACAATATACATCGTATGTACAGTAATGGCCTCTAGGGCATACATATAACTAACAATCTCCCACTTGCACTAGGGCCATCAGTTATGGTATCGCATACCCAACAATTAGCTGCGGTTGAAGTATCTTATACTCAACCATCCCATAAAAGTCTCTACTGGGAAAAAGGCCTTTGTAAGTGGATCCGCGCTGTTGTCCTCTGTGCCTACTCTCCTAACCTCGATCTCCCTGGAGATCAACCATCTCCATGATCAGGTGACACTGCCTAAGAATTATATCTGGATTCCTGATGGGACGGTAGTTCCTTGGCTAAAGCCACAACTCCATTGTCACACAATGGTAAGAACGAAGTTCATCTTATAAACTTATATATATCCAGACTGCCTCTTTGGTAGCATCCTTGGTAACGATGTATCTTGCCTTTAATCGTCTAGTATGTCACGGTATCTAGCTTGGAACTCTTCCAACATACCGTCCCTCCACTGAGGGTATAGACAAGCCTGCGACTGACATTCAGTCGTCCTTATCACCCTGGAACCTTTCCAGTGATTCTCCCCAGGATCGATTGATACCAACTCACTACAACTAGTGAGTATCCTAACATCCAATTAGATCTATCTCATAGATCCAAAACCCAGGATTTAGGAGGTATCACTTTGATCCTATATGGAGAATCCTTGTGATAAGCGGAGATTGACCGAGCGTAGCATAGGAAACTCCTTCCCTATCAAGAGTATGTCATCCACGTACTCTACGAGGATCACCACCATACTCTCTACTACCTTTTCGTATATACAAGGTTCATCTACCATTTTGATGAAGTCAAAATCTTTGACTACCACATCAAAACAGATGTTCCAACTCCGTGATGCATGTTTTATCATATAAAACATCTTGCACACGTTTCCGCTGCTCCCACAGTCTACGAAGCCCTCTGGCTGTGTACTTATAGACGCTATCTTCTAAATCATCATTTAGAAAAGCAGTCATGACACCCAACCACCAGATATCGTAGTCATGGTATGTAGCTGTGGCAAGTAGGATCTGGATTGACTTAAGCATAGATCCTTAGAAAAGGTTTCAACATAATCCATACCTGGTCTATGATGCAAACCTTTAACAAGTCTAGCTTTGAAAGTCTCAACTTTTCCATGTACGCCAAGTAATCTTCTCAAGATATACTTGCTCCTGATGGGGATTTAACCCTTCAGATAAAGCAACCAAAGTCCATACTTTGTTGGTGTATAAGGATTCCATCTCAGATCGATAAGCATCCAGCCATTCTTACAGAGTCCCACTCCTGATGGCCAGCTCGAAACTAGTTGGGTCATCATCTCATGATGCAATCCTCACTCCCACTGTCATAAAGAAACCAAAGTATCTCTCAGGTGGGTGAGGAACCCTACTAGATCGGCGGAGAGGCTGAGGTTCGTTGGAAACTATTGAATCCTTTGGTTCTACCAAATCATCAGCTGCAGTTTGTATAGCTGGAACATTTCCAGTTCTACATAACAGACCTTGCCTCGAGCTTGTCCGGATTTTGCTTTTAGACATAGTCCGGACAACCCAAATCTTAACAAACTTAAGATATGGGCTCTTCCCTTTCCATATCATATATGAAGTGGTAGGCAACTGATTTGATTTGAACCCTATTCAATAGATATGCAGCTTCTCAAGTGCATAACTCCCAAAAGGAAATAGGCAACTCAGCAGTACTCATCATAGAGCACACCATATCAAATAGGGTGCTATTGCTCCGCCCCGATATACCATCGTGCTATGGTGTATATGGAGGAGTAATGCTGTGAGAGAATCTCATTCTCCTTTAGAATAGTCCAGGAATTCCGTGCTCAAGTATTCTCCTCCTTGATCTCATCAAAGGACATAATACTTATACTCGTATTTTGGTTCTCTACTTCTAACTTATAATCTGTGAATATCTCAAAAGGTTCGGACTTGTGTTTCAACAGGAACATATGTCTGAATCTTGAGAGATTATCAGAGAATGTAATGAAGTACAAAGAACCGATCTTGGCATGTGTAGACAGGGGACTTTCATACATCAGCATGTATCAATCCCAAAAGTTCACTAACTCTTTCTCTGTTTCCAATAAACAGAGCTGTGGTCATCTTATCTCTGTGACATGACTGGCAAGTTTCACAAGATGTAAATTCAAACTAGTTTAAATATGCATCTATATGTAACTTAGCTAGTCGGGTCGCATTGATATGACCTAGTCTACAATACCTCAAGAAGGATCCGTTCATTTCTGAACTCTTCCTCTTGTGTGTGTTCTGTATACTAAGAACTGTAGTTTGATTTAGAACGTCAATGCTTTTAGATAACGTGCCTGAACCGATCAACTCTTGATATTGGAAATGTTCAAAACATTATCCAACAATACAAAATTATATCATTTCTTTACTAATAAAGAGACTGATATGATTTTGTATATCAGGTTCGGTATCTAATAACATTTGTTCAGAATCAATGTATTCAGGTAATACAGGGTGATAGTGACCAACAGACTTGGCTGCAACACTTGCACCGTTTTCTGTCTCATGAAACTTTTCACCCGTTCTCAGTTCTCTACCTTTCTGTAGCCCACGTAACAGATTACATATGCGGGATCCTGATCCGGTATCACATACCCAGGACGTAAAGGATACTGAGAAACAGTTCTGTATAATGAACACACCCGAAGATGATGCATCAGCATGCACTTTCTTCGTTTGGGCGGAACGGGAAATCTGGTATTCCCAATTTCCTGCTCTGTCTTATAACAATTATAAGTTGGAGCGGGACCAACGTTCCCCAGCTCAGTATAACAAGCGGGTTCGGTCAATATATCCGTTTTATTATCTTGATTAAGGCGTGATATGGTCGCTATCTGGAGAGAGAGAGAAGAAAACACTCAGCGTATGCTCTTGCAAGATTAGATTGGTTATATAATATATCTAATCAGGATGTCTCCCACTGTTTTAGTCAAATCTTCCTTCAAACCCTAAAAGGAAAGACTAGCCGGGATTAATTATACGCTACAAGTTTGCCAATCTTTCAGCCAGGCCAGTGTCGGTACTTTGAGGGAGGTCCCCCGTGCTTTCGCACGAACCTAATTACAGTAAACCTCATTTTCCCAGAGGCGTAACCTCGTTAACACCTTTCTAGACACCTACTTGATCGACTAATTGTAATGTGTAAAACTCTCCCAGGAGTAACTCTTATTCGCAGCGGGTATCGGGATCCAACTATCTTATAGAAGGTATGCAATCTCATTGCAAATTTCAACACTTGAAATTCCCAATAATATTTTGCCCCAAGCGATCTATGACCTTGACTGAGTCAACAAACCATAGACCGCAAGTAAAGTTCAACCCGTCATTTCCCGATTGAATTAAACCCACCCGCACGACCCATGACTGAGTCAACAAGGCCGCACGACTACCCTAATCCAATCGCATCATATGCTTTGCAGATAAGCACTAATCAGCTACCGCACACTACGCCTTGACTGAGTCAACAAACGCAGCACGAATACTAACTATTACTTATCTGAAATGACGGAGGGCTACGACAGGTTTTTAAGAAAACCCTTTGCGTAATGAACTTTATATCGTTGTAGAATCGAGTGATTTTTAAATGGAGTGTTTTTTAGGCTTTTCTAGTTTTGCTAAAGGGGTCACTCCCGGTGAAGGGATCGTCGGCCCTTTCCTCATTGAATAAGGAGCAGGATATTTCACAAATACCGCTGTGCAAAGCAAGAACTATAGAAGCAATCAAAAGACAAACAAAGTTTGTAGCATCTGCCAGTTATTGCTAAAGGAGTCACTCCCGGTGAAGGGATCTCGGTCCTTTCCTTATCGAATAAGGTGCTGGATGTTCTACAAGGAACACCTCTATGCAAAGCAAGAACTAGAGCTATCAGTTTTTATAAACAAGTTTCTACAACATCTTAGGTTTCTTTTATTTCATTAATCTCATTAATGAAGTCCCATTTTATTATGTTTCACAAGCATCTCTTTTGAAACGAAATCTGCAATATAACATATATCTCATATATATAATATAAACATTCGTCTCAGACAGTAATATGATCTCATCACAGAATATTGCAGCAGAAGAACATATATGAAATATTGGATATACTAGGACGTCCGTGTTTTCAATACGAGCCTGTATAAAACACGGATTCCACGGTCGCGATGAATAGCCAAACCCACATCCCTAGACCCCTACGAGAGCGGCAAGCAACACAGCCAATTCTAGGGTTAGGAGACCCGGTCTCGACTCCTCGAGATGGTCTCCCACTGGACCGTAGAACCCGGTTACTTGTGCTCCCCGCCTTGGGTCTACCTAATGCGGAAAAGTAAATAATATACAACGGTGACATCTTCCGCTACCTGGAAGTGCCCCAATAAAAGAATATTACATACAAATGAATTTTACATGAATGAAAAAGAAAAACTCTCATCTCACATAAAACCCCCGGCTATTCAAAAGCGACGATCCAATACAACATATCACAGCAACACATAATATCACATATCATCAACGTAAGCAAGTATGCGTATCCCGATTGTCGTTGATGTATAGCAACGAAGCCGGCGATACACCACATACTACGCTTACGGTCACAGAAAAGAAAGTGTAAAACTACAACAATTGGAATCCGCAACCTCTTTAGACATCGCATGCCTAACCAAATGAATTCCTTAGACATCGCATGCCTAACAATTATAAACCCCGCATTTTAGTCTCATTATCGAAAACTCTTTTCAATATCAAGTCGGGCAATTCAACAAGATTCCCGACGTCCTGATCGAATGCTCGTCGCAAACTTTAGTAGACGGCCGCACCCCCAGATGCCGTCGACGAAGTGCACTAAGGCGGAACACCGCTGCCGCGAGCACCCGAACGGATGCTTTCGGCGACGGGGTTCTCCTACAGTCACTTGGTCAGGGCTATGGGGCGTAGCTGTCTATTAAGTTTACCCGGCGAGTATCCGCGTACGCTACGTGATTGCGACGGACTTTTGATCGCATCAAAATTCCGTGGCAACCGATCATCTGAGACTAAACTGCTATGTTTATAATATTCAAATCAGTTATCTCATAACTACCTGTGGATTCCAATTATTGTATCACATTCCAGATAAATAGAAAAAGTTAAACTTTCCGATCGAATCATCAAGCACCTAAGATTTCCCCAATATATCTCAACACTTGAAATCAGTTTAAAAACATCCATCACATGCCACAGTACCAATGATCCAGCCGTAGAAGGGTCAAGCCAACGCCTCACATGTGGCACGCCGTACTGCCCCAAACCCTAAGGTTCAAAGGGCAGTTCAAGACGGTCACATAATCGAGTTAAGGTTTGTTGTCTTCTAGAGGGTCCACCGAGTTACTTGCACGACTTAGAACGTTCTTAAACACGAGGAAAAATCCAACTTTTGAAAAATATTCCGACAGGGGAAAAAGTGAGTTATTGATATCCGTTCGAACTTTTTAACAGTTTCTAAAAAAATATCCGGACAAAACTAAACAAAGTTAAAATATCCGATCGAATCTTTAAGTCCCCAATACAACCTAGATAATTCAACAGTTGAATAATAAAAAATAAAAATTTCCAGAAGACTCAGCACTTGAAGACAAGAATTACTGTGCAAGACACGTGGTGTGACTCACCAAAATGGCAGCGGAACCGCCGCGAAACCCAGGGTGGGGCCGTGGTTCCGCGGCTCTTTTGTCGAGTCAGCAACACGTGCTTCACAGTAACTCATAGAATTCCCTGCTGAATTTTTTGGCAATTTTTAATTCACAAAAATCCAAATTTTCAGAAAATTTCCAGAGAGTGGGTTTTATCGGGTTTTCCGGGTTCGATCGGACTTTAAACTTCGTCTAGACTTCGCCTAAAGCTCTAGCTTGGCTCTGATACCACTGTAGGGTTGCTAAGCACGCGCACAAGGGTCTACGAGGCATCAACCATGCCCGATTACAAATTTAGCCGTGCCGAACAACCCGAATACGGAACTTTAAACTAGAGATTAGGCGAAAACAAGCATGCTAAACACTTTAACACTAAGTGAGAGGGATTACAACCTTTGTTTATCCGGTCCTTCACTTCATATGCTCCGTGTTGTGGTCCCTTCGCTGCGATCATCGGGATCCGGACTCTCGAGAGGTTCCACGAAGAGAAAGACGCAACCTTTGCTTCCGATCTTCGATACTAAGATGATCTACCTTGAAGTTTCTTTAACACAAGCTAACACTCATGAAATAATGTGAACACCCTCATCTAAATGGCAAGGGAAGATGAGGATGATGAAGTAGGATTTTTGCTCTCTTTATTTATATTTTTCTCACAATTATTCATCACTTTGGAAAAATCAAGCAAGCTTTTTCATGAAGAGTGAAGGAAGAAGAAGATGAATAATAATGATAATTCTTTTGTGATGAATAGGAAAAGAATTAATATGATAGATAATGCAACCATGGTCAAGCAAACTCTTGTAGAGAATTTACTAGGGTTAGGATTTGGGTTGGGTTAAAGCATGAGTCACTTGTAAATATCTTTACCAATACAAAAAGAAAACCTTCTAGAAACATCTAGAAGTCATTAACCCTAATCAAACCCTAATCTTGATTAATCTTTACTAAACATGTTGCATTAGTTATCATATCATGTTACAATATTATATATCATATATATAATATTTATTGTAACCAAATAAAATAATACATTTAACATATATCGCATATATATCAATGTATTACCCGAGTGAGAAAAAGAATCTTTTAGTGAGCAAATATTAGTTAATGTAATTTAATATATCATATATATTATTATACATTAAATTATCGAATCAACACTTGATCCGACAATCCGGCTATATCGCATATAACCGACTAATATTTATCCGTACCGATTCATCGAATCAACACTTGATCCGATGACCCGGCTGATATCAAATATCGCGAGAATATAATAATTTATCACATATCGCATTATCCTCGGTCCCGCACATATCACATATGTGCTCCTACTCCGTTTTGCCTGAGTCAAGAAACCTCTGTGTAGGACTCTAAAGAATCGTCAATACGCCGGCAGTAGGTGATGATCATATCAAACACCCACAAGCTGCAAGCGGTCAGCTAAACGTAACAGCTACCCAGGTATTGAGCGCTCAGAATATCAACAAGCAAGCCTATACATTCTCCTGTGAATCCAAACAGTAACACTCCCGTACAGTCCGGTTTCGTCGTCTGATATATCGCATATCTCGCCTAGGGGTGGTAAACGTCAGACCCCAGTAGCTCGATAAGTCGTGTCGATATAAGGTCTATAACAGTTCGAGAAACTACTGATAACACTTACCAGTAAATCTCAGCAACCCTGGCCAGGGATTTCCGGTTATATCCAATCGAACACAGCACAACATCAACTCCCAATACCGGGAGAGACGAATCCCCTCCTATCGCTCATTGCCTCCAAGTGATTCGGGACTGTACCCAAAAGCCACCTTTTTGCACGCCCTCTTGGACGTGGTATGATGGAAATCAAAGCACAGTGGGAACCACACAAGACTCTATGACGATCTCGGGTCAACAGACTACTCTGTACCAGTGTCACCGGAGAACTGCCATCTGACGTATGGTATAATACCATCTGGGAGTTCTCGTCGAGTCCGTCCAGTGTACCCAGTCTCCACTGAGCACCCGTACACCATCCTTGATGTCAAACACCGATGGATATGGGATCATCCATCGCCCATCATATGGGTCAAGATGCGTATACGCTAGTCTACTCTGGTGCATCGATGCCCTGTCTCGATACACCCACGACTAGGAACAATTATAGGATGTACTCGTCGACTACCGTGGCCCCAGTAGTATGATCTCATCATAGTCCCAGTAGTCGAGTACATATCCTAAGGGCTTTATCAACATGTAACATAGAGACAATCAAAGTACATGTTAAGATAAAGTACAACCAGATAGCATACTATCATGTCGAGCAAGAAAGTCCTCCCTATATATGTCCTAGCATCCACTACAATATACATCGTATGTACAGTAATGGCCTCTAGGGCATACATATAACTAACAAGTGTTTGGTTTTGCACCGAATGATCAGGCCATTGATAAAGGCTGCCGGATTGAGAGGACTGTTGATGTACAGCCTATCTCAGGGATCATAATGTTGTCTACCGTGCAGACAGATGACCAGCTGTTGCTGAGATTGATGGGATGTCGTTTCTAGAGTTTTTGAGCTGAAACAGCTGGAGCTTTCAGGCAAAGATGTGACAGAAGATAGCTAGTCCATCTTGAGTTGAGCGACAGAGATGATTCATCATATTTGAAGTGCCAATGCAGGCTCAGTTGAGTCGAAGAATTCCAGTTGAAGGATCTTCCTTGGATCTAGAGTAGATCGATCAAGATAGGACATTGTTCATCAGATGCTCTGATGTGAGATTAGTAAGTTGACCAGTTTCAGATAGAAGGACCTCACCAGATGCATTGTGAGTTGATCGAGAACGGATGAATAAAGTGTATTCCTCCGATGATTTGGACGAGTTCCCAAAGACATGTTCGGCTAGATATCTTCCACAGAGTGATGAAGGTACCGAGTTCATAATTTCGAGTTCGTATGAGAGACTCCGGATTGACTGTAGCCGAGAACGAATTGCAATATGCAGACAGCAAGAGATGACTTCGAAGTGGACGATAATAAAGACGAGTGGAACAAGAGATTCATGCAAGATGTTAACGAGCGGTTGTTACTCTCCGTTGATGCCAAAGGATTGATGCGTGTGCAGAGGCGTTAGATACAACCAAATTTCAAAGGAAAGCCGTGTTGAGGATGCAACTTTCCGATTATGAGAAAAGAGTAAAGCAAGAGTGCCAACCTTCATATAGTTCAGCAGGGGTGAGATCGGAAGAAGCCATGAGTAGGTTCTTTCCAGTACACCGCAGCGATAAAGATTTGCACCCAGGATCAGTTATAGCGTGCGTATTCAGAGGGCCAGATGCCGTCGTCAGTAATCTCCCGTTGAGAGTGGTCCTGTTGATTGGCCAAACAGTGATCAGAAGAGTTCCAGAGCGGGTCTGTTCCATTAGTACACTTGACCGGGCCGACGAGCCGAAGGATCGTGAGATTTGTAATCCACAGAGAAAATGAGGACTCAGACACCGAAGACGCCATACTGTGTGCTGGAGGCAAGTATATGATCTTGCTCTGCCAGCTTTGGGCGCACCGGCTTATTTTTTTGGACGTTGTAGGAGGTATACCTCAATATCAGTTATTGCGATTTGCATTTTATGATACGAGTATCATACTTTTATCTCTTGGATGTGAGTTTTGATGATTGGGTTTCGTGATTTATGTTTTTGTGCACCATGGCTACACCTCTTGGAGATTTATATTTTGTGCACAGTTATTGCACTTGATTTATGTTTTATACACTGCTACATTGAGATTTATGATTTGTGCATATCTATTGCACTTGGTATCGATTTGTGCCTTCATAGCAAGTATTTATGATTTCATGGATTCGATACCGTCGATTCGATTTCATGTATATCATACGCACTTGCCTTTACTTATGTACTCGGTATAGCTTATATATGCTTGCAGTACATTGATTCATGTTTTGTGCACATAGTTGCACACGTTTATGGTTCTATACATCTTGGTATACTCGGTGTTGTTTTAATACGCATTTGAGATATTGATGAGTTTTCGTGCATTAGTTACACCAAATTGGTATTTCGTGCATTGGTTGCACCGGATTTGTATTTCGTGCATTAGTTGCCCCGGATTTGTATTTCGTGCATTAGTTGCACCACATTTATGTTTTCGTGAGCGTCTGCACTTGATATTCGTTATCATGCATACCATTACACTCAATGGTTTATACGAACCCGACGCACTTGTTTTGGATTTTCGCCCACATTGGGCGCATGATATGAGATTTTGTGCACACCGGGTGCACTCGATTGAGATTTCTATTCATGCATGTTAGTTGCACTGGGTTAAGATTGTCGTGCATATCCGTTACACTGGACAGTTGCTTTCGTGCACACCTGTTGCACTTAGTTTTTTTTTGCATATTATGGCACTTGTATTGGATTTGGTTTTCCGTGCACACCAGACGCATGTGATGTTGGATACGCCTTTTGAGGCTGATTTTATTTATGAGTATCGCGTTTTGATGATGGATACTATATTGTATAGGAGCCGAGCAGGACTGGTCTGAGGACAGTGCCTGAGTACTTTTGCATGCATAAAAATTTGCCAAGAGCTTTTCAGAAAGGAGCTATAGTCTCACTATTCCGTATGAGTCCGCGAGTGACACGAAATTTTATGAGAAAACCTTCTGGGATATTTCAAAAAGGCGGGACGTATAATTTCAGAAAAACATATATAAGTATATATTTATTACTTTACAAATGATCGTCCGCCACTTGTGCCGTGAGCTACGCATAACGCGGTGATTTGGAAAAGAAGATTTGGCATGAGTTATTCAGCTTTTAAAATGGTTTTACAAAGATGCGTTCTATATAAGTATTATGATTTGACTATAGTGCATTTGAATTCCAGTAGTGGAATTCGAGATTCGTATTTCCATTTTTAACTCCGATGATTGCGTGATGCTTGACGGAGTTTGATTTTGAGTTTCACACTCGTTTTCAGACGCATATGATGCGCTGTGGTATTTCTGCATCTTCCGTGATTTCAGAGCCCCGTTGATTTGAGCTGATTATTAAAATGTTTTAGCATTTGGGGATTTAAATTTAAATTCGGGGAACGAATTTATTTTATGGGGGAAGACTGTAACATTTCAGAAATATAAAATATTATTTTTTGGGAATTTAAAATTAAAATAATATATTTCGCGAAAACTATTCGATTTGCGAATAGGGGGTTTTCGTAAAATGATATAAGTATATACCAATATTTGGAAAATAATCAGAAATTTAAAATGATTTATTTATTATCATGATATTTATCGGATTTTGGTCAAATCCGTAGTTTTACATTTTTCCATGGTTAGTGCACCATGTCATGTGCATGTTGTGTTTGTGTTTATGACTTGTGAGATTTAAAAGAGAAGAGAATGAGAAAGGAAAAGGAAAACAAAGAAAAGGAAAGAAAAGAAAAGAGAGAAAAGAGTTTTAAGTGTCAAAAGAATAGAATTGATGCCATGAGATTTTTTTGAAAGAAACAAAAGAGATATTTTGTGAGAGAGTGAGGGTAAGGGAGAGTCGGCTTAAGAGAGAAAGGGAGAGAGACTTGGCTGCCCATATCCTTTCATCCCCTTTGTTTCTTCACAATTTCTTCTTCATCTCACTACCCCCTTTCATCATCTCAAATTCATTTTCAAAACCCCATGCCACTTTCACAATAAACTTGCACAAATCTATTCTAAACCCTTTGAACCATCCAAGTTTGGATTTTGAAGACTTGGGAAACTCAAGAATTTTCCTAAGTTGCCAATTGAGGTAATCCATACACTATTAAATTAGTATTTATGTTTAAATATCCTAATTTAGTTTCGAATTTGATTTAGTTAGGTTTTGTGATCTTAGAAAATTCCAAGATGATATTAAGTGGTAATTGAGCTGTAGTGAGTGTTTACAAGACCTTAGAGATTGATTTCCTGGCTTGGAAATGAGTTTAGAACCCTATATACGAACTTAGAATTTTTCCGTGTCGGTTTTGTTAAACCTAGAGACCTACAGGGTATCTGGAGCTAACTGGGATATTTTTCAGAATATCAAACAAGTCCATTAACCTAGATAAACCACTAGAAGACCACCACCAAAATACGAACCCAATTGCTCCTGCTTAGACCGGCAAAGCCAGATTTTTGTATGACCTCGCTGGACCCCCTAATTCCTATGGTGATATGGTTTTTTCCTGCAGCTCACTTACCCTATAACCTATCCCCTGTAGTTGCTTGTTTAGTCCCAATTTACCAGAGCCAAAATCTGGGAGTTATTTGCGAGTGCTTTAGCTATTGTTTCCGATATTTGAATTTGTGGTTTTAGTATTTAGATTTGATTCTGTTGGACGTTTGTACGTCAACGGACGAGGGTTGTTTGGTTGTTTTTTCATGCGTAGGCTATAGGTTCTAACCTATAAGCAATTTGTGTGCCGTATCGGTTTTCGGATATTGATTTTAATATAATTTCTATTGTGTATTGATTGTATGTACCTTCGCGTGGACTTCCGAAATGACGAAGCACATCGACTTCGGCTAAGCGAGGAGTTTAGCAGGTGAGTAGATTTATATCTACGGGGAAAGTTGGGTGGATGGCGTATAGCACCCCCGCAACCATTGATATGGAAGTTTGCATTTTAATTTATAATTTAGATAAAAGATATGCTACGAACTTATGAACATGGTTATAGAATTTAGTAAAGGGATGATATGATAAAAGTTGACGCTAATGATTATATATTTGCTTGAGAATATGAATTGAAAAAGGACAGGTATGAGTTGTTAATGGTATGATATGAGATCGAAATCGATAAACACGACACGAGATTGAGATAGATGTGTTGTGAAATTAATAAGTTATGACGTTTATACAAATGTGATTTGAGATATATATGTAAATATATATTTATTTATGAGTATGATGAGTAATATGCCTTCGAGACTTTAGATCCGTACCCTCATTATTATATAAGTCGATAGATTCCCAATTCTGTTTAATAACCTCGTACGATGGATGAACGTATGTGATGAGACATACCGGATGATTGATCCGCGCTAGTGAGTTGAGGATGATGATCGATGATTATTGTCATATCGTATTTTATGAGGAGGGATCGCCGATATAAAGATTGCCACATGAACCATACCTATTTTCAAAACGACGATGTGTATCGTTTAAAAGTGACCTATGATTCTTGTGTAGATGGATACACGCATTTATTGTTCATGTTGTGTAGGATATTACACATCGTGATGTACATACCACGTGCCGGTATTTAATGCTATATGATATCATTTTCTAGTACACATGCACAATTACCGTTGATGCGCCTGTTACACATACACCGATTTGCCGGCTCACATACATTCTTCATCGGTAATTGCCATGTCTCTTACACAGTAGAATTGCCATGTCACTTACACAGTAGAATTGCCATGTCACCTATACAGTAGAATTGCCGTGCCATTTATACAGGAGAACTGCCCTATCATGATATTGATCTTAAAAGTAAAAGTACACTCATTGTTCAGTACTTTCACTTGACATGCTTGCATGATATACTCGATATGCTGATATTACTACTCTATGTTGCATACATCGTACTTTATGGTTATATGCATTGAGATGCTATTTTTATGAGATCTCTGGATTTGAGAACCGCAGTTATATTTTAAAGGGACTTATGTATTGCTTTAAAACGCGGTTTATCTTGATCTGATATTTTGAGGTGTCAACCATGAGTTTTCTCAGTTCTGAGCAGTGAGTATTCCCGATTTGAGGAGCTGGAGGCACCGTCTGCGGGTACATGGTGGACCCGGCAAGGTACCCCGGGGCAAGAAGCTCGAGATGTAGACGATGAGCCTGGCAGAGGAACAATACCTACTTGTGATAGTTTTGGGCTCTGCGGTTATGTAGAGGATACCGACCGGAGTCGTGAGATGATATGGGCCGATCCGGACTGATGGAGCCCGAGATAGTTTGGCGTGGCGGATATCTGGTGGATACCGACCGTAGTCGTGATATGGGCTGATTCGGATTGACGGAACCCGACATATGAGGATTTACGTGTCGATGATAGACAAGGGTTTCATGATGTTTCGGGTGTCGGCGTTGGACACTCAGGTTCCATGATTTTGATGTGTCGTTAATGGACACACGTGGTTGATATCCTCATATATATATATATATACAGGCATATGTTTTCATGATATTCGAGTGTCGGTGTGGGACACTTAGGTTCCATGATATTGTTTGTGTCATTGATGGACACATGAATGATATCCACATGCATACAAGCATATGATGTCGGATGTTTATTTATATATGTCATAGCATTGATCGGTTGTTGACATATATGCGTACATGGTCACCCTAGATATCATAGTATTACCTCCAGTATATATTGACCTTGGAAATCGTTGTTTTATTCGATTTCTACTTGCTGATGTTTTCTACTCACGAGTTGGCAACTCACCCCCGTTGTGCCACAGTTCTTGCTGGTTTGACCGCTTAGGATCAGTTGCGGTATTACTAGCACATAGCTTCATCTAGGGTGCTTTGCTTTGGTAGGTGGGACACATGTTGGATCGTGCCCACTCTCGTACTTATATTCTATTGTATGTAGATAAACTTCATCATATCAGGTCAGATCAGTGTAAGGATAGCATATCACCTTGTGAAGGTTTTGGCAAGCATCAATCATGCTACTTTAAAATTTTTGGGGTGCTAAACAAACCCTAACCAAGATCTTAACTAGAGAATTAGGGTAAAAAAGAATGTAAACAACTTTACATCTAAGAGTTAGGGATTACAACCTTTGTTGTCCGCTCCATCACTTCATAAGCTCCGTGTTGAGGTCCCTTCGCTGCGATCATCAAGTACCCGGACTCTAGAGAGGCTCCATGAAGAGAAAGATGTAAGCTTACTTCCAATTTTCAACAACTAAGATGATCTAAATTGAAGAAACTCAAACCCAAGCTCTTGCTTCACTAATCAAGTATTAGCAAAGCAAACCCCCTAATCTAAGTGGCTAGAATAGATGAGGATGATGAAGTAGGAATTTAGCTCTCTTTTGTTTTCTTTATCTCACTCAAAATTATCACAAACCCAAAAGCTAGAAAGCTTTTCAAGAGGAAGAAGAAGAAGAAATCTATTTCTGATGAATAATGAATTAATTGTTATTGTTAAAAATCAACCATGGGTCAATCATGAAGGCTTAACCCTTGTAAAGAGTAAACTAGGGTAAAGGGTTTGAGTTGGGTTAATAAATATCAACACAAAATATCAATGGTCAAAGTCAAACCTTCATGAAGCTTCATGAAAGATTCATCCAAGCTTAACCCTAATCCAAACCCCAACCATGTTTAAACTCCAAAAAACATGTTGCATTTATAACCCTAACTTGTTACAATATTATATATCACATATATAATATATTTTGTAACAAAATAAAATAATACAATTAACATATATCACATATATATCAATGTATTATCTAAGTGAGAAAAAGAATCTTTAAGTGAGCTTATATTAGTTAATGTAATATAATATATTAAATATATAATTAAACATTAAATTATCGCATCAATACTTGATCCGATAATCCGGCTATTTCACAAATAACCGACTAATATAATCTGTATCAGTTCATCGAATCAACACTTGATCCGATGACCCGGCTATATCATATATACCCGGCCGATATCACATATCACGAGAATCTAATACGGTATCACATACTCATATTATTCTTGGTCCCGCACATATCACATATTGTAACGTTTTGAAAATCGTTTCGGTGAAATTTCGGAAAATCGGTAAAATAAGGGGGTTTTCTGTAAAAAGTCAAAATACAAATATTTTTATTATAAAATTAAATATACATATTCTAGTTATGAAATTGCTAGTATTTGGTGTTTATTGAGCCACTGGTGAAATTTCTAATTTTCTGAAAATTTTTCCGAAATTAATTATTTTAATATTATTTTAAGCCGTCACTAATACATTTAATTAGGGAAAATTACAAATTGGAATGAGTTGAAACAAATTTTGTGCATCATAACACATTAAACAAAATTTTATCATATGGTTTTTGAAATGAAATGGTTTGCCAAAACGGTTTAGAAAATATCGAAGAAAATGGCTTTTTTCGGTGAAATTAGTGTTAATGGGAATTGGGGTAATACATTTATCTTTTTCCCTCATCCACACTCACCCACACCCTCTCTCGCCTCTCCAAATCAGCAGCCCCAAGTGCCCCCTCATTTTCCCACTTGAATGGCTAAAAGAAAAGAAATGAAAAGAAATGAGGAGAAAAGGTAAATATATATAAGTATTGGTTGGGTTGACTTGGACTTTCTTTGACTTGGACTTTTCTCCCCACACCCACACACTTCACTCCCATCCTTCCCCATTTCTGGCCGAGCCCTCCCCAAGTGTAGCCCCCCAATTTTCTCCTCTCATTTCCTCATCAAAAACCTATCAAAAACCTCCAAAATTCCATCACAAATCAAGCTAAAACCCAAATCCAACTCTTACCCATTTTTCCTTGACCTATTCTAGTATGGATCTTAGAGCAAGAAGCAAGTTTGTGAGGCTAGGTTGGATGTTTGATTCATGTTTTGTGAGGTATAAATCCTTGTTCCATGGTTTGTTTATTGCTTAGTTACTTAATTGTTGCTATCATACCTCATTTGAAGCTAATTAGGTGTTTAATTATGTTTAATTGCTTGTTTGGAAAAATTCAAGAAAATGGTTTGTAAATCAAATTAGGGTTTTCTTCATTGGATATTGATCTTGATGTGGAGATTAACATGTTAATGAAATGTTAAACCTAATCTAGAAGATAATTTGTAAATTGTTGCATCTAAAAAGTCCAAATTAAGATTTTTAAGCAAACTAGGTTTTAGCTTTTAGTTGCAAATTGGTGATTTAAAATCTAATTAAGGTTTTGATGACTGTATTAACATTTTTATTTGTTGTTTAGCAACTTAGATCATGCAAAACCAAGCTTAATTGGTGAATTGTGAATTTTGCTTTAAAAAGTGTTAAAATCGGTATTTTTGCAAACTAGGAATTTGGAATTTATACAAATTGATGAGATTAATTTGTGAAAGTGATTTGTATGACCTAATTATGTTATTTAATGAGAATTTTGGCCATTTAAATCACTAAAATTTGTAGATCAGTTAAAACATCAAGTTTTGAACCGAAATGGGAATTTGTGTTAACTAGGTTTTGGAAAATAAAACGGTTTGTTTGATTTTAATGTTTTGATGAGTTAAACCTTATTTCATATATAATTAATGATTTGTGAAGCCATGATTGGTACGTTTGGTGTTTTTCTTGATCAATCGGGGTCGAGGGTTTTTGGATACACGAATCATTAATTATATATGACATCGGGGTCGAGGGTTTTTGGATACACGAATCATTAAAATCCGACTCATGACTAAAACGATACACGAATCGCTTTGTACGCCGATGCCGAGGGTTTTTGGATTGATTCGTGAAAGCAACCATATGTTTTGACCTATGTGGGATTCGTGTATCGTTTTAGTCATGAGTCGGATTTTAATGCGATACGGTGCGTTATGATATATAGGTACACCATGTGGACTTCGAGACGACAATCAAGCGTGTGGCGACGTCGGCACCGGCGATTGAGGACCAGATGAGTAGATTTATATCTACGGGGAGAAGTCGGGTGGATGGCGTATAGCACCCCCGCAGTTCGTGGTGATGTATACGAATACGTATACACACATATATTTATTATATGTGGTTTGAGTTGATTGATGATAAAGATGGATTTTTAGTGTTCTTGGATTGGTTTAGTGTAGTTGCGAAACCCTAGAGTAGGGGTTGCACATACACACACACACACACCCATACTTGCATGCATTCTTCTTTCATATGTGCTTATATGGGGTTATACTGTTATGTGTTCACATTGGTATAGGACTATGTGTTCACATACTGGATTTGAGGATGATACTTGGGATTGAGATGAGTCGATGAGATTTGATTTGAGATTATGATATCGGTGATATGGCAGGATTCGTATTTGAGATACGTCCTGATGTTTATAGCGGATCTTTGGACGACGATACCATGTGAATAGTGATATGCATAAAATGGTTGAGTATGATATTGACCCGTACCCAGATTTGGGGATGCCGTACGACGGATTTACGTACGAGCTAAATATTGAAGTTTGATCCATACTCTTGACTTGGGATGACTGATTATAGATATGGTATCGGATATGATGTTATTGAGGCGGGATCACCGACTAATATATATACAGGTATGTATATGTATCGACTCAGATGTTAGGCGGTTTCCTTACCTGTAGTTCAGCTTGTTAGTTCAGCCGTATAATTTAGTGTAGTTATTAGACTAGATTAGACTCCTACCTATTTCAAAACTAACGGATCGTGGGTATTTTAAAAGACAGGTCAAGGGATTCTGCGGATATTTCAAAAGAAGTATCTTTTCTTAAAAACACCGTAGCCCTTATTTTCAAAACACCGCGATTCGTGTTATTTCAAAAGGCACTACTGTTGACTTATAGTATCATTGTGTTTAGTATTCAGCTCCCGCTCATTATTGCTGTTCGCTCCGCATCGCTTACTTATATTATAAATTCGTATTGCATTGTTGATATCATATTGTTAGGACACCAGCACCATTACCGATGATGCGTATGTACCACGTACACTTACTTGCCGGCTCACACACATCTTCATCGGTAATTGCCATGTCACGTACACCTTAGAAAATATTATTGCTTGACTTAGCTTGTTAGTTAGTAATTTGACATGATATTAGTGTACCTGCCTTACATACGCCAGCTTAACATTGTAGTTATTACTTGTCACTTCATGTATACTGTTATTCATTGTTATGCCGCATTCATGGTTTTACATTCTATTGATGATTTGGATTCGGAATTCCATGAGATTTTCTGGATTTGGGGGGGGGGGGGCAAACCGCAAAACTTATATAAACTGCTTTCTCTCTTTTTAAATAAAAAGTGCGGTTTTTCTTATGATGTATGAGTCGTCCACCATGAGTTTGCTGATGGATTTCGAGACCCGATTCGAGGAGTGGAGGAACCGTTTCGGGTACATGGTAGGCCCGGTACGGTACCCCGAGGCAAGAGAATCGTGTTGTTGACGTTGAGCCTGGCAGGGGAGCACTACCGACCGGTGATTTTTTCCCGACGCTTCGGATATCCTGAGGATACCGTCGTGGTCTTGAGATGGATGGTAGGGGCCGGTCTGGACTGACGGCGCCCTAGATATTGTGATTGAGATTTTGAGATATTGAGGTACAGAGATTGTGACACAGAGATATCGAGATATTTGGATACTTGTTTTGTGTCGATGCTGGGCACTGTTTTATGCCGATTTCATTTATGGTACCTCATATTTAAAATACAGAAATCTCACTGATTTATGAAAGTAGTTTTATTCAGTACATGCATTCTGTTTCATGCATTCATACATCATCCATATGATATATGCTACCTGAGACACTGACACGGGCACATGGGATTACACTCGGGTTAGATATTTACCCTAATCATTGTTAGGCGGCATGTTATATATATTTGAGGATATATTATGATCGTTGACCTAGGATTGCGTTGTTCATGCGGTTTCTGTTCGTAGATGTTTTTTCTACTCACGAGTTGGCAACTCACCCCCGTTGTGCCACAGTTTCTTGCAGGTTTTGCCGTACAGGTTTCATTACGGCTTTGCTGGCACTGCTTCTTTCGGGTGACTTGCTAGTAGGTGGGTTTATTGGTATCGTACCCATCATTATACATTGTATATTATTATTCAGTTGTATCTAGAAGTTCCATCAACCAAACATGTATTTATTTCAGAGATAGAGACCAGTGAGGTTTATTCTTTCGACCTTAGAGTCGCGCGTTGTATTTCTGTGGATTTCTTGTTGTTTTGAGTTTCTATTTGAGTTATGATCCTCGCCCTTGGCGTTGTATATTATATTGCTTGTGTGGTTGTGACCGTCGATTGATGAAGAGCTAGCTCCCGCTTGGGGATGACTTTTATTGATTTCGTATACTATTCATGTTGTATCCCGTTTGGGAGCCGGTATTTACAAAGGAGACTCTGCCGAAAATTTCAGGAAATATTTGATGTTTTTAAAAAGGCATAATTCGGCTTATGCTATTAAAACTACTTGATTTAAATTGGTTTTGCTTCACTCTACTACTTTTCTTGGTTTGGATTTCTGGGTTTTTCGGCTTACTTAGATTACGTACGCCTCGAGGCGTTTCGTAGTCTAAGTGCCAGTCATGTTCCGTACTTTCGGGTCGTGACACATATGTGCTCCTACTCCGTTTTTCCAGAGCCAGGAAACCTCTGTGTAGGACTCTAAAGAATCGTCAATACGCCGGCAGTAGGTGATGATCATATCAAACACCCACAAGCTGCAAGCGGTCAGCTAAACGTAACAGCCATCCAGGTATTGAACAATCAGAAGATCAATAACCAAGCCTGTACATTCTCCTATGAATCCAACCAGTAACACTCCCGTACAGTCCGGTCTTTTCGTCTAATATGTCGCATATCTGGCCTAGGGGTGGTAAACGTCAGACCCCAGTAGCTTGATAAGTCGTGTCGATATGAGGTCCATAACAGTTCGAGAAACTACTGATAACACTTACCAGTAAATCTCTGCAACCCTAGCCAGGGATTTCTAGTTATAGCCAATCGAACACAGCGCAACATCAACTCCCTATACCGGGAGAGATGAAACCCCTCATATCGCTCATTGTCTCCATGTGATTCGGGACTGTACCCAAAAGCCACCGTTTTGCACGCCCTCTTGGACGTGGTATGATGAAAATCAAAGCACATTGGGAATCGCACAAGACTATGAAGATCTCGGGTCTACAGACTAACCTGTACCAGTGTCACTAGAGAACTGCCATCTAACGTGAGGTATAATACCATCTGGGAGTTCTCGGCGAGTACGTCCAGTGTACCCAGTCTCCACTGAGCACTCGTATACCTTCTCTGATGTCAAACACCAATGGATATGGGATCATCCATCGCCCATCATATGGGTAAAGAAGCGCATACGCTAGTCTACTCTGGAGTATCGATGCCCTGTCTCGGTACTCCAGTGACTATGAACATTTGAAGGATGTACTTAGCGACTACACTGTCCCCACTAGTATGATCTGCATCATACTCCTGGTAGTCAAGTACTCATCCTAAGGGCTTTATCAACATGTAACATAGAGACAATAAGAGTACATGTTAAGATAAAGAGTAACCAGATAGCATACTATCATGTTGAGTAAGAAAGTCCTACCTATATATGTCCAAGCATCCATTACAATATACATCATATGTACAGTAATGGCCTCTAGGGCATATATATAACTAACAATCTCCCACTTGCACTAGGGCCATTTGTTGTAGTATCTCATACCCAACAATAAGCTGTGGTTGAAGTATCTCATACTCAACCATTCAATTAAAGTCTCTACTGGGAAATAGGCCTTTGTGAGTGGATCCGCGCTGTTGTTCTCTGTGTCTACTCTCCTAACCTCGATCTCCCTGAAGATCAACCAACTACATGATCAGGTGATACTGCCTATAAATATGTCTGGATCACAGATGGGACGGTGGTTCCTAGGCATAAGCCACAACTCCATTGTCACACAATGGCAGGAATGAAGTTCAACTCATGAATTAAAATATATCCAGACTGCCACTTTGGTAGCATCTTTGGTAACGATGTATTTTGCCTTTAATCGTCTAGTAAGTCACGGTATCTAGCTTGGAACTCTTCCAACATACCGTCCCTCCACTGAGGGTAAAGACAATGCCTGCGACTGACATTCAGTCGTCCTTATCACCCTGGAACTTTTCCAGTGATTCTCCCCAGGATCGATTGATACCATCTCACTACAACTAGTGTGAATCCTAACATCCAGTTAGATCTATCTCATAGATCCATAACCCAGGATTTTAGATCCATAACCCAGGATTTAGGAGGTATCATCTTGATCCTATATGGAGAATCTTTGTGATAAGAGGAGATTGACCGAGCGTAGCATAGGAAACTCCCTCCCAATCAAGAGTATGTCATCCACGTACTATACGGGGATCACCACCATACTCTCTACTACCTTTTTGTATATACTCAATTCATCTGCCATTTTGATGAAGTCAAACTCTTTGACTACTACATCAAAACAGACGTTCCAACTCCGCGATGCCTGATTTATCCCATAAAACATCTTGCACACGTTTCCGCTGCTCCCACTGTATACGAAGCCCTTTGGCTATGTACTTATAGACGCTCACTTCTAAATTATCATTTAGAAAAGCTGTCATGACACCCAACCGCCAGATATCGTAGTCATGGTATGTAGCAGTGGCAAGTAGGATCTGGATGGACTTAAGCGTGGCTTTGAAAGTCTCAACTTTTCCATGTACACCAAGTAATCTTCTCAAGATATACTTGCTCCTGATGGGGATTTAACCCTTTAGATAAAGCAACCAAAGTCCATACTTTGTTGGTGTATAAGGATTCCATCTCAGATCGCTATGCTTCCAACCATTCTCACAGAGTCCCCACTCCTGATGGCTTGCTCGAAACTAGTTGGATCATCATCTCATGATGCAATCCTCGCTCCCACTATTATAGAGAAAGCGAAGTATCTCTCAGGTGGATGAGGAACCCTACCGGATCGGCGGAGAGGCTGAGGTTCGTTGGAAACTATTGATTCCTCCGGTTCTACCAAAGCATCAGCTGCAGTTTATTTTAGCTGGAACTACTTCCAGTTCTACCTTATGATCAATAATTTCCATAGGGTTTCCTTAACACCTCGTTTAGGGTTTGGAAGCATCACACATGCCATAACTTTAATTTATGTAGTGCTAAGTAAACTAAACTAGGAATCGAACTAGAATTGTGAAGTAACAATTAAAAGTATCATATCTAAAAGATAATTTATACTAAGTGGAGAGACTACAACCTTTGTAGACCTCCTAGGATGACTCCTTTGGTTTGGAAAGGTTCGCATGATCACCTCCAAGTCCACGACGATCCACCCGAAGTCCATTGCCCTAAGCTTGTTGCTTCACTTGTTCTTTCAAAACCTTGAAGCAAAACACCCTATACAAAGTAGCAAGGGTTGTGTAGGATGATGAAGTGGTTGCTAATCTCACTTAATACCCTTTCTTTTATTTTATCCAACTCAAAATATCACTCAAGAGAGAGAGCTAGAGAGAGGAAGAAGAAGATGGCTTGATATTTTCTTTTTGAATGAATAATCAAAAAGAAAATGAGAAAGAGAGAGAGATAATATCAAAAGAATAACCATAGTTAAAATAATATCTAGATATTTTCTTCTTGAGTTAAAGGCAAAGGAAAAATAAACCATGGTTGAGTCAAAGTCAACCATGGAAATGTGTAGAAGAAATGAGTCATGAACAAAGAAAGGAGTCATTTTATTTTTCCTTTATCTTTAACTTTATTCAAAAATATCCATATATATAATTATCTACCATGTGATTCTTATATTGCCATCTAACTTGTATCATCAACCATGATACATTTTCATGTTTGTATGCGTGTATGCTGTAGGGTTCCTAGGCACACTTGTGAAGGTTCATAACGCATCAAACATGCCAGAATAAAATTTTAGATGTGCCGAACAACCCAAAGACAAGATCTTTGCTAGATTATTAGGGTTAAGCATGCAAGATAACAACTTTTTATCTAAGTGTGAGGGATTACAACCTTTGTAGTTCGCTCCTTCGCTTCACAAGCTCCGAGTAGAAGTCCCTTCGCCGCGATCCTCGATCTCCCGGACTCAAGAGAGGCTCCACGACTCGAACTATCCATGCTAGCTTGAAGTGTTCCGAATCTCCGATGATCTACGTCGAAGTTGCAATAACCCAAGCTTTCTTACTCTAAAGAGATGAACACCCTAATCTCATGGGCTAGATGAGATGAGGATGAGGGAGTAGTATTTATGCTTTCCTTTTAATTCACTTTCTCACAATTTATCATCACAAATGGAATTTCTAGTGAGCTCAAAATCAAGAGAGAAGAAGATGATAATGGAAAATGATAAATCCTTTTGTGATGAATAGAAAAGAAAATGTATATGATTGATATATCAACCATGGTCAAGGATGAGTAGCTAAGAGTTTGTAGAGAATAAACTAGAGTTAGGGTTTGGTTAGGTTAAGTTATGAGTCATGCAAAAATATCAACCATAATATCTTAAGCATGACAAAAACAAAGCTTCTAGAAGGTGCAAGAAGAAGCTAACCCTAATCAAACCCTAATCCCTTTTAATCATCCTTAAACATGTTTAATAATAAATCATATCATGTCACAATAATATATATCACATATATATTATATATTTGCAACAAAAGAAAATAATACAATTAACATATATCGCATATATATCAATGTATCATCGAGTGAGAAAATGAAATAATAAAGCGATCCAATATTAGATAATGAAATACAATATATCATATATATTATTATACATTAAATCATCGAATCAACACTTGATCCGACGATCCGGCTATATCGAATATTACCGACTAATATATCATGTAACGATTCATCGAATCAACACTTGATCCGATGTCCCGGTTCATATCTAAATATCGTAAGAATATAATACGGTATCTTATATCGCATTATTCTCGGTCCTGGACATATCACATATGTGTCTCTACTCCATTTCTCCTGAGCCAAGAAACCTCTGTGTAGGACTCTAAAGAATCGTCAATACGCCGGTAGCAGGTGATGATCATATCAAATACCCACAAGCTGCAAGCGGTCAGCTAAACGTAACAACCACCCAGGTATTGAGCGATCAGAAGATCAACAAGCTAGCCTGTGCGTTCTCCTATGAATCCAATCAGTAACACTCCCATACAGTCCGGTCTGTTCGTCTGATATGTCGCATATCAAGTCTAGGGGTGGTAAACGCCAGACTCCAGTAACCGATAAGTCGTGTCGATGTGTGGCTCATAACGGGTCGAGAAACTACTAGTAACACTTACCAGTAAATCTCTATATCAGCCCTGGCCAGGGACTTCCAGTTATAGCCAATCGAACACAGCACAACATCAACTCCCTATACCGGGAGAGACGAATCCCCTCCTATCGCTCATTGCCTCCATGTGATTCGGGACTGTACCCAAAAGCCACCGTTTTACACGCCTTCTTGGACGTTGTAAGGTGGAAATCAAAGCACAGTGGGAATCACACAAGACTCTATGACGATCTTGGGTCTACAGACTACCCTGTACCAGTGTCACCGGAGAACTGCCATCTGACGTGTGGTATATCACCATCTGGGAGTTCTCGACGAGTCCGTCCAGTGTACCCTTTCTCTACTGAGCACCCGTACACCATCTCTGATGTCAAACACCGATGGATATGGGATCATCCATCGCCCATCATATGGGTCAAGATGCGTATACGCTAGTCTACTCTGGTGTATCGATGCCCTGTCTCGATATACCCTCGACTAGGAACAGTTATAGGATGTACTCATCGACTACTATGGCCCCACTAGTATGATATCATCATAGTCCCAGTAGTCGAGTATAGATCCTAAGGGCTTTATCAATATGTGAGAGTAAGACAGTAAACCATTACAAGTCAACATGTTAAGATAAAGTGAAACCAAATAGCATACTATCATGACGAGCAAGAAAGTCCTCTCTATATATATCCAAGCATCCATTATAATATACATCATATGTACAACAATGGCCTCTAGGGCATATACTTAACTAACAATCTCCCACTTGCACTAAGGCCAGCTGCTGTAGTATCTCATACCTAGCATCCCGAATAATCTCTCAAACTGTATCTGGGGAATAGCCTTCGTCAATGGATCCGCAGTGTTGTCCTTCGTATCTACTCTCCTGACCTCGATCTCCCGGCGATCAACTATCTCCCTGATCAGGTGATACCGCCTCAGAATATGTCTGGACTTCTGATGGGATCTGGGTTCCTTGGCCAAAGCCACAGCTCCATTGTTATCGCAATACAGAGGTATTGGATGCTCAATGGATGGAACCACACCAAGTTCACTAATGAACTTCTTTATCCAGACAGCCTCCTTGGCAGCATCATTGGCAGCGATGTATTCAGCTTCCATCGTCGAGTTTGCAACGGTATCATGTTTGGAACTCTTCCAACATACCGCCCCTCCATTGAGGGTAAAGACAAATCCCGAGTGCGACTTAGAGTCGTCCTTATCACTTTGGAAGTTGGAATCGGTAAAGGACTCCACCTGGAGTTCTCCGTTACCATACACCAAGAACATCTCCTTAGTCCTTCGTAAGTACTTGAGAATGTTCTTCACAGCTGTCCAGTGACTCTCTCCAGGATCTGCTTGACACCGACTCACTACACTTAGTGAGTATGCTACATCGGGTCTGGTACATAGCATTGCATACATGATAGAGCCTATTGCCGAAGCATAGGGTATCCCTTGCATGCGAGCTCTCTCCAAATCAGTCTTGGGAGACATCTCTTTGGAGAGAGTGAGTCCAGAGATCGTGGATTGGTTCCTACGCTTTGATTTTTCCATACTAAACATCTTTAGTATGGTGTCAATGTACCTGGATTGGGACAATCCCAGTATCCGTTTATATCTATCTCTATAGATCATGATTCCCAATATGCAGGAGGCATCACCTAGATCTTTCATTGAGAATCTCTACAATAAGAAGAGCTTGACTGATTGCAGCATAGGAATATCATTTCCTATCAAGAGTATGTTATCCACGTACAATACGAGGAAGACAACCTTACCCTCTGCTACCTTCTTATAGATACAAGGTTCATCTATATTTTTGATGAAGTCAAACTCTTTGACTACAACATCAAAACAGATGTTCCAACTCCGCGATGCTTGCTTTAACCCATAAATGGATTTAAGCAGCTTGCACACCTTTCCGCTGCTCCTACTATCTATGAAGCCCTCTGGCTGAGTCATGTACACGCTCTCTTCTAAATCACCGTTTAGAAAGGCGGTCTTAACATCCATTTACCAGATTTCGTAGTCATGGTATGCAGAAATGGCAAGTAAGATCCGGATGGACTTAAGCATAGCCACTGGAGAAAAGGTTTCGTCATAATCCACACCTGGTCGTTGACGAAACCCTTTGCTACAAGTCTAGCTTTGAAAGACTCAACTTTTCCATCTACACCAAATTTCTTTTTAAAGATCCACTTTCCCCCAATGGGTTTTACCCCCTCAGGAGCATTTTCCAAAGTCCATACTTTGTTGGTGTACATGGATTCTATCTCAGATCGCATTGCATCCAGCCATTTCACAGAGTCACCACTCGTGATGGCCTGCTCGAAACTAGTCGGGTCATTATCTTCCATGATGCAATCCTCGCTTCCACCATCAATGAGAAAACCGTAGTATCTCTCAGGTGGACGAGAAACCCTACTAGATCGGCGGAGAGGCTGGGGTTCGTCGGGTACTACTGAATCCTCTGGTTCTACTAAATCTTCAGTTGCAATTTGTGTTTCTGGAACCTCTTCCAGCTCTACCTCTTTGCCACTAATTTCTTTTGCAAGAAATTCCTTTTCTAAAAAGGTGGCATGTTGAGAAACAAACACCTTTTGTTCCTCAGCGTGATAGAAAATATATCCCTGAGAATTCTTTGGATATCCCATAAATTTGCAAAGAACTGATCGTGCCTCGAGTTTGTCCGGATTTTGTCTTTTGACATAGGCCGGACAACCCCATGTCTTAACTCGTTTAAAATATGGTCTCTTCCCACTCCATATCTCATATGGTGTGGTAAGTATAGATTTAGACGGAACTAGATTCAATATGTATATGGCTGTCTCAAGCGCATACCCCCAAAAGGAAATAGGTAACTCAGCTGTACTCATCATTGAACGCACCATATCCAATAGGGTGCGATTCCTTCGTTCCGATACACCGTTGTGCTATGGTGTATAAGGAGGAGTAAGCTGAGAGAGAATCCCATTCTCTTTTAGATAATCTAGGAACTCACTGCTTAAGTATTCACCTCCTCAATCAGATCGAAGAATCTTAATACTTTTGCCCGTTTGGTTCTCTACTTCGTGCTTATATTCTCTGAATTTCTCAAAAGCTTCAGACTTGTGTTTCATCTGAAACACATGTCCGTATCTAGAGAGATCGTCAGTGAATGTAATGAAGTAGGAAGAACCGTTCCTAGCATGCGTAGACATGGGACCGCATACATCACTAAGTATCAGTCGTAAGAGTTCTGTAACTCTTTCTCCGTGTCCACGAAACGGAGCTTTGGTCATTTTTCCTTTGAGACATGAATGGCAAGTATCATAAGATGATAATTCGAACGGGTTCAAATATCCATCTTTATGCAACTTAGCTAGTCGTGTTGCATTCATATGACCAAGTCTACAATGCCACACGAAGGATTCGTTCATATCTGAACTCTTCCACTTGTGTGTGTTTTGTATATTGAGGACTGTATTCTGATTTAGAATGAATATGCCATTATGTAACGAGCCTGATGCAATCAACTTTTGATCTAGGAATATGTTCATAACATTATCCTTTACTGTAAAATTAGATCCTTCTTTACTTAATAAAGAAACTGATATAATATTGCACATCATGTTCGGTATATAATAACACTCATTTAGAATCAGTGTATTACGACTTGGTAATACAAGGTGATATTCGCCAACTGCTTTGGCTACAATACTTGCACCGTTCCCTACTTGGACGGAATGATCACTTTTTCCCAGTTCTCTACCTTTACGTAGCCCATGTAACAATTTACATATGTGGGATCCTGATCCGGTATCTAATACCCAGGACGTAGGGTGAACTGAAAAACGGTTCTCAATAACTAAAACACCGGAAGAAGATGCATCAGCATGCATGTTCTTTTGGGCGGCGTGAGAATCCAGATATTCTCCCGTTTCCTGTTCAGTCTTATAACTCTTATAAGAAAGAACGGGTCCAACGTTCCCTTGCTCAGTACAATAATCGGGTTCAGTTAATACATCCATATTATTATCTTGATTATGGCCTGACATGGTCGCTACCTAGAGAGAGAGAGAAGAAAACACTTTAGCGTATGCTCTTGCAAGATTAGATTGGTTATTATCTTATCTAATCAGGATGTCACCCACTGTTTTTATCAAATCTACCTTCAAACCCTAAAAGGTAAGATTAGCCGGGATTAATTACACCTTACAATTTTGTCAATCTTTCAGCCAGATCAGTGTCGGTACTTGAGGAAGGTTCCCCGTGCTTTCGCACGGACCTAGTTAAAGTAAACCTCATTTTTCCAGAGGCGTAACCTCGTTAACACTTTTCTAGACACCTACTTGAATGACTAATTGTCCTGTGTAAAACTCTCCCAGGAGTAACTCTTACTCGCAGTGGGTATCAGGATCCAACTATCTCATAGAAGGTATGCAATCTCATTGCAAATTCCAACACTTGAAATTCCCGATAATATTTTGCCCCTAGCGATCTATGACCTTAACTAAATCAACAAACAATAAATCGCAAGTCAAGTTCAATCCGTACATTTCCCGATTGAATTAAACCCACCCGTACGACCCTTAACCGAGTCAACAAGGCCGTACGAATACCCTAATCCAATCACATCTCATGTTTTAGCAGATAAACATTACTTAGCTACCGTACACTATTCCTTAACTAAGTCAACAAACATAGCACGAATACTAAATAATATCTATCTGAAATGACGGAGGGCTACGCAGGTTTTTCAGAAAACCCTGAGCGTAATGAACTTGATATCGTCGTAGAATCGAGTGTTTTTGAAAAGGAGTGTTTTTTAGGCTTTTCTTAGTTTCGCTAAAGGGGTCACTCCCGGTGAATGGATCGTCGGCCCTTTCCTCATCGAATAAAGTGCAGGATATATCATATATACCGCTGTGCAAAGCAAAAACTCTAAAAGCAATCAAAAGACAAACCGCATTTTGTAGCATCTGCCAGTTTCGCTAAAGAGGTCACTCCCGGTGAAGGGATCTCGGCTCTTTCCTCATCGAATAAGGTGCAGGACATATCATATATATCACTGTGCAAAGCAAAACTGTAGCTACCCTTTTTTATAAAGTTTTGATTCTACAACATCTTTAGGTTTCTTTTCCTTTTATTAATCTCATTAATAAAATCCCATCAGCTTATGCTTCCTAAGCATCACAGAAGAAACGAAAGCAGTAATATTTATATATCAGCATATATATATATAGTATAAGCATTCGTCTCAGGCAGTAATATGATCTCATCACAGAACATTGCAGCAGAAGAACATATATGAAATATTGGATATACTCGGACGTCCGTGTTTTCAATACGAGCCTGTATAAAACACGGATTCCACGGTCGCGACGAATAGCCAAACCCACATCCCAGGACCCCTACGAGAGCGACAAGTAACACTGCCAATTCTAGGGTTAGGAGACCCGGTCTCGACTCCTCGAGATGGCCTCCCACTGGACCCTAGAACCCGGTTTACTTGTACTCCCCTCCTTGGGTCTACCTAATGCGGAAAAGTAAATAATATACAACACTGGTGGCATCAACCTCAACCTGGAAGTGCCCCAAATAAAAGAATATTACATTACAAATGAATTTTACATGAATGAAAATAAAAACCCAAATCTCACATAAAACCCCCGGCTATTCATAACACGACGATCCAATATAAGAAACACATAATATCACATATCATCAACGTAAGTAAATATGCGCATCCCAATTGTCGTTGACATATAGCAACGAAACCGGCGATATCACATATTACACTTACGGTCACAGAAAAGAAAGTGTAAAACTACAACATTTGGAATCTACAATCACTTTAGACATCGTAAATCCGAAATATCACATACTTCGCATTTCATGCCTAACTATAAGAATTCCACATATTGTATCACATTCCAGATAAATAGACAGTATTAAACTTTTCGAACAGATAATCAAATACCCAAAATTTCCTAAAGTGCTCAACACTTGAGCGGAGTTAAAATAATCCCAGAATATGTCACAGTACCAGTGATCCAGCCGTAGAAGGGTCAAGCCAACGCCTCACATGTGGCACGCCGTACTACCCCAAACCCGTAGGTTAAAAAGGCAGTTCAAGACGGTCACATAATCGAGTTAAGGTCTGTTGTCTTCTAGAGGGTCCACCGCTTAACTTGTACATTTTTTTCGAAACATTTAAACCCGATAAAAATTCAACACTTGAAAGTTTGCCGTGCCGGGATAAAGTGGGTTAATGATATACGTTCAAATAGTTTAACAGTTTCTAAATACCCGGAAATAAAAACAAATTTAAATATTCCGATCGAATCAACGATTACAAAACTAACCCCAGATTATACAACACTTGAGTCACATTAAAAATACCCAGAAGCATCAACAAGCACCTACAGATATTACCATGAAGCCACGTGTCGTAATTCCAAAATTCGGCCGCGGAATCGCCGCGGGAAGCAGGTTCCCGATGCGGTTCCGCCGCGGTTTAGTGGAGTTGTGGGCCCGTGTTTCATGGTAATTCTTATAATTCCCTGCTGATTTTTTAGGTATTTTTAATTCAGAAAAATCCCAGATTTTGAAAAATTTCCAGAGAGGGGGTAAATTTTGTCGGTTCGGGTTCGATCGGAGTTCTAACTTCGTAAACACGACGCCTAATGCTCTAGCTAGGCTTTGATACCACTTTAGGGTTCCTAGGCACACTTGTGAAGGTTCATAACGCATCAAACATGCACGAATAAAATTTTAGATGTGCCGAACAACCCAAAGACAGGATCTTTTCAAGATTATTAGGGTTAAGCATGCAAGATAAAAACTTTTTATCTAAGTGTGAGGGATTACAACCTTTGCAGTCCACTCCTTCGCTTCACAAGCTCCGAGTAGAAGTCCTTTCGCCGCGATCCTCGATCTTCCGGACTCAAGAGAGGCTCCACGACTCGAACGATCCATGCTAGCTTGAAGTGTTCCGAATCTCGGATAATCTACGTCAAAGTTGCAATAACTCAAGCTTTCTCACTCAAAAGAGATGAAAACCCTAATCTCATGGGCTAGATGAGATGAGGATGAGGGAGTAGTATTTATTCTTTCCTTTTAATTCACTTTCTCACAATTTATCATCATAAATGGAATTTCTAGTGAGCTCAAAATCAAGAGAGAAGAAGATGATAATGGAAAATGATAAATCCTTTTGTGATGAATAGAAAAGAAAATGTATATGATTGATATATCAACCATGGTCAAGGATGAGTGGCTAAGAGTTTGTAGAGAATAAACTAGAGTTAGGGTTTGGTTAGGTTAAGTTATGAGTCATGCAAAAATATCAACCATAATATCTTAAGCATGACAAAAACAAAGCTTCTAGAAGGTGCAAGAAGAAGCTAACCCTAATCAAACCCTAATCCCTTTTAATCATCCTTAAACATGTTTAATAATAAATCATATCATGTCACAATAATATATATCACATATATATTATATATTTGCAACAAAAGAAAATAATACAATTAACATATATCGCATATATATCAATGTATCATCGAGTGAGATGAAATAATAAAGCGAGCCAATATTAGATAATGTAATACAATATATCATATATTTTATTATACATTAAATCATCGAATCAACACTTGATCCTACGATCCGGCTATATCGAATATTACCGACTAATATATCATGTACCGATTCATCGAATCAACACTTGATCCGATGTTCCGGTTCATATCTAAATATCGCGAGAATATAATATGGTATCTCATATCGCATTATTCTCGGTCCTGGACATATCACATATGTGCATCTACTCCGTTTCGCCTGAGCTAAGAAACCTCTGTGTAGGACTCTAAAGAATCGTCAATACGCCGGTAGCAGGTGATGATCATATCAAACACCCACAAGCTGCAAGCGTTCAGCTAAACGTAACAGCCACCCAGGTATTGAGCGATCAGAAGATCAACAAGCTAGCATGTGCGTTCTCCTGTGAATCCAATCAGTAACACTCCCGTACAGTCCGGTCTGTTCGTCTGATATGTCGCATATCATGTCTAGGGGTGGTAAACGTCAAACCCCAGTAACCGATAAGTCGTGTCGATGTGTGGCTCATAACGGGTCGAGAAACTACTAGTAACACTTACCAGTAAATCTCTATATTAGCCCTGGCCAGGGACTTCCAGTTATAGCCAATCGAACACAGCACAACATCAACTCCCTATACCGAGAGAGACGAATCCCCTCCTATCGCTCATTGCCTCCATGTGATTTGGGACTGTACCCAAAAGCCACCGTTTTGCACGCCCTCTTGGATGTGGTAAGGTGGAAATCAAAGCACAGTGGGAATCACACAAGACACTATGACGATCTCGGGTCTACAGACTACCCTGTACCAGTGTCACCGTAAAACTGCCATCTGACGTGTGGTATATCACCATCTGGGAATTCTCGGCGAGTCCGTCCAGTGTACCCATTCTCCACTGAGCACCCATACACCATCTCTGATGTCAAACACCGATGGATATGGGATCATCCATCGCCCATCATATGGGTCAAGATGCGTATACGCTAGTCTACTCTGGTGTATCGATGCCCTGTCTCGATATACCCTCGACTAGGAACAGTTATAGGATGTACTCATCGACTACTATGGACCCACTAGTATGATCTCATCATAGTCCCAGTAGTCGAGTACAGATCCTAAGGGCTTTATCAACATGTGAGAATAAGACAGTAAACCATTACAAGTCAACATGTTAAGATAAAGTGAAACTAAATAGCATACTATCATGACGAGCAAGAAAGTCCTCTCTATATATCCAAGCATCCATTATAATATACATCATATGTACAACAATGGCCTCTAGGGCATATACATAACTAACACATCATCATGTACATATACATGCATGCATCCATTAAAAGAAAAGGGTTTAAATAAATGATATAAAAGTCAATATTAAATCAACACTTGATTTAATAAACTGGTCATATCTCATATGACCCGACTAGTATAAAATGCCCGTTTAAAATACAGTATCACATGCTCGTATTTAATCGACCTTCCGCACATACCTCATATGCACACCACTTCTGTTTCGCCTGAGCCGAGAAAGTTCTTTGTGGGACTCTAAGACTCGTCAATATGCCAGCAGTAGGTGATGATCATATCAAACACCTACAAGCCGCAAGAGGTCAGCTAAATGTAACGGCCACCCGGGTATTGAGCGATCAGAATAAGAACAAGTGAACATGTCAAAAGTCTTGTCAATCCATCTGGCAACACTTACCGTACAGTCCAGTCTCTTCGTCAGATATGCTGCATATCGAGTCTAGGGATAGAATCGTCGAACCCAATAACTTAATAAGTCATGTCGGTATATGGTCTATAACAGATCGAGAAACTTACTGATAACACTTATCAGTAATATCTCAGCAGCCCAGGCCAGGGACTTCCCGTCATAGCTAATGGTGTATAGCACAACATCAACCCCCAAAACCGGGAGAGGCGAAACCCCTCCTATCGCTCACTGCCTCCATATGCCTCGGGACTATACAAAAAATCCACCTGTTTGTCCGACTCAGTAGAGCCTTAGTAGGGTGGAGATCAAAGTACAGTGGGAGGACACACAAGACTCTATGACGATCTCGGGTCAACAGACTAACCTGTACCAGTGTCACCTGATATAATACCATATAGGAGTTCTCGGTGAGTCCGTTCAGTGTACCCAGTCTCACTGAGCACCCGTATACTATCTTTGGTGTCAACACACCAGACGGATATGGGATCATCCATCGTCCTTCATATGGAACAAGAATGGTATACGCTAGTCTACACTGGAATATCGATGCCCTATCTCGATATACCTACGACTAGGAACATTTCAAGGATATGCTTATAAACTGCAGATGTCCCACTAGTATGATCTACATCATAATCCCAGTAGTCAGGCCAAAATCCTTAGGGCTTTATCAACATGTACCAAATGAATATAAACATGATCAAATGAACATATAATAAAGTGAAACCAAATAGCATACTATCATGTCGAGCAAGACTGTCCTCTGAACATATATATATACATATCAGTACATACACTATCTCATAATGGCCTCTAGGGCATACATATATCCAACAATCTCCCACTTGCACTAAGGCCAATTATTGGCGTATCTCATACCAGACATCTCAAAAAGTCGCTCATGCTGCGGCTGAGGGAGGGCCTCGGTGAATGGATCCGCAGCGTTTTTCTTTGTGTCTACTCTCATAATCTCGATCTCACGGTGATCAACTATCCTGATCACATGATATCGCCTCAGGATGTGTCTGAACTTCTGATGGGACCTGGGCTCTTTGGCCAACGCCATAGCCCCATTATTGTCACAATACAAAAGTATTGGATCAATAATGGTCGGAACTACTCCTAGCTCCGCGATGAACTTCCTAGTCCAGACGACTTCCTTGGCAGCATCATTTGCAGCAATATATTCAGCTTCCATCGTTGAGTCTGCAACGGTATCCTGTTTGGAACTCTTCCAACTCACCGTCCCTCCATTGAGGGTAAATGCAAACCATGAGATACACTTGCTGTCATCCTTGTCACTCTGGAAGCTCGAATCGGTAAAGGCCTCCATTTGGAGATCCCCGTTACCATACACCAAGAACAATTCTTTAGTCCTTCGTAAGTACTTAAGAATGTTCTTTACAGCAATCCAATGATTCTCCCCTGGGTTTGACTGATACCTGCTTACTATACTAAGTGCATAAGCAACATCAAGGCGTGTACATAACATCGCATACATTATCGATCCTACTGCCGAAGCATAGGGAATAATACTCATGCGAGCTTTCTCTATATCAGATTTGGGCAATCGTCCTTTGAGAGAGTGACTCCGTGGCAAGCGGGTAAAGTACCCCGCTTGGAGTCTTCCATACTAAATCTCTTTAGGATGGTGTTAATGTACTTAGTTTGGGACAATCCCAATAACCGTTTGGATCTATCCCTATAGATCCGTATGTCCAATATGTATGTGGCATCACCCAGTTCCTTCATGGAGAACCTTTGTGATAAGAATGATTTGACCGACTGTAGCATAGGAATATCATTTCCTATCAGAAGTATGTCATTCACGTACAATACAAGGAACGCGACATTTCTCCCTACAGACTTCTTATAATCACAAGGTTCATCTGGATTTTTGATGAAATCAAACTCTTTGATAATATCATCAAAACAGATGTTCCAACTCCGTGATGCCTGCTTTAATCCATAAATGGATTTAAGCAACTTACATGCTTTTCCGCTGCTCCCACTGTCAATGAAGCCTTCTGGCTGATCCATATAAACACATTCATATAAATCACCATTTAGGAATGCAGTTTTAACGTCCATCTGCCATATTTCATAGTCGTAGTGAGCAGCAATAGCATGTAGGATCCGAATGGATTTAAGCATGTCTACCGGAGAGAAAGTCTTATCATTGTCCAAACCTGGTCTTTGACGAAAACCTTTCGCTACCAACCTTGCCTTATAGGTCTCTACCTGTCCATCTACACCGATCTTTCTTTTAAAGATCCATTTGAAACCCACAGGTTTTATCCTGGAGGGTACATCTTCGAAAGTCCATACTTTGTTGGTGTACATGGACTCCATTTCAGATCTCATGGCATCCAGCCATTTCACAGAGTCACCACTCGTAATGGCCTGATGAAAACTAGCAGGATCATCATCATCCATGATGCAATCTTCTCTATCACCATCAATGAGAAAACCGTAGTATCTCTCCGGTGGGCGAGGAGTCCTACCAGATCTTCAGAGTGGCCGAGGCTCATTAGATTCTGTTATAACTTCAGGTTCAGCCAAGTCGTCATTTATAACTTGTGTCTCTAGAACCTCTTCTTGATCTATCACATTGCCATTAGCATCATTTGAAAAAATCTCATTTTCTAAAAAGGTGGCATACTGAGAAACAAACACTTTTTGTTCCTCCTTGTGGTAGAAAAGATACCCAAACGAATGTTTAGGATATCCTACAAATATACATTTGACTGATCGTGTATCGAGTTTGTCTGGATTCTGCTTTTTGACAAAAGCCGGACAACCCCAAATCTTAACTCTTTTAAGAGATGGTTTCTTCCCATGCCATATCTCATATGGAGTGGTAGATACGGTCATGGTTGGAACTTTGTTTAACAGAAAAGTTGTTGTTTCCAATGCATGCCCCCAAAACGAGAGAGGTAACTCAGAATCACTCATCATGGATCGTACCATATCCAATAGGGTACGATTCCTTCGTTCTGACACACCGTTGTGCTGTGGTGTGTAAGGTGGAGTGAGCTGAGAGAGAATCCCATTCTCTTTTAGGAAGTCCAAGAACTCAGTACTTAAGTACTCTCCACCTCGATCTGATCGAAGTATCTTGATACTCTTTCCTGTTTGGTTTTCTACTTCATGTTTATACTCTTTGAATTTCTCGAAAGCTTCAGACTTATGTTTTATCAAATACACATGACCGAATCTTGAGAAATCATCAGTAAAAGTTATGAAGTAAGAAAAACCGCCTCTTGCATGTGTAGACATTGGTCCGCATACATCACTATGTATGAGGCCTTGGAGCTCAGTAGCTCTTTCTCCGTGTCCTGTAAACGGAGTTTTGGTCATTTTACCTTTGATACAAGACTGACAAGTTGCATAAGATTTATACTCAAATGAATTTAAATATCCATCTTTATGAAGCTTGTTTAGTCTTGTTTCATTAATATGACCAAGTTTACAATGCCAAAGAAAAGCTTCATTTATTTCTGAAAATTTTCTTTTATTTGTGTGTTGTACGTTGAAAACTGTGTGTTGATTAAGGACGTATATCCGGTTATTTAAAGTACCACAACCAATCAACTCTTGATTAAGTCTAATGTTCATAATATTGTGTTGCACAGCAAAATGATACCCTTCATTGTCTAACAAGGAAACAGATATAATATTACAAAGCATACTTGGCACAAAATAACACGGGTTCAAAACTAATATACAACCCGAAGGCAACCCTAGGTGATACTCTCCCACTGAAACTGCATTTACATTGGAACCATTTCCAACTTGGAGAGTATGATCACCTGTCTTCAGAACTCTGCTAGTTCTCAATGCCTACACAGAATTGCAAATATGAAAAACCGAACCGGTATCCAATACCCAGGAAGAAGAGTTAATAGAAAAGCAGTTTTCAATTACGAACACACCTGAAGCTGAAGCATCACCATGCTTCTTCTTGAGTTCTAGGTACTCAATATAGTTCCTCTTCTAGTGTCCCGTCTTTTTGCAATGGAAACATTCTCCTTTCCCCGATTCCCCAACCTTGGACTTGCCTTTTCCCTTAACCTTTTTGACTCCACCCTTAGGTTTGGTGGGTTTCTTCTTCATCTTTCCCTTGTCCTTAGCCTTCGGGTAAGAAGAGGAGGATTGCCCAACACTCATAACGGGAGTCTTCATTGACTTTAGTGTGCTCTCTACACTCCTTAACATATTAAGGAGTTCAGGCAGTTCCTTCTCCATGTTGTGCATGTTGAAGTTAAAAATGAACTGAGCAAAGGTGGAGGGGAGAGACTGCAAAATAATATCCGTATATTGTTCATTGTCCATTGTCCACCCAAGGTACTCAAGCTCTTCTATGAGAGCTATCATTTTCAGAACATGGTCTCCTACTGCTGTGCCAGCGGTCATTCGCATCTGAAACAGTTTCTTAGATGCTTCGTATCGTAATACGCAAGATTTCTCTCCATACAACTCTTTTGTATGGAGGAATATGGCTTGTACGTCCATATTCTCGTGCTGCTTCTGATGTGTTGTAACGTTTTGAAAATCGTTTCGGTGAAATTTCGAAAAATCGGTAAAATAAGGGGGTTTTCTGTAAAAAGTCAAAATACAAATATCTTATTATAAAAATTAAATATACATATTCTAGCTATGTAATTGCTATTATTTGGTGTTTATTGAGCCGCTGGTGAAATTTCAAATTTTCTGAAAAAAATATTATTTTATTATTATTTTAAGCCGTCACTAATACATTTAATTAGGGAAAATTACAAATTGGAATGAGTTGAAACAAATTTTGTGCATCATAAAACATTAAATAAAATTTTATCATGTGGTTTTTGGAACGAAATCATTTGCCAAAACGGTTTAGAAATTATTGAAGAAAAAAGACTTTTTTTTAGCGTAAATGGATACTTGGGGTATTGTATTTATCATTTTTCATCACTCCACACCCGTGCCCACACCCACACACCCCCACTTACTCCTCCCCATGGCTGAATTCAGCAGCCACCATATTTTTCCCCACTTGATTTTCAAAGGAAAAGATATGAAAGAAAAGAAAAGAAAATGGGTGAATTAGGTGGACTTTTGACCTTACCTTGACCTTGACTTTCCTCCCTTGTATTTTCTCTACCTCCCTCTCTCCCCTCACACCCCCAATCAGGCCGAGCCCCCCCCCCCCCAAAAAAAAAAAATCCCACTCTTTTTTTCATCAAAAAAATCCACAAATCACTTCAAAATCCATGCAAAATTCAAATCTAAATCTAAATCCGACTCCTACCCATTTTAGCTTAGCCCGTATAGCATGGATCCTTGTGAAAAGAGGGAATTTTGGGAGGCCATGGATGCTTATGGATCTTCATATGTTTTGGGTATAATTCTAAACATTTTTGTTGCTTAATTTGTTACTAATTTCTTAAGCTAATTTAATTAAGTGTTAATTTGGATATGTGAGTTTAATTGCAAGTTTTGGAATTCAAGTTATGAATTTGAATGCAAGTTAGGGTTTTGTAAAATTGGTGTATGGTTGTGTGTTATATTTAGGCTTTTTGTCATGTTAATACAAGATTAGCAGCTAGTGCTAATGGTTAGTTTAAAAAAAATTGTGTTAATGTGCTAATTTGCCTACTAGATTTTTGAATTTGGTTAAATACTTGGGATTAAAAATGTGTTTATGTTTTTCATGACTTCATTAACTTTATTAAGTGTGGTTTAATGCTTTAGATCATGCAAATCGAAGCTATATTGTAGTTTGTGCATTTTTGCTTTGAAATTGTTAAAAAGGGTATTTTTGTAAACTAGAATATTAGGGTTTTTGGAATTTAATGAGATTAAATTCTGGAAATTGTTTCTATGACTTATTTAAGATATTTAATAAGTATATTGGCCGCTACATTCATTTAAACATCATGTTTTGTACAAAAACGGCGAATTGTGCTTGCTAGATTTTCGGAAAAATGACTTTTTAAGTGAAATTGGGGTTTTTGTGAGTTTTAACCTAGTTTATATTAAAATTAATATTCGTGAATGTGCAAATGAGTGTGATTGGATTTTTCTCGATGGTTTGACGTTTGTACATCGACATCGAGGGTTGGTTTGACTATTCTTGCATGCGTAGGCGATAGGTTTGGACCTATGCGTGATACGCGTGCCGATTTGATTTTCGTATGCCGTTTCGATTTCGAATTCAGTTTTAATGCGACATGGTGCGTTATGATATGTAGGTACCCCATGCGGACTTCGAGACGACAAGCAAGCGCGTGGCGACGTCGGCACCGGCGAGCGAGGACCAGGTGAGTAGATTTATATCTACGGGGAGAAGTCGGGTGGATGGCGTATAGCACCCCCGCAGTCCGTGGTGGTGTATACGGATGCGTATACACAACAACATTTATTATATGTTATTTGGGATTAATAACGATGCTTAGGATGGATATTGGTGTGTTGGATTACTTTAGTGTTGCGAACCATAGGGTAGTGTTGCACTACACATACACACATACATACTTGCATACATTCCTATTGATATGTGCTCATGGGATTCTTTATAGTTATGGGTTCACATGGGTATGGGACTATGTGTTCACATATAGATTTGAGGATGATACTTGGGATTGAGCTGAGTTGATGAGATTTGATTTGAGGCCGTGAGATCGGTGATATAGCAGGACTCGTATTTGAGATACGACATGACGTTGTAGCGGGTCCTTGACGTAGTGTTTCACACACGTCCATGCATACGTAGGCGGTATCAGTATGGTACTAGACGTAGATCAGTACCACGACCATGATAATTGATAAAGGGGATACCAGGTGAATAGTATGATGAATGTGATATTGACCCGTACCCAGATTTGGGATGCCGTACGACGGATTTACGTACGAGCTATATTTTGATGATTGATCCGCACTCTTGACTTGGGATATCTGATTATAGATATGGTATCGGATATGATATTATTGAGGCGGGATCACCGACTATACATATACAGGTAGGTATATGTATCGACTCAGATGATAGGCGGTTTCCTTACCTGTAGTTCAGCTTGTTAGTTCAGTCGTATAGTTTAGTGTAGTTGTTAGATTAGATTAGACTCCTACCTATTTCAAAAACTAACGAATCGTGGGTATTTTAAAAGACAGCCCAAGGGATCCTACGGATATTTCAAAAGACTTATCTTTTCATAAAAACACCGTAGCCCCTATTTTCAAAACCCCATGATTTGTGTTATTTCAAAAGGCACCATTTGTAGGACTTATATTAGATTATTACAGATTAGTTATCGTTATGTCTAGTATTCAGCTCCCGCACATTATTGCTGTTCGCTCTGCCTCGCATACTTATTTTGCTGCATATTCCATTATTGATAGCATGCTGTTAGGACACCAGCACCATTACGGATGATGCGTATGTACCACGTACACCTACTTGCCGGCTCACACACATCTTCATCGGTAATTGCCATGTCACGTAGACTTTAGAGAATATATTTGCTTGACTTAGCTTGTTAGTTAGTAGGTTGATATGATATTAGTGTACCTGGGTTATATGCCAGTTTAGACATTGTAGTTATTACTTGTCACTTCATGCATACTGTTATTCCATTGTTCATGCCTAGTTATTAATCATACATTGCAACTTGGTTATTGACACCATATACATTCATTAGAATTGACATATGCACTTGTGATGACTTCTTGAGATTTATGATATTTCTGAATTTCGGGGGAATGCCGCAAAATTTCTAAACTTATTAACCTTTTAAAATATGTAAATTGCGGTTTTCTAGTGATGTAAGTGTCGTACACCATGAGTTTGCTGTGGTTTTCGAGATCCGTGTCGAGGAGTGGAGGAACCGTCACGGGTACATGGTGGGCCCGGTATGGTACCCCGGGGCAAGATGAATGTGGTGTTGACGTTGAGCCTGGCAGGGGTCAGATTACCTACCGGTGATATTACCCGACGCGTCGGATATCCGGAGGATACCGTCGTGGTCTTGAGATGGATGGTAGGGGCCGGTCTGGACTGACGGCGCCCTAGATATTGAGATTGAGACATTGAATTTCGAGACAGTGAGATTTATGTTTTGTGTCGATGCTAGACACTATTGATACTGATTTCATTATGATACCTAAGTTTAAAAATACGAAGGAAATCTCACTAATTTATGAAAACAGTTTCTTCATTTACATGTATTTTGTTTTCATGCATTCATACCTCATTCATATGATATATTGCTACCTGAGGCACTGACACGGGCACACGAGATTTCACTCGGTTAGATATTACCCTAGCCATTGTTATAGGCTGCTTGTTATGTATATTTTTTTTGAGGATATATTATGATCATTGGCCTAGGGTTGCGTTATTTATGCGATTTCTGTGCGTCGATGTTTTTCTATTCACGAGTTGGCAACTCACCCCCGTTGTGCTCCAGTTTCTTGCAGGTTTTGCCGTACAGGTTTAATTACGGCTTTGCGGGCTCAGTTTCATTCGGGTGACTTGCTAGTAGGTTGGTTTTTCTTGTATCGTACCCATCATATTACCTTGTATGATATTATTCCGTTGTATCTAGTAAATTCCATCAACCAAATATGTATTTTTGAGATAGAGACCAGTGTTGTTTATTCTTTCGACCTTAGAGTCGCTCGTTATATTTCTGGTGGTTTTGAGTTTCCTTTTGAGTTTTGATCCTCGCCGTTGGCGTTGTATATTATATTGCTTGTGTGGTTGTGACCGTCGACTGACGAAGAGCTAGCTCCCGCTTGGGGATGCCTTTTTATTGATTTCGTATACTATTCATGTTGTATCCCGTTTGGGAGCCAGTATTTACAAAGGAGACTCTGCCGAAATTTTCAGTAAATTTTGATGTTCTTAAAAACCGCATAATTCGGCTTATGCTATTAAAAACTGCTTGTTTTAAATTGGTTTTCCTTCACTCTACTTCTTTTCTTGGTTTGGATTTCTGGGTTTTCGGTTTACTTAGATTACGCACGCCTCGAGACGTTTCGTAGTTTAAGTGCCGGTCATGTTCCGTACTTTCTGGACTTGACATGTGTGTTATCCATCGATGCAAGCGCGAGGCATTTAGCCGTGGCACAGTCAGTGTCCCATGTCTTGCGGATTTCCCTATCCGCAACTGATGATTTAGGACTTAGGGTGGGCAGGGCTGGAGCCGTGAGGACATATGATACTTTATCATAAGTCAAGGCAATGTTTAAATTCCTCAGCCAGTCTTTATAGTTGGTCCCATTCAGCTTTTTTTTATCTAATAGAAGTTTAAAACCTGACATTTGAATCTGCTGTTAAGAGAGAGAAAAGAATACACTTAGCGAAAGCTCTTGCAAAGATGAGATTGGTTATTATCTTGTGTAATCGATGTCTCCCACTGTTTTTATCAAATTTTCTTTAAAACCTTTTAAAAAGAAAACTTTCCAGGATTAATTATATTCTACAACTTCTCTAACCGTTCAGTCAGGCCAGTGCCGGTACTTGAGGGAGGTTCCCCGTGCTTTCGCACGAACCTAATTAAAATAAATCTCATCTTCCTAGAGGCGTATCCCCGTTTGACACCTTTCTAGACACCTACTGGGTTAGCTAATTGTAGAGTGCAAAATTCTCCCGCGAGCAACATTTGCTCGTAGTGGGATCGGGATCCTACTATCATATAGAAGGTATACAATCTAATTGTAATTTTCAACTCTTGAAATTCCCGATATAGTTTTTACCCCTAGTACTCATGACCTTAACTAAAGTCAACATATCATAAGTACTTAGTCAAGTTCTTCCCGTCATTTCGTGATTAACTAGACCCACCCATATGACCCTTAACTAAAGTCAACATAATCATATGAATGTCCTAACTAATCTGCATCATATGCAGTGTTGGAAGACATCACTTAGGTACCGTTCACTGCGCCTTAACTAAAGTCAAAATACGCAGCATGAATACTAAGTACTCTACTTCCTAAAATGACGGAGGGCTGCGGATAGTTTTTAAGAAAACTTTTAACTCTTTGAACTTGATATCGTTGTAGAATCCAATGGGTTTAAAAGGAGTGTCTTAAGCTCCGCATTTTGAAACTTGCTTTTTCATAAAAGGCCGAGTGTGTTTCAAATCCGATTCTACAACATCTTTTTAGGTTCATTTATCTTTTACATTAATCTCATTAATGTAGTCCCATCATTTAAAACCTAAGCCATTACAGAAAGAAACGAAAATATAACGTACACTTATGCCACTCGCATTCGCCACAGTGTCCTGATATGCACCGTTAGGTTACTTAACTAACGGCATACCAGGACGGGGCTAGCGCGGGTGAAAAACATAAGTAACGTCTATTATATATCATATATATAATATCGCATTCGTCTCAGATATATATTAAATGATCACATCAGATAATAAAAGCAGCAGAAGCACATTTAATATAGGATATCTAGGAGGTCCGTATTTTGTATTTAGCCAGCAATAAAAATACGGATTCCATGGTCGCGATGAATAGCCAAGACCACATCCCTAGACTCCTACGAGAGCGGCAAGAGACCCTACCAATTCTGGAGTTTAGGAGACCCGGTCTCGACTCCTCGAAATGGCCTCCCACTGAACCCTAGAACCCGGTCACTTGTGCCCTCCTCCTTGGGTCTATCCTAATGCGGAAAAATAAATAATATACAACACTGGTGACATCAACCTCAGCCCGGAAGTGCCCCAAATAAAAGAATATTACATACAATTTAATTTTACTTGAATGAAAAGAAAACTCTCATCTCACATAAAACCCCTGGCTATTCATTCACGACAATCCTGCACATCAAATCTCATCGACACATAATATCAAATATCATCAACGTAAGTAAGTATGCATACACCGATCGTCGTTGATGTATAGCAACGAAAACCGGCAATACAACTACATACTACACTTACGGTCACAGAGAAATAAAATTAAAAATAACAACAATTGGAATCTTAACTGCCTTTAGACAACACAAACCCGGAATATCACAAATACAAGATTTCATGCCTAACAATGTAAAGCTCGCATTTGGGTCTCATCCAAGAAAACACCTTTTCAAAACAAACCGGATAATTCAACAAGATTTCCGTTTATCCCGAGACCGAACTGCTAGATTTACACACAACAAACAAATTTGTAGATTCTAATTATTGTATCACATACTAATAAACTAGGCGCAGCTAAAACATTCGATCGAACGATTAAACAACCACAGACTGCTCAGAAAGCTCAACACATGAGCAGTTTTAAAAAATGCCAGTAACCGCACAAAATACATACGGGCCAGCATAAGAAATTACGGCCCATGAATCACCTACGGCGCCGCGGAACCGCCGCAACAAGGCCACTAAGGCCGCGGTCGTACGGTCGATTCAGGGCATCGTATTTCTGGTGGGCCCATATAATACCCTGCTGAATTTTTTAAGTATTTTTAATTTGAAAAAATCCAGGTTTTTGAAAAATTTCCAGAGAGCACCCCCCGGGCATCGTTTTTCGTTCGTTCGAGGTTTTTAACGTCGTCTAGGTTACTCCAAAGCTCTAGCTTAGCTCTAATACCACTGTAGGGTTTCCTTAACACCTCGTTTAGGGTTTGGAAGCATCACACATGCCATAACTTTAATTTATGAAGTGCTAAGTAAACTAAACTAGGAATCGAACTAGAATTGTGAAGTAACAATTAAAAGTATCATATCTAAAACATAATTTATACTAAGTGGAGAGACTACAACCTTTGTAGACCTCCTAGGATGACTCCTTTGGTTTGGAAAGGTTCGCTTGATCACCTCCAAGTCCACGACGATCCACCCGAAGTCCTTTGCCCTAAGCTTGTTGCTTCACTTGTTCTTTGAAAACCTTGAAGCAAAACACCCTACACAAAGTAGCAAGGGTTGTGTAGGATGATGAAGTGGTTGCTAATCTCACTTAATACCCTTTCTTTTATTTTATCCAACTCAAAATATCACTCAAGAGAGAGAGCTAGAGAGAAGAAGAAGAAGATGGCTTGATATTTTCTTTTGGAATGAATAATCAAAAAGAAAATGAGAGAGAGAGAGAGATAATATCAAAAGAATAACCATAGTTAAAATAATATCTAGATATTTTCTTCTTGAGTTGAAGCCAAAGGAAAAATAAACCATGGTTGAGTCAAAGTCAACCATGGAAATGTGTAGAAGAAATGAGTAATGAACAAAGAAATGAGTCATTTTCTTTTTCCTTTATCTTTAACTTTATTCAAAAATATCCATATATATATTTATCTACTATGTGATTCTTATATTGCCATCTAACTTGTATCATCAACCATGATACATTTTCATGTATGTATGTGTGTATGCACATCATCATGTACATATACATGCATGCATCCATTAAAAGAAAAGGGTTTAAATAAATGATATAAAAGTCAATATTAAATCAACACTTGATTTAATAAACCGGTCATATCTCATACGACCCGATTAGTATAAAATGCCCGATTAAAATACAGTATCACATGCTCGTATTTAATCGACCTTCCCCATATATCTCATATGCGCACCACTTCTGTTTCGCCTGAGCAGAGAAACTTCTATGTGTGACTCTAAGACTTGTCAATACGCCAGCAGTAGGTGATGATCATATCAAACACCCACAAGCCGCAAGAGGTCAGCTAAACGTAACGGCCACCCGGGTATTGAGCGATTAGAATAAGAACAAGCGAACCTGCCAAAACTCCTGTCAATCCATCTGGCAACACTTACCGTACAGTCCGGTCTCTTCGTCAGATATGCTGCATATCGAGTCTAGGGATGGAATCGTCGACCCTAATAACTCAATAAGTCATGTCGGTATATGGTCTATAACAGTTCGAGAAACTTACTGATAACACTTATCAGTAATATCTCAGTAGCCCTGGCCAGGGACTTCCCGTCATAGCCTATCGTGCACAACACAGCATCAACCCCCAATACCGGGAGAGACGAAACCCCTCCTATCGCTCACTGCCTCCATATGCCTCGGGACTATACCCAAAATCCACCTGTTTGTACGACTCAGTAGAGCCGTAGCAGAGTGAAGATCAAAGTACAGTGGGAGGACACACAAGACTCTATGACGATCTCGGGTCTACAGACTAACCTGTACCAGTGTCACCTGAGAACTGCTATCCGACGTATGATATAATACCGTATAGGAGTTCTCGGTGAGTCCGTTCAGTGTATCCAGTCTCACTGAGCACCCGTATACTATCTTTGGTGTCAACACACCAGACGGATATGGGATCATCCATCGTCCATCATATGGAACAAGAATGGTATACGCTAGTCTACACTGGAATATCGATGCCCTATCTCGATATACCTACGACTAGGAACATTTTAAGGATATGCTTATAAACTGCAGATGTCCCACTAGTATGATCCGCATCATAATCCCAGTAGTCAAGCCAATATCCTTAGGGCTTTATCAACATGTACCAAATGAATATAAATATGATCAAGTGAATATATGATAAAGTGAAACCAAATAGCATACTATCATGTCGAGCAAGACTGTCCTCTGAACATATATATATACATATCAGTACATACACTATCTCATAATGGCCTCTAGGGCATACATATATCCAACAATTTCTCACAAGAAATTCCCTTTCCCAAAGGTGGCAGGCTGAGAAAACATCTTTTGTTCCTTAGTTTGGTAGAAGATATTCTCTTGCGAATGCTTAGGATATCCAACAAACTTCCACAGAACTGACGTTGCCTCGAGCTTATCCGGATTTTGCTTTTGACATAGGCCGGACAACCCTAAATCTTAACTTCCTTAAGAGATGGGCTCATCCCATACTATATCACATATGGAGTGGTATGCAACTTCTCAAGTGCATAACCCCAAAAGAAAATAGGAAACTCAGTAGTCCTCATCATAGAGCACACCAAATCACATAGGGTGTGATTGCTCCGCTCCGATACACCGACGTGCTGTGGTGTATACGGAGGAGTAATGCTGAGAGAGAATCTCATTCTCCTTTAGAATAGTCCAGGAATTCCGTGCTCAAGTATTCTCCTCCTTGATCACATCAAAGGACATAATACTTATACCAGTTTTTGTTTCTCTACTTCTAACTTATATTCTGTGATTATCTCAAAAGTTTCGGACTTGTGTTTCAATAGGAACATATATCTAAATCTTGAGAGATCATCAGTGAATGTAATAAAGTACAAAGAACCGGTCCTGGCATGTCTAGACGGGGGACTTTCATACATCAACATGTATCAATCCCAAGAGTTCAGTGACTCTTTCTCTGTTTCCAATAAACGGAGCTGTGGTCATCTTATCATTGTGAAATGACTGGCAAGTTTTACAAGATGTAAATCCCAACTAGTTTAAATATGCATCTTTATGTAACTTCAGCTAGTCGGGTCGCATTGATATGACCTGGTCTACAATGCCTCAAGAAGGATTCGTTCATTTTTGAACTCTTCCTCTTTTGTGTGTTCTGTACATTAAGAACTGTAGTTTGATTTAGAACATCTATGATTTTAGATAACGTGCCTGAACCGATCAACTCTTGATATAGCAAATGTTCAAAACATTATCCAACAATACAAAATTATATCCTTCTTTACTAATAAAGAGACTGATATGATGTTGTATATCAGGTTCGGTATCTAATAACATTAGTTCAGAATCAATGTATTCTGGTAATATAGGGTGATAACTGCCAACAGACTTGGCTGCAACATTTGCATCATTTCCAACTCTTGAAATTTATCACCCGTTCTCAGTTCTCTACCTTTCTGTAGCCCATATAACAAATTACATTTGCGGGATCCTGATCCGGTATCTCATACCCAGGACGTAAAGGATACTGAGAAACAGTTCTCGGTAACGAACACACCCGAAGATTATGCATCAGCATGCACTTTCTTCGTTTGGGCGGCACGGGAATTCTGGTAATCCCCTATTTCCTGCTCTGTCTTATAACAATTATAAGTTGGAGCGGGACCAATGTTCCCCAGCGTAGTATAACAAGCGGGTTCGGTCAATACATCCGTATTATTATCTTGATTAAGGCGTGACATGGTCGCTATCTGGAGAGAGAGAGAAGAAAACACTCAGCGTATGCTCTTGCAAGATTAGATTGGTTATTAATATATCTAATCAGGATGTCTCCCTCTGTTTTAGTCAAATCTTCCTTCAAACCCAAAAAGAAAAGACTAGCCGGGATTAATTACACCCTACAAGTTCGCCAATCATTCAGTCAGGCCAGTGCCGGTACTTTGAGGGAGGTTCCCCATGCTTTTGCACGGACCTAATTAAATTAAACCTCGTTTTCCTAGAGGCCTAACCCCGTTGACACCTTTCTAGACACCTACTTGATCGGCTAATTGTAATGTGTAAAACTCTCCCAGGAGTACTTACTCGTAGCGGGTATAGGGATCCAACTATCTCATAGAAGGTATGCAATCTCATTGAAAATTTCAACACTTGAAATTCCCGATAATATTTTACCCCTAGCAACTTATGACAATGGCTAAGGTCAACAAATCATAAGCGCTAGCCAAGTTCAACCCGTTATTTCCCGATTGAATTAAACCCACCCGCACGACCCTTGGCTAAGGTCAACAAAGTCGCACGACTACCCTAACTCAATCGCATCATATACTTATACAGATAAGCACTAATTAGCTACCGCACACTACTCCTTGGCTAAGGTCAACAAACCTAGCACAAATACTAAGTAGTACTTATCTGAAATGACGGAGGGCTACGACAGGTTTTTAAGAAAACCCTTTGCATAATGAATTTGATATCGTTCTAGAATCGAGTGATTTTGAAAAGGAGTGTTTTTTAGGCATTTTCTAGTTTTGCTAAAGAGATCACTCCCGGTGAAGGGATCTCAGCTCTTTCCTTATCGAAGGTGCAGGATATTTCACAAATATCACTATGCAAAGCAAAAACTATAAAAGCAATCAAAAGACAAACCAAGTTTGTAGCATCTGCTAGTTTCGCTTAAGAGCTCACTCCCGGTGAAGGGATCTCTGCTCTTTCCTTATCAAATAAGGTGCTGAATATTCTATAAGGAATACCGCTATGCAAAGCAAGAACTAGAGCTACCTGTTTTTGAGACAAATTTCTACAACATCTTTAGGTTTCTTTTAGTTTCATTAATCTCATTAATGAAGTCCCATTTTATTATGCTTCACAAGCATCACATTTGAAACGAAATCAACAATATATAATATATATCTCATATATATAATATAAACATTCGTCTCAGAAAGTAATATGATCTCATCACAGAACATTGCAGCAGAAGAACATATATGAAATATTGGATATATTAGGAGGTCCGTGTTTTAATACGAGCCTGTATAAAACACGGATTCCACGGTCGCGATGAATAGCCAATCCCACAACCCTAGACCCCTACGAGAGCAGTAAGCAACCCTACCAATTCTAGAGTTAAGACACCCGGTCTCGACTCCTCGAGATGGTCTCCCACTGGACATTAGAACCCGGTTACTTGTGATCCCCACCTTGGGTCTATCCTAATGCGGAAAAGTAAATAATATACAATGGTGACATCATCGTCAACCTGGAAGTGCCCCAATAAAAGAATATTACATACAATGAATTCTACATGAATGAAAAAGAAAAACTCTCATCTCACATAAAACCCTCGGCTATTCAAAACACGATGATCCAATTATTACATATCACAGCAACACATAACATCACATGTCATCATCAACGTAAGTAAATATGCGTATCCCAATTGTCGTTGATGTATAGCAACGAAACTGGCGATACACCACATATTACACTTACGGTCGCAGAAAAGAAAGTGTAAAACTACAACAGTTGGAATCCGCAACCTCTTTAGACATCGCATGCCTAACCAAATGAATTCTTTGGACAACGTATGCCCAACAATTATAAACCCCGCATTTTAGTCTCAATATCGAAAACTCTTTTCAATATCAAGTCGAGCAATTCAACAAGATTCCCGACATCCTGATCGAATACTCGTCGGAAACTTTAGTTGACGGCTGCACCCCCGATGCTGACGACGAAGTGCACTTAAGGCGGAACACCGCTACCGCGAGCACCTGAACGGATTCTTTTGGCGACGGGGTTCTCCTACAGTGACTTGGTCGGGGCTATGGGGCGTGGCTATCTATTAATTTTACTCGGCGAGTATCCGCGTACGTTATGTGATTGCGACGGACTTTTGATCACATCAAAATCCCGTGGCAACCGATCAAATGAGACTAAAAACTGCTAGATTTATAACATTCAAATTGGTTATCTCATAACTACTTGTGGATTCCAAATATTGTATCACATTCCAGATAAATAGATAATGTTGTTAGTGTATATGCCCTAGAGGTCATTACTGTATCATACTAGTTTGTATATTACTTAATGGAAGCTTGGGATATTCACCTTGTATAGACAATCTTGCTCAAAATGGTAGTATGCTACTTGGTTTGTTTCTACTTTAATATGTGCATGTGTTTCTTTTAGCATATTGCTTATACATATTAGTAGAGCCCTTAGGATCTTTGCTTGATTACCAGCGTTGTGATGGCAGTAACACTCATGGGGGCTGGGTAATCCACAAGCACATCCTTATACAGGTCCCTAGTCGTAGGACTATCGAGACAGGGCATCGATACTCCGGAGTAGACTAGCGTATGCGCTTCTCATCCCAGTGTGGGAGACGGTCTGTCCCACAGCCGTCAGTACGTCGTACTTGAGATAGTATGCTGGTGCTCGTTAGGTTACGAGTACACTGGACAGGACTCGTTGGGAACTATTGGTTGGTATTATACCTATCGTCAGTTATCAGTTCCAAGGTGACATGAGTACAGCTTAGTCCGCTGACTTGACACTGTCACTTTTCCTCGAGTGTGTTCCCTCTGTATTTTGATTACTACCCTACCACGGCTCAAAGGAGTCATGCAAACATGTAGTAGTTGGGTGCAGTCCCGAAGCACTTGGAGGAAGTGACGGTTAGACAGGATTCGTCTCTCCCGGTATTGGGGGTTGACATCGCGTTGTGTCTAGGAGAGCCATTACACGAGTAGTCCCTGGCCAAGGCAAGCGAGATATACTGGTAGGTTTTCAGTGTTATCTTAGGGTGTTCTGGGCTACACTCCGACACGATTTGTACCGCTATTAGGGGACTGACGTTCACCACCCCCTAGGCCCGCCATGCGATGTATCAGACAAACAGACCGGACTGTATGGAGATTGTCACATTCAGGCTCAGTAGGAGTTCAGATGGGTTTCACCTCGTCCGTCTTCTTATCGGCATCTACCTGGGGGCCGTTACGCACAGCTAGTGCCGCTTGTGGTCTGTGGTTAAACCCACTGCCAGCGTAGTGTCGAGTCTTTAGAGTCCCACACAGAGAGCTATTCGTCTTTAGGCAAAAGAGTAAAGGTCGCATAGTTTTGCGACAGGTCGCATGGTTTTGCGACAAGGTTCGGTCACATCCGTGCACTTGTGCAAGTTTAGTGTCCGGACAGTTAACACTAGAGGGCTTTGGTTTAAGCCAGATCCTAGTGTACGTTTTGGGATTGATTTTATCTCGTTTGTATTCGTGTTCCTCGGAACGCGGATGCGGGTGTGTATGCACAGTTGACAGAGAGACAGAGGCAGAGGATTCTCAATAGGGTTGTTGACTGTTGACTATTGACTTTTGCTAAACACTAATGAGAATAAGAAATATGATTAATGATAATATTAATTAAGTATTATTGTGTCATGGTTGGGATGTAGATTGACTTTGTTGACTTGTTTACTTGGTTGACTGGTTGACTAGGTTGGACTAGTTGACCATCATCATTGCAATGGTTGTCGTTTCATGCAAAGACTTTTGCTTGCATGTTGTGCTTTGCAAAATGAGTGCATGAAATGATAATGCCACTTGATATGATATGAACCATCACATTATACTCAATTATTATTATTATTATTATTCTTTTTGGATTATGGGAGAGAGGTTGAAAAAAGTCTTGCTCATTCTAGGATTTTACTTTCTCTCTCTTGAGCTCTCTCATCCTCAAGCTCTCTCCCTTTTCCTCTTGCTCTCTCTCTCTCTCTCTAGTTCATGGTTCACTTGTCTCATGTGTTGAGAAACAGGAACCATTGAGAGAAAACCCAACACACTCCTCTACTCATCCTAGTTCACAAGGTTTAGCAAACCAAGTGTTCTAGTTTCTTCAAGTTTGAAGAGAAGCCAAAAGGTAGAAGCTTTCGGGTGGATCCATCTTCGGCGCGAGAAGACGACGAGTGGAGGCCGTCCGTACACCACAAGAGTTGAAGACGAAGGAGTTCAAGAAAGGTATAACCCCCTAACCAAGTAGGTAAAACACTTAGTTAGGTTTGTTAGATGGTTGTTTAACAAAGATCCGTATTTTGAGTCCATGTTACGACCTCTAGAAAAATCATTTTTCATCATTTCCGCAAGCCCGTAAGTACCGGGAGAGGTAGCATGACTTACAGTGGTATCAGAGTCTAGTTAAACACTATCTAACATGTTAGCAAAGTAAATAGAAATTCGATCGGAGAAAAAGTCGCGAAAAATCCCCGAAAAATCAACTTTCTGTCGAATTTTTCCTCTGTTCAAAAATTAATAAATCTTGGCTTAAAATTCGACTCAGGGTTTATACATCTCACTGTAGAAAAATGGTCCAGAGAGCCCATCAACTCGGCGCGGAACCGCGGCAGGAGCTTGCTCCCGCCGCGGATCCGCGGCCGAGTTGACTCGGCCGTGGACAATTTTTCTTGCAGTGAGGTCATAGGGGTGTTTTGGGATTTTTACAATATGTTTTTTCAGCCTAGATTTTCCAGAAAGCAAAGTTTGTTTTTGGGGCTTAAAAATCCGTACTTTGATCGAACTTCTAAAGACTTAAGCTGACGGGTTTATATCTGTGATGTGTTATATGTATTGAACGTCTGCTAATCGCTATATGTGGATTAGTGGGGTTTATACATATCTGTGATCTGTAATGTTGATGGTATGTGTATATGAATTCATTGGATTGTCGCGGGTGAATAGCCGGGGGTTGTGAGATGAGAGTTTTCTTTTCTTTCAATTCATGTAAATTTGTAAATTGAAGTAATATTATTTGTTTGGCCGCACAACCGGGTCGGGGTTGTAGCCGTCATTGTATAATTTCTTTTTACTGTTTTTTGCTCCTACGATAGACCCAAGGTGGGATGCACAAACGACCGGGTATCTCAAAGTGCCGAGTGGCCTACTCACGAGTTGAGGGAGGTTGCTTTGCTTCGGGTACTTGGCGGGTAGTTTGCCGCACCCGTAGGGGACTTGGGTGGGGTATTTGCTATTCACCGCGACCGTGTAATCCGCTTTTCGTTACAGGCTCGTACGAATTGTGGATTCCTAGTATATCCAATGTGTTCATCTATGATCTGAAATGGCTATCATTGCAATATATCTATATATGATAACTATTTAGGCGTTGCTTATGTTTTGCATCCGCGCTAGTCCAGCCCCCGCTCTGTCGTTAGTTAAGTAACCTAACGGGTAATGATGGGGCCCCGTGGCGAATGCGGATGACATAAGCGTACGTCATATTTTTGTTGTTTTCTGCAATGGTAGGATTAAATGATGGGACGCATTAAAATTAATGCATGAAAAATAAACCAAGTAAAAGTCGTTGGAACACTTTCAAAACCACTCGGTTCTTTTCAAAAACCAACTTTTAAATGCGGAGCCTGAGCCACTCCTTTTAAAAGCTATCTCGTTCCATCGATTATATCAAGTTCACTACGTTCACGGTTTCGCCAAAACCATTCGTAGCCTTCCGTCGTTTCGTATGAATATTCAATAGTATTCAAGCTATGTTTGTTGACCTTCGTCAAGGCATAGTGATTAGTAGTTGTTGGGTGTTCATATGTAGCATAGATAGATGCGTTGGTTTGGGACAGTCGTATCACCTTGTTGACCTTCGTCAAGGGTATATACGGGTGGGTTCAAATTAACCTGGACAACGACGGGTAGAACTTGACATGTGACTTATGATTTGTTGACCTTCGTCAAGGTCATAAGAGCATGGGGCAAAAATCCACATCGGGAGTTTCAAAAGAAATGAAACATGCTAGTGTTGCATACCATTTGGAGTGTGATGATTCTGTTAGGATTCCTTCAGTTTCGTCACGCAATGATATTTGGATCCCGATCCTACTGTGAGTATATGATACTCCTCGGGAAATTTCTCGCTTAACGATCAATGCTACAAACCAAGTAGGTGTCTAGAAAGGTGCTAGCGGGGCTACGCCCCCAGGGTAAAGAGGCTCTTAAATTAAGGAACTTCGCGAAAGCATTTGAAAACCTCCCTCGAAGTACCGACACTGGCCTGGCTGAACAGTTAAGAAAGTATTATGCGGTGAGATTGATCCCGACTAATTCTTCCTTTATGGTTTGAGGAGGGATTCGAGAGACAGTGGGAGCCATCCTGTTTAGATAAATTAAAAACCAATCTAAACTTGCAAGAGCATCATGCTGGGTGTTTTCTTCTCTCTCTCTTAATTGCAGCGACCCAGTGACCACACATAGGTTACATCTAGATAATAAAATGACTGAACCTGACTGTTATGATTGGCAAAGGTCTGTCCAGATGTCCATTACCCATGACAAACTGGGACACCTCTTAACTAATCAGACCCCTGCCGTCTCAGGACCAGTTTCCCCTGTCACGGACATTGACATCCGTATGACATCGAAAAAAGACTGTGCGAAAGCCAAGTGCCTCGTGTTAGCCTCAGTTGATGGTGCAAACCAGAGGCAGCACGAGAAGATGGACTCAGTTTCTATCTTCCACCATAACAAAGATTTATATGGAGAGCAATCTCGTATCGCAAGATATGAGACCTCGAACGAATTGCTTCAAGCGAGGTTGGCTATCGGGTCATCTGTAGGGGGCAACGTCCTTGCAGAGACCAGCTATTTTCAGCTCATGGACCTGAAGACCACGTTGGGGAACGGGTCAAATACTGACTTGATTCTACAGTCCCTGCCCTCTGCTTATACCCTGAAGGAAACCAGGGAAGAAGAAGGAAAAGGAAGGGCAAAAGTTTTGGGACTGGATGTTGTAAAAGAGGGATGTTCCTATTGTAACGGGAATGAACATTGGCAGAAGAATTGCAGGGCTAGCAAAGCAAGTAGCCAGAATTCGAAGCATGTTGTGGCTTCGGCTTTGGGTGTGTTTGTAGTAGAGAACTGTATGTCAGTTAACCCTACTTCCTGGGTATTGGATACCGGATCAGGATCTCACATCTGTAATTCATTACAGGCTCTGAGAAACCGTAGGGTTATCAGGAAAGGTGATATGACTCTCAGGGTTGCTAACGGAATGAGCATGGATGCTGAATCCGTAGGGGAATATCATCTTGGACTGACAACTGGGCAGATATTGATTTTGCGTAACTGTTTGTATGTACCAGGTGCGACTTGTAATATCATATCTGTATCCTTACTTTCTAAGGAAGGATATGGTTTTACTTTTGTAAGCGATGTAGTACACATCCACCTAAATCAAGTTCTGATTGGGTCAGGTACATTAAATAATGGGATATACGTATTGAATCAAGCTCAGATTTTCAGTGTCCAGAACACACTTAAAAGAAAGTCTCCGGAAACAAATCAGGCTTTCTTATCGCATTGTAGACTGGGTCACATTAATGAGACACGATTAACTAAGTTACATAAAGAGGGATACTTGAATCCGTTGGAATATCAGTCTTATGTCACTTGTGAATCTTGTCTCATGGGAAAGATGACAAGGACTCCGTTCACTGGACACGGAGTAAGAGCGAGCGGGTTCTTGGGACTCATACACAGTGATGTGTGTGGTCCAATGTCTACACATGCGCAAAGTGGTTATTCATACTTCATTACTTTCACAGATGATTTCTCTAGGTATGGACATGTCTTCTTAATGATGCACAAATCCGAGGCCTTTGAGAAATTTTGGGAATACAAGAATGAAGTTGAAAAACAAACAGGCAAAAGTATAAAGACACTGAGATCTGATCGAGGTGGTGAATACTTGAGTGCCGAGTTTCTGGACTACTTAAAAGAGAATGGAATTCTCTCTCAGCGTACTCCTCCATACACACCACAACACAACGGTGTATCTGAAAGACGTAATCGAACCCTATTGAATATGGTTCGTTCCATGATGAGTAAGGCTGAGTTACCGCAATCTTTCTGGGGTTATGCACTAGAAACAGCTGCATATCTCTTGAACAAGGCTCCAACCAAGACTGTGCCTACCACCCCATATCATATGTGGAGTGGGAAGAAACCCTGTCTTAAGTATCTTAAGACATGGGGATGTCCAGCTTTTGTAAAAATGCAGCATGCGGACAAACTCGAGGCACGCTCAGTACTGTGTAAGTTTGTGGGATACCCAAAGAACTCCAGGGGGTATCTTTTCTATTCCGCAGAAGAACAAAAAGTTTTTGTTTCTCCGCATGCCCACTTCTTGGAAACTGAATTTTTGGAAAATCAGATAAGTGGAAGCGCAATAGAACTGGAAGAAATTCCAAAACCACAAGCTATTACTGAAAGCTTGGAAGAACCAGAAGTTTCAGAGGAACCGGAAATTCCTGCGCTGCTCCGCAGGAGTAGTAGGCAGTCTCATTCGCCCGAGAGATACTACGGTTTTCTCACAGACGGGGATAGAGAGGATTGCGTCATTGATTATGACGAGCCTACTAGCTTCCAGCAAGCCATTCAGAGCGGTGACTCGGTAAAATGGCTAGATGCAATGCGGACCGAGATGGAGTCCATGTACACCAACAAAGTTTGGACTTTGGACTTTGCTCCAGAAGGGGTAAAACCCGTAGGCTGCAAATGGATCTTCAGAAAGAAGATTGGTGTAGATGGGCAGGTTGAAACCTATAAAACTAGGCTTGTTGCAAAGGGTATTCGTCAAAGACCTGGTTTGGACTATGACGAGACCTTTTCTCCGGTAGCCATGCTCAAATCCATTCGGATCCTTCTTGCCATTGCTGCCTTCCATGATTATGAGATCTGGCCGATGGACGTAAAGACGGCTTTCCTAAATGGAAATTTGGAAGAGTGCGTCTATATGGATCAGCCAGAGGGATTCATTCAGAGTGGGAGAAGCGGTAAAGTGTGCAAGTTGCTCAAGTCCATCTATGGACTCAAGCAGGCATCGCGGAGTTGGAACATCTGCTTTGATGATACTGTCAAAGAATTCGACTTTGTCAAAACCCCAGATGAACCATGCATTTACAGTAAGATTGTAGGGAGAAATGTGGTATTCCTCGTCTTGTACGTCGATGACATTCTCCTAATAGGAAATGTTATTCCTATGCTACAGTCAGTCAAAGGATTCTTGTCATAGAGGTTCTCCATGAAGGACCTGGGCGATGCCAACTACATTCTGGGGATCCAGATCTATCGTGATAGATCTAAAAGGATGTTGGGACTTTCATAGTCAAGGTACATCAACACCATACTGAAACGATTCAGTATGGAAGATTCCAAGCACGGTAATCTACCGGCTTGTCACGGAATCACCCTCTCCAAAGAGATGTCTCCCAAGACTGATTTGGAAAGGGCTCGCATGTCATCAATACCCTACGCATCTGCGGTAGGCTCTATTATGTATGCGATGTTGTGTACCAGACCAGATGTAGCATATGCATTGAGCGTTGTAAGCCGGTATTAGTCGAACCCAGGGGAGAAACACTGGATAGCAGTAAAGAACATTCTCAAGTACCTGAGAAGGACTAAGGAGATGTTCTTGGTGTACGGCGGAAAAGACCTCCAGATCGAGGCCTTTGCTGACTCCAGCTTCCAGAGTGACAAGGATGACTCCAAATCCATGTCGGGTTATGTCTTTACCCTCAATGGAGGGGCGGTTTGCTGGAAGAGCTCCAAGCAGGAAACCGTTGCTGACTCAACTATGGAAGCGGAGTACATAGCTGCTTGCGATGACGCAAAGGAAGCTGTCTAGATGAAGAAGTTCATCACGGAGCTTCAGGTGGTTCCTACCAGTGTTGATCCAATACCGCTGTATTGTGACAACAACGGAGGTATAGCTTTAGCGAAGGAACCCAGGTCCCATCAGAAGTCCAGGCACTTTTTGAGGCGGTACCACCTGATCAGGGAGATCATTGATCGCCGGGAGATCGAGGTGAAGAGAGTAAATACAGAAGATAACACTGCTGATCCACTCACGAAGGCCTTACCCCAGACTCAGTTCAAGCGGCTGATCGAGATGATAGGTCTTCGATACGGCAGTACATGGCCTTAGTGCAAGTGGGAGATTGTTAGTGTATATGCCCTAGAGGCCATTACTGTATCATACTAGTTTGTATATTACTTAATGGAAGCTTGGGATATTCACCTTGTATAGACAATCTTGCTCAAAATGGTAGTATGCTACTTGGTTTGTTTCTACTTTAATATGTGCATGTGTTTCTTTTAGCATATTGTTTATACATATTAGTAGAGCCCTTAGGATCATTGCTTGATTACCAGCGTTGTGATGGCAGTCACACTCGTGGGGGCTGGGTAATCCACAAGCACATCCTTATACAGGTCCCTAGTCGTAGGACTATCGAGACAGGGCATCGATACTCCGGAGTAGACTAGCGTTTGCGCTTCTCATCCCAGTATGGGAGACGGTCTGTCCCACAGCCGTGAGTATGTCGTACTTGAGATAGTATGCGGGTGCTCGTTAGGTTACGAGTACACTGGGCAGGACTCATCGGGAACTGTTGGTTGGTATTATACCTATTGTCAGCTATCAGTTCCCAGGTGACATGAGTACAGCTTAGTCCGCTGACTTGACACTGTCACTTCGCTTCGAGTGTGTTCCCACTATACTTTGATTACTACCACACCACGGCTTAAACGAGTCGTGCAAACAGGTAGTAGTTGGGTGCAGTCCCGAAGCACTTGGAGGCAGTGACGGTTAGACATGATTCGTCTCTCCCGGTATTGGGGGTTGACATCGCGCTGTGTCTAGGAGAGCCATTACACGAGTAGTCCCTGGCCAGGGCAAGCGAGATATACTGGTAGGTTTCCAGTGTTATCTCAGGATGTTCTGGGCTACATTCCGACACGACTTGTACCGCTATTAGGGGACTGACGTTCACCACCCTATAGGCCCGCCATGCGATGTATTAGACGAACAGACCAGACTGTACGGTGATTGTCACATTCAGGCTCAGTAGGAGTTCAGATGGGTTTCACCTCGTCCGTCTTCTTTTCGGCATCTACCTGGGGGCTGTTACGCACAGCTAGTGCTGCTTGTGGTCTGTGGTTAAACCCACTGCCGGCGTAGTGTCGAGTCTTTAGAGTCCCACACAGAGAGCTATTCGCCTTTAGGCAAAAGAGTAGAGGTCACATGGTTTTGCGACAGGTCGCATGGTTTTGCGACAGGGTTCGGTCACATCCGTGCACTTGTGCACGTTTAGTGTCCGGACAGTTAACACCAGCGGGCTTTGGTTTAAGCCAGATCCTAGTGTACGTTTTGGGATTGGTTTTATCTCGTTTGTATTAGTGTTCCTTGGAACGCGGATGCGGGTGTGTATGCACAGTTGACAGAGAGACAGAGGCAGAGGATTCTCATTAGGGTTGTTGACTGTTGACTATTGACTTTTGCTAAACCCTAATGAGAATAAGAAATATGATTAATGATAATATTAATTAAGTATTTGTCACGACCCGAAAGTACGGAACATGACCGGCACTTAAACTACGAAACGTCTCGAGGCGTACGTAATCTAAGTAAGCCGAAAACCCAGAAATCCAAACCAAGAAAAGTAGTAGGGTGAAGGAAAACCAATTTAAAATCAAGTAGTTTTAATAGCATAAGCCGAGTTATGAGGTTTTTTTAAAAACATCAAAAATTTCCTGAAAATTTCGGCATTGTCTCCTTTGTAAATACTGGCTCGCAAACGGGATACAACATGAATAGTATACGAAATCCATAAAAAAAAACATCCCCAAGCGGGAGCCAGCTCTTCGTCAAAACGTTACAGTATTATTGTGTCATGGTTGGGATGAAGGTTGACTTTGTTGACTTGGTTGACCGGTTGACTAGGTTGGACTAGTTGACCATCATCATTGCAATGGTTGTCATTTCATGCAAAGACTTTTGCTTGCTTGTTGTGCTTTGCAAAATGAGTGCATGAAATGATAATGCCACTTGATATGATATGAACCATCACATAATACTCAATTATTATTATTATTATTATTCTTTTTGGATTATGAGAGAAAGGTTGAAAAAAGTCTTGCTCATTCTTGGATTTTACTTTCTCTCTCTTGAGCTCTGTCATCCTCAAGCTCTCTCCCTCTTCCTCTTGCTCTCTCTCTAGTTCATGGTTCACTTGTCTCATGTGTTGAGAAGCAAGAACCATTGAGATAAAACCCAACACACTCCTCTACTCATCCTAGTTCACAAGGTTTAGCAAACCAAGTGTTCTAGTTTCTTCAAGTTTGAAGAGAAGCCAAAAGGTACAAGCTTTCGGGCGGATCCATCTTCGGCGCGAGAAGACGACGAGGGGAGGCCGGTCCGTACACCACAAGAGTTGAAGACGAAGGAGTTCAAGAAAGTTATAACCCCCTAACCGAGTAGGTAAAACTCTTAGTTAGGTTTGTTAGATGGTTGTTTAACAAAGATCCGTATTTTGAGTCCATGTTACCACCTCTAGAAAAATCGTTTTTCATCATTTCCGCAAGCCCGTAAGTACCGGGAGAGGTAGCATGGACTTACAAATGTTAAAATTTCCGATCGAATATACAAACACCCAAGATTTCCCAAATAGCTCAACATTTGAGCAGAGTTCAAAAAGTCCCAGAACATGTCACAGCCGCTACGAACCAGCCGTAGAAGGGTCAAACCAACGCCTCACATGTGGCAATGCTAAACTACCACAAACCATATGGTTCAGTGGCGGTTTTGACGGTCACATAATCGATTTAAGGTTAAGTTCATCTAGAGGGTCCACAGATTCGCATGCATGATTTTTTGATAGTTTTAAACTCAGGAAAAATTCAACATTTAAAAGTTTTCCGACAGGGAAAAAAGTGAGTTATTGATATCCGTTCGAACCTTTTAACATGTTCTAAATTACCCAGAAAAATTTAAACGAAGTTAAACTTACCGATCGAATCAACGAGTTCCCAATAAATCCCAAAAATCTCAACACTTGAGTTGAATTAAAAATTCCCAGAAGTATGAAAAAGTACCCAAGAATAAACCCCTGAAGCATTAGCCCGTAACTCCAAAAGTTGGCCGCGGAACCGCCGCCAAACGCATGGTTTGGCCGCGGTTCCGCGGTCACTTGAGAGAGTTATGGCTTCGTACTTCACAGTAATTCTTATAATTCCCTGCATGATTTTCTGAGTATTTTTAATATGAAAAATTTCAACTTTTGAAAACATTTCCAGAAACTAGGATTTATCGGGGTTTCGGAGTTCGATCGGACTTCAAACTTCGTCTAGACAACGCCTAATGCTCTAGCCTGGCTTTGATACCACTGTAGGGTTAGTATAGCACCTTGTGAAGGTTTTGGCAAGCATCAATCATGCTACTTTAAAAATTTTGGGGTGCTAAACAAACTCTAACCATGATCTTAACTAGAGAATTAGGGCAAACAAGCATGTAAACAACTTTACATCTAAGAGATAGGGATTACATCCTTTGTAGTCCACTCCTTCACTTCATAAGCTCTGTGTTGAGGTCCCTTCACTGTGATCATCAAGTACCCGGACTCTAGAGAGGCTCCATGAAGAGAGAGATGCAAGCTTGCTTCTAATCTTCAACAACTAAGATGATCTACATTGAATGAACTCAAACCCAAGCTCTTGCTTCACTAATATAGTATTAGCAAAGCAAACACCCTAAAGTAAGTGGCTAGAATAGATGAGGATGATGAAGTTGGAATTTAGCTCTCTTTTGTTTTCTTTATCTCACTCAAAATCATCACAAACCCAAAAGCTAAAAAGCTTTTCAAGAGGAAAAAGAAGAAGAAATCTATTTGTGATGAATAATGAATTAATTGTTATTGTTACAAATCAACCATAGGTCAATCATGAAGTCTTAACCCTTTTAGAGAGTAAACTAGGATAAAGGGTTTGGGTTGGGTTAATAAATATCAACACAAAATATCAATGGTCAAAGTCAAACCTTCATGAAAGCTTAATCCAAGCTTAACCCTAATCCAAACCCCAACCATGTTTAAACTCCACAAAACATGTTGCATTTGTAACCCTAACTTGTTACAATATTATATATCACATATTTAATATTTTTTGTAACAAAATAAAATAATACAATTAACATATATCACATATATATCAATGTATTATCTAAGTGAGAAAAAGAATCTTTAAGTGAGCTTATATTAGTTAATGTAATATAATATATTAAATATATAATTATACATTAAATTATCGAATCAACACTTGATCCGATAATCCAGTTATTTCATAAATAACCGATTAATATAATTTGTATCAGTTCATCGAATCAACACTTGATCCGATGACCCGGTTATATCACATATACCCGGCTGATATCACATATCGCGAGAATTTAATACGGTATCATATACTCGTATTATTCTCGGCCCCGCACATATCACATATGTGCTCCTACTCCGTTTTGCCTGAGCCAGGAAACCTCTGTGTAGGACTCTAAAGAATCGTCAATCCGCCGGCAGTAGGTGATGATCATATCAAACACCCACAAGCTGCAAGCGGTCAGCTAAACGTAACAGCCACCCAGGTATTGAGCAATCAGAAGATCAACAAGCAAGCCTGTACATTCTCCTGTGAATCCAACCAGTAATACTCCCGTACAGTCCGGTCTCTTCGTCTGATATGTCGCATATCTCGCCTAGGGGTGGTAAACGTCAGACCCCAGTAGATTGATAAGTCATGTCGATATGAGGTCCATAACAGTTCGAGAAACTACTGATAACACTTACCAGTAAATCTCAGCAACCCTGGCCAGGGATTTCTAGTTATAGCCAATCGAACACAGCGCAACATCAACTCCCTATACCGGGAGGGACGAAACCCCTCCTATCGCTCATTCCCTCCATGTGATTCGGGACTGTACCCAAAAGCTACCGTTTTGCACGCCCTGTTGGACGTGGTATGATGGAAATCAAAGCACAGTGGGAATCACACAAGACTCTATGACAATCTCGGGTCTACAGACTAACCTGTACCAGTGTCACCAGAGAACTGCCATCTGACGTGAGGTATAATACCATCTGGGAGTTCTCGGCGTGTCCGTCCAGTGTACCCATTCTCCACTGAGCACCCGTATACCTTCTCTGATGTCAAATACCAATAGACATGGGATGATCCATCACCCATCATATGGGTCAAGAAGCGCATACGCTAGTCTACTCTGGAGTATCGATGCCCTGTCTCGGTACTCCCACGACTAGGAACATTTGAAGGATATACTTAGCGACTATACTGTCCCCACTAGTATGATCTGCATCAGTCCTGATAGTCAAGTACTCATCCTAAAGGCTTTATCAACATGTAACATAGAGACAATCAGAGTACATGTTAAGATAAAGAGCAACCAGATAGCATACTATCATGTTGAGCAAGAATGTCCTCCCTATATATATGTCCAAGCATCCTTTACAATATACATCGTATGTACAGTAATGGCCTCTAAGGCATACATATAACTAACAATCAGGACTAGACATTGTATATTGGTAGACCTAGTCAGACTTGGGTATTGTGCGAGACTTAGAGCGATGGGTTTTTAATGGCTTTCTAGAGTTTCGATGTCTTGCTTCTTTTTGTTCTTTCTGGGTTGATTCTTCGTCGTTTGTCGTCGTATATTTATTATTGCGTGGTTGTGATTCCGCCAGTTGGCGAAGAGCTAGCTCCCGCTTAGGGATGCCTATATATTGTTGTATATATGTTTTTAAATCAAAATATACAAGGGAGGTGCTGCCCAAATTTTTAAAGATGAAACTTGTTTTCAATTGTAGTATAATCCACTTGCATTTTCATGATTCATTAGCTATGTATTTCAATTAAAACATGATTCATTATACCTTTATTTCAAAACTGCACCACCACAATTTTCCGCAAAAAGGTTTAGATTTTCTGTGCTTCGGCATACTTGATTTACGTCACGCCTTTAGACGTTGCGTAATTTAAGTGCCGGTCACGTGCTAAATTATGGGTCGTGACACCGACACTCGCAAGGACGAGCCGAGCCGGGTATACATTTCTTTTAGAAAGCACCGGGGAGGTGTGGCCGGGTCGGGGGTCGTCGCAATACCTTCTTCCATTCACGAGTGGAAAGAGAAGTTTTTGTTTGTTGGGCCACCCGAGGGTGAGGATTGGCTTGTGCCTATTTATTGGCACAGGGCCAACTACCCATGAGTAAGGCGGATGAATGATCCCGACGCGGTGGCGGTGTCGGAGTGGGAGCCCTTCCCCTGGACCGATGTGTTGCTGTCTGAGCAGGCCCTCAGTGTGACGACCCAATTTAGGCACATGACCGGCACTTAGTCTACGTAACGTCAACAGGCGTAATACAATTTAAGTAAGCCGAAAACCTAGCAATCTAAACCATTCCAAGAAGGAAAAGATGGAACACTTTTAAAATCACGACGCAAAACTTTAAGCTTAAGTTTGTTTTTATAAAAAATTTCGGCAGCACCACCTTTGTAAAAACTAGCGCTGAAACGGGTACAAAAATAAGATATAAGTAAAGCCTCCCAAAAAGGGAGGAAATCTCGCACAACGGCGGAAACAACCACCACAACAGATATACGACGCCGTAGCGAAGAAATGAAATAATTCACATAAATAAAGACCGGCTCACACGAGCACGACAACCAGAGTCATAAGAATAAACAACATCGATCCTCACAACTCGTCTCTAAGTCAATACATGAAGGTGTTAGTTATATGTATGCCCTAGAGGCCATTACTGTATATAGGATGTATATTGTAGTGGATGCTGGGACATATATAGGGAGGACTTTCTTGCTCGACATGATAGTATGCTATCTGGTTACTCTTTACCTTAACGTGTATACTGATTGTCTCTCTATTTCATGTTGGTAAAGCCCTTAGGATGTGTACTTGACTACCTGGACTATGATGCGGATAATACCAGTGGGGACATGGTAGTCTATAAGTACATCCTTCAAGGTCCCTAGTCGTGGGTGTATCGAGATGGGGCATCGATATACCAGAGTAGACTAGCGTATACCTTCTCGACCCATACAGATGGGCGATGGATGATCCTATATCCATTGGTGTTTGACATCAGAGATGATATATGGGTGCTCAGTGGAGATTGGGTACACTGGACGGACTCGCCGAGAACTCCCAGATGGTATTATACCTCACGTCAGATGGCAGTTCTCTGGTGACACTGGTACAGGTTAGTCTGTAGACCCGAGATCGTCATAGAGTCTTGTGTGATTCCCACTGTGCTTTGATTTCCACCTTACCACATCCAAGAGGGCGTGCAAAACGGTGGCTTTTGGGTACAGTCCCGAATCACATGGAGGCAATGAGCGATAGGAGGGGATTCGTCTCTCCCGGTATAGGGAGTTATGTTGCGCTGTGTTCGATTGGCTATAACCGGAAATCCCTGGCCAGGGTTGCTGAGATATACTGGTAAGTGTTACCTGTAGTTTCTCGAACTGTTATAGACCTCATATCGACACGACTTATCGAACTATTGGGGTCTGACGTTTACCACCCCTAGGCGAGATATGCGACATATCAGACGATCAGACCGGACTGTACGGTAAGTGTTACTGGTTAGATTCACAGGAGTGTGAGCGGGCTTGCTCGTCGCTCTTCTGATCGCTCAATACCCGGGTGGCCGTTACGTTTAGCAGACCGCTTGCGGCTTGTGGGTGTTTGATATGATCATCACCTGCTGCCGGCGTATTGACGAGTCTTTAGAGTCCTACACAGAGGTTTCCTGGCTCAAGAAAAACGAAATAGGAGCGCATATGAGATATGTGCGGGACCGAGAATAATGCGTGTATGTGATACCGTATTCTATTCTCGCGTTGAATGTATCGATTGGTTGTATGCGATATAACCTAGTTATCGATTCAATGATTGATTCGATAAGCCGATACATTGGATACTAGTCGGTGATATGCGATATGACCGGATCGTTAAATCAAGTGTTGATTTAATGATTTAATGTATAATTATATATTTGATATATTACTTTGCATTAACTACTATTGGTTCACTGTAAATGGTTTCTCACTTGATGTGCACATTGTATATGTGATATATTTTTTTGTGCATTTGATTGTATCATGTTTGATGATACATGTATGCTAGGGTTTGTGTAAAGAATTAAACCTTGGTTAAGTAAATGGTTAGCGTTTATATTTATTCATTCATTTATCTTTTTAATTTGGATTAAAAAGAAATGGGATAAAAGAAAAACAAAATGGTTTTGTTTCTTTCTTTCATGAAGCTTGTTGAAGCTTCATGAAGCTTTGAGCAATGTAACCATTTTGTCTTCATCTCCATAACCCTAACCATTCCTTTAACCTTGGTCAATTCTCTACACATAACTATAGTTAATATTATGATAAGAATTGATTTTTCTATTCTATTCTAATAACTTATCATAATATGTTCTTCTTCTTCTTCTTCTTCACAAGAAGAAAAGCTTGCTTCATCAATGGTGATTGATGAAAAAGAGTGAGAAATCCAAATCTAAAGTGAACCCACCTCCTATTTCTTCATCCTCTACCTCTTGCCAAGTAGTATAGGGTGTTTCCTTCACAAGTTTTCATGGTTTGGTGAAGGTGGAGCTTGATCTAGTGATGCTTCGACGTAGATCATCTTCGGCATGAAGCCGACGGCCTTGCCCGCCCATTTCTCCGATGAAGCCGATGCTAGAGTCCGGGATTCATTTTGGACAGCAGAGAGACATCATTGCGGAGCTATGGTGGTGGAGCACCGGATCTACAAAGGTTGTATTTCCGTTCACTTAGTTAAAGTAGTTAGCTAGTTTCTTATGTCGCCTAAAATCTAGTTAACGATCCGTATTAGGGTTTCTCGGCACCCGTTAAATTAGAAATTGGCATGGTTGATGCCTTGTGAGACCTTTTGAGAGTGCCTAGGAACCCTACAGTGGTATCAGAGCCTAGCTAGAGCCTTAGGCGACGCGTAGACGAAATTTGAAACCCGATCGACCCGAAACCCTAACATCAAAGTGCTCTCTGGACTTTTTCTAAAAACTGGGTTTTTTCCAGATTAAAAATTCTTAAAAAATTCAGCAGGAAAAAATAAGAATTACGATGCAAAATTTTTCGACTGAAGCTGCTACAGTGCGGCGGAACCGCGGCAGAAGCTTGGCTTTTGCGGCGGTTCTGCGGCCAATAAATGTTATCACTGTTTATGTTTTGCACAGTAATTCATGTTTTCAGGTGTTGAGTTTTCTGGGAATTTTTTATATTTATTCAAGAGTTAAATTTTCTCGGGTTGTTTTGGGGATTCGATGAATCGATCGGATTATTTAACTTTGTCTATTTGGCTTTCCGGATAATTTTTTTTGAATATGTTAAAAAGTTCGACCGGATATAAATACCCAATTTTTCCCCTGTCGGGAAATTTCAAAGTGTTGGATCTTTCCTTGGTTTAATAACGTTCTAAGTAGTGCAAGTAACGCAATGGACCCTCTAGAAGACAACAAACCTTAACTCGATTATGTGACCGTCTTGAACTGCCCTTTGAACCTTCGGGTTTGGGGCAGTACGGCGTGCCACATGTGAGGCGTTGGCTTGACCCTTCTACGGCTGGACCGTTGGTACTGAGGCACGAACTGAATGATTTTAGACTTGTTTCATGTGTTGATCTGTATCGAGAAAACTTGGGTGTTTGAATGTTCGATCGGAAAGTTTAACATTTTCTAATTATCTGGAATGTGATACAATAATTGGAATTCACAAATTGTTATGAGATAACTGAATGAATATTATAAACATAGCACTTTAGTCTCACTTGATCGGTTGCCACGGAATTTTGATGTGATCAAAAGTCCGTCGCAATCACGTAACGTACGGGGATACTCGCCGGGTAAACTTAATAGACAGCCTCACTCCATAGCCCCGACCAAGTGACTGTAGGAGAACCCCGTCGCCGAAAGCATCCGTTCGGGTGCTCGCGGCAGCGGTGTTCCGCCTTGGTGCACTTCGTCGACGGCGTCGGGGGTGCGGCCGCCTACTAAAGTTTGCGACGAGCATTCGATCTGAATGCCGGGAATCCTGTTGAATTGACCGACTTGATATTGAAAAGAGTTTTCGATAATGAGACTAAAATGCGGGGTTTATAATTGTTAGGCATGCGATGTCTAAGGAATTCATTTGATTAGGCATGCAATGTCTAAAGAGATTGCGGATTCCAACTGTTGTAGTTTTACACTTTCTTTTCTGTGACCGTAAGTGTAATATGTGTTATCGCCGGTTTCGTTGCTATATGTCAACGACAATTGGGATGCGCATATTTACTTACGTTGATGACATGTGATGTTATGTGTTGCTGGATATGTTATATTGGATCGTCGCGTTTGAATAGCCGGGGGTTTTTATGTGAGATGAGTGTTTTTCATTTTCATTCATGTAAAAACTTGTATGTAATATTCTTTTATTGGGGCACTTCTAGGTTGCGGAAGATGTCACCGTTTGTATATTATTTACTTTTCCGCACTAGGATAGACCCAAGGAGGGGAGCACAAGTAACCGGGTTCTGGAGTCCAGTGGGAGACCAACTCGAGGAGTCGAGTCCGGGTCTCCTAACTCCAGAATTGGTAGGGTTGCTTGCCGCTCTCGTAGGGGTCTAGGGGTGTGGGTTTGGCTATTCATCGCGACCGTGGAATCCGTGTTTTATACTGGCTCGTATTGAAAACACGGACGTCCTAGTATATCCAATGTTTCATATGATTCTTCTGCTGCGATATCTGTGATGTGATCATGTGATGTTCTGTGATAGATACAGTATATAGTATATATGATATATTATATAGACGTTACTTATGTTTTACACCCGCGCTAGCCCTGCCCCGCTCTGCCGTTAGTTACCCAACCTAACGGTGCACGAGGGGACATCAAGGCGAATGCGGATGGCATAAGTGTACGTCGTATTTATCTGTAATGTTTAGGTATTTAAATGATGGGACTTCATTAATATGATTAATGAAATAAAAGAAACCTAAGATGTTGTAGAATCGAATTTCAAAATAAAACAGGTAGCTACAGTTCTTGCTTTGCACAGCGATATATATGATATTTCCTGCACCTTATTCGATAAGGAAAGGACCGAGATCCCTTCACCGGGAGTGACTCCTTTAGCAATAACTGGCAGATGCTACACACTCGGTTTGTCTTTTGATTGCTTTTAAGAGCTTTTGCTTTGCACAATGATATATATGATATATCCCGCACCTCATTCGACGAGGAAAGGACCGACGATCCCTTCACCGGGAGTGACTCCTTTAGCAAAACTAGAAATGCCTCAAAGATACTCCATTTCAAAATTCATTCGATCCTACAACGATATCAAGTTCATTACGCAATAGGTTTTCAGAAAAACCTGTCGTAGCCCTCCGTCATTTCAGATAAGTAGTAGTTAGTATTCGTGCTGCGTTTGATGGTCTGCGTCAAGGTGTAGTGTGCGGTAGCTAACTAGTATTTATCTGCTTATGCATATGATGCAGATTGGATTAGGGTAGTCGTGCGACTTTGTTGGCCTGCGTCAAGGGTCGTGCGGGTGGGTTTAATTCAATCAGGAAATGACGGGTTGAACTTGACTAGCGGGCTATGGTTTGTTGGCTTTCGTCAAGGTCATAGCACGTTAGGGGAATAATATTATCGGGAATTTCAAGTGTTGAAATTTGCAATGAGATTGCATACCTTCTATGAGATATTTGGATCCCGATACCCGCTGCGAGTAATTGTTACTCCTGGGAGAGTTTTACACATTACAATTAGCCGATCAAGTAGGTGTATAGAAAGGTGTCAACGGGGTTACGCCTCTGGGAAAACGAGGTTTACATTAATTAGGTTCGTGCGAAAGCACGGGGGACCTCCCTCAAATTACCGACACTGGCCTGGCTGAAAGGTTAGCGAACTTGTAGCGTGTACTTAATCCCGGCTAGTCTTTCCTTTTAGGGTTTGAAGGAAGATTTGATAAAAAGCAGTGGGAGCCATCCTGATTAGATAAAATAATAACCAATCTATTCTTGCAAAGAGTGCACGCTGAGTGTTTTCTTCTCTCTCTCTCCTGGTAGCGACCATATCACGCCTTAATCAAGATAATAAAATGGAATTTTGACCGAACCCGCTTGTTATACTGAGCTGGGGAATGTTGGTCCCGCTCCAACTTATAATTGTTATAAGACAGAGCAGGAAATTGGGGAATACCAGATTTCCCGTGCCGCCCAAACGAAGAGAGTGCATGCTGATGTATCATCTTCGGGTGTGTTCATTATACAGAACTGTTTCTCAATGTCTTTTACGTCCTGGGTATATGATACCGGATCAGGATCCCAGATATGTAATCTGTTACATAGGGCTACAGATAGGTAGAGAACTGAGAACGGGTGATAAGTTTCATGAGGTAGAAAACGGGGCAAGAGTTGCAGCCAAGTCTGTCGGTCACTGTCACCCTATATTACCAATACATTGATTCTGAACGAATGTTATTAGATACCGAACCTGATATACAAAATCTTATCAGTCTCTTTATTAGTAAAGAAATGATAAAATTTTGTATTGTTGGATAATGTTTTGAACATTTCCTATATCAAAAGTTGATCGGTTCTGGCATGTTATCTAAAAGCATTAATGTTCTAAATCAAACTACAGTTCTTAGTATACAGAACACACACAAGAGGAAGAGTTCAAAAATGAAATAATTCTTCTTGAGGTATTGCAGACTAGGTCATATCAATGCGACCCGACTAGCTGAAGTTACATAAAGATGAATGTTTAAATTAGTTTGAATTTACATCTTGTGAAACTTGCCAGTCATGCCACAAAGATAAGATGACCATAACTCTGTTTATTGGAAACAGAGAAAGAGTTAGTGAACTCTTGGGATGATACATGTTGATGTATGTAGGTCCCCTGTCTACACATGCCAGGACTGGTTCTTTATACTTCATTACGTTCTCTGATGATCTCTTTAGATTCAGACAGATGTTCTTGTTGAAACACAAGTCCGAACCTTTTGAGATATTCACAGAATATAAGTTAGAAGTAGAGAACCAAAATACGGGTATAAGTATTATGTCCTATGATGAGATCAGGGAGGAGAATACTTGAGCATGGAATTACTGGACTATTCTAATTGAGAATGAGATTCTCTCTCAGCATTACTCCTCCTTATACACCATAGCAAGATGGTATATCGGGGCGGAGAAATTACACCCTATATGATAAGGTGTGCTCTATGATGAGTACTACTGAGTTACCTATTTCCTTTTGGGAGTTATGCACTTATGAAGCTGCATACCTATTGAATAGGGTTCAAATCAAATCAGTTGCCTACCACTTCATATGTGATATGGAAAGGGAAGAGCCTATATCTTAAGTTAGTTAAGATTTGGGGTTGTCCGACCTATGTCTAAAAGCAAAATCCGGACAAGCTCGAGGCAAGGTCTGTTATGTAGAACTGGAAAGGTTCCAGCTATGCAAACTGAAGCAGTTGATTTGGTAGAACCAAAGGATTCAGTAGAAACCAAAGAACCTCAGCCTCTCCGCCGATCTAGTAGTGTTCCTCACCCACCTGAGAGATACTTCGGTTTCTCTATGCCAGTGGGAGCGAGGATTGCATCATGAGATGATGACCCAACTAGTTTCGAGCTGGCCATCAGGAGTAAGACTCTGTAAGAATGGCTGGATGCTTAGTGATCTGAGATGGAATCCTTATAGACCAACAAAGTATGGACTTTGGTTGCTATATCTGAAGGGTTAAATCCCCATCAGGAGCAAGTACATCTTGAGAAGATTACTTGGTGTACATGGAAAAGTTGAGACTTTCAAAGCTAGACTTGTTAAAGGTTTGCATCATTGACCAGGCGTGGATAATGATGAAACCTTTTCAGTGCCTATGCTTAAGTCCATCCAGATCCTACTTGCCACGGCTACAACCCATGACTACGATATCTGGTGATGGGTGTTAGTTATATGTATGCCCTAGAGGCCATTACTGTACATTGGATGTATATTGTAGTGGATGCTGGGACATATATAGGAAGGACTTTCTTGCTCGACATGATAGTATGCTATCTGGTTACTCTTTACCTTAACGTGTATACTGATTGTCTCTCTGTTACATGTTGGTAAAGCCCTTAGGATGTGTACTTGACTACCTGGACTATGATGCGGATCATACTAGTAGGGACATGGTAGTCCATAAGTACATCCTTCAAAGTCCCTAGTCGAGGGTGTATCGAGATGGGGCATCGATATACCAGAGTAGACTAGCGTGTACCTTCTCGACCCATATAGATGGGCGATGGATGATCCCATATCCATCGGTGTTTGACATCAGAGATGATATACGGGTGCTCAGTAGAGACTGGGTACACTGGACGGACTCGCCGAGAACTCCCAGATGGTATTATACCTCACGTCAGATGGCAGTTCTCTGGTGACACTGGTACAGAGTAGTCTGTTGACCCGAGATCGTCATAGAGTCTTGTGTGGTTCCCACTGTGCTTTGATTTCCATCTTACCACGTCCAAGATGGCGTGAAAAACGGTGGTTTTTGGGTACAGTCCCGAGTCACATGGAGGCAATGAGCGATAGGAGGGGATTCGTCTCTCCCGGTATAGGGAGTTGATGTTGCGCTGTGTTCGATTGGCTATAACAGGAAATCCCTGGCAAGGGTTGCTGAGATTTACTGGTAAGTGTTACCAGTAGTTTCTCGAAGTGTTATAGACCTCATATCGACACGACTTATCGAGCTATTGGGGTCTGACGTTTACCACCCCTAAGCAAGATATGCGACATATCAGACGATCAGACCGGACTGTACGGTAGTGTTACTGGTTGGATTCACTGGAGTGTGAGCGGGCTTGCTCGTCGATCTTCTGATCGCTCAATACCCGGGTGGCCGTTACGTTTAGCAGACCGCTTGCGGCTTGTGGGTGTTTCATATGATCATCATCTGCTGCCGGCGTATTGACGAGTCTTTAGAGTCCTACATAGAGGTTTCCTGGCTCAAGCGAAACGAAATAGGAGCGCATATGAGATATGTGCGGGGCGAGAATAATGCGTGTATGTGATACCGTATTCTATTCTCGCGATGAATATATCGATTGGTTGTATGCGATATAACCTGGTTATCGAATCAAGTATTGATTCGATAAGCCGATACATAGGATACTAGTCGGTTATATGCGATATGACCGGATCGTTAAATCAAATGTTGATTTAATGATTTAATGCATAATTATATATATTTGATATATTAGTTTTCATCAACTAGTATCGGTTTACTTAAGATGGATTTTCTCACTCGGATGTGCGCATTGCATATGCGATATGATTTTGTGCACTTGCTTGTATCATGTTTGATGATACATGCCTTTTGGTTAAGTGTATAGAATTAAACCATGGTTAACTTAATGATTAGGGTTTTGCTTTTTCTTTTAATTATTTGTTTATTCATTTTGGATTTTAATATAAGCATAAAATAAAAGCAAAATGGTTTCTTTATTTCATTTTCTTTCATGAAGCTTTTTGAAGCTTCATGAAGCTTTGACCAAAGTGACCACTTTGTCTTTATCTTTAACCCTAACCATTAATCTAACCTTAGTTAATTCTCTACACTTGACCATGGTAGATTATGATAAGTATTCTTTTATTTTTCTTTTTGAAATTAACTTATCATAACATTATTCTTCTTCTTCTTCATTTCTTCAAGTGAAGAAAGCTTGCCTCCATCAATGGCAAGTGATGAATTAGAGTGAGAAATCCAATTCTAAAGTTTACCCACTTCCTATTTATTCATCCTCTACCTCTTGCCAAGTAGTAGAGTGTGTTTCCTTCACAAGTTTTCATGGCTTTGTGAAAGAGCTTGATCTAGTGATGCCTCGACGTAGATCATCTTCGGCATGTCGTCGATGACCTAGCCCGCTTCTTCTCCGATGAAGCCGACGCTTGAGCCCGGGTTTTCGTTTTGGACAGTGGAGAGGACCTCATTACGGAGCCGTGGAGGTGGAGGACCGGATCTACAAAGGTTGTATTTCCGTTCTTGTAGTTAATTGTTAACTAGTTCATTTATCGCCTAGAAATCTAGCCAACGATCCGTAGTCGGGTCTCTCGGCACCTAGAATTTTTGAAATTGGCATGGTTGATGCCTTGTGAGACCTCAGTAGGGTGCCTAGGAACCTTTCAATGGGTGTCTTGACTGCTTCTCTAAATGATGATTTGGTAGAAAGCGTCTATAAGTACACAGCCAGAGGGCTTCGTAGACAGTGGGAGCAGCGTAAACGTGTGCAAGATGTTTTATAGGATAAAGCATACATCGCGGAGTTGGAACGTCTGTTTTGATGAAGTAGTCAAAGAGTTTGACATCATCAAAATGGTAGATGAACCTTGTATAAACAAAAAGGTAGTAGGGAGTATGGTGGTGATCCTCGTAGAGTACGTGGATGACATACTCTTGATAGGGAAGGAGTTCCCTATGCTACGCTCGATCAATCTCCGCTTATCACAGAGATTCTCCACAAAGGATCAAAGTGATACCTACTAAATCCTGGATTTTGGATCTATGAGATAGATCTAAATGGATGTTAGGCTACTCACTAGTTGTAGTGAGATGGTATCAGTTGATCTTGGGGAGAATCACTGGAACAGTTCTAGGGTGATAAAGACGACTGAATATCAGTCACAGGCATTGTCTTTACCCTCAGTAAAGGGACGGTATGTTTGAAGAGTTCCAACCTAGATACCGTGACATACTAGACGATAAAGGCAGGATAAATCGCTACTTAAGATGCTACCAAAGAGGCTGTTTGGGTGTATATTGGTTTATGAGATGAACTACGTTCCTACCATTGTGAGACAATGGAGTTGTGGCTTGTGCCAAGGAACGCCGGTCCCATCAATGATCCAGACATATTCTTAGGCAGTATCACCTAATCATGGAGATAGATGATCTCCAAGGTGATCGAGGTTAGGAGAGCAGACTCAGAGGACAACACGGCGGATCCACTCACAAAGGCCTTTTCCCAGAGAGAGATTTTTATGGGATGGTTGAGTATGAGATACTACAACCACTGCTACAGATGGCCCTAGTGGAAGTGGGAGATTGTTAGTTATATGTATGCCCTAGAGGCCATTACTGTACATAGGATGTATATTGTAGTGGATGCTGGGACATATATAGGGAGGACTTTCTTGCTCGACATGATAGTATGCTATCTGGTTACTCTTTACCTTAACGTGTATACTGATTGTCTCTCTATTTCATGTTGGTAAATCCCTTAGGATGTGTACTTGACTACCTGGACTATGATGCGGATCATACCAGTGGGGACATGGTAGTCTATAATTACATCCTTCATGGTCCCTAGTCGTGGGTGTATCGAGATGGGGCATCGATATACCAGAGTAGACTAGCGTATACCTTCTCGACCCATACAGATGGGCGATGGATGATCCCATATCCATTGGTGTTTGACATCAGAGATGATATACGGGTACTCAGTGGAGACTGGGTACACTGGACGGACTCGCCGAGAACTCCCAGATGGTATTATACCTCACGTCAGATGGCAGTTCTCTGGTGACACTGGTACAGGTTAGTCTGTAGACCCGAGATCGTCATAGAGTCTTGTGTGATTCCCACTGTGCTTTGATTTCCACCTTACCACGTCCAAGAGGGCGTGGAAAACGGTGGCTTTTCGGTACAGTCCCGAATCACATAGAGGCAATGAGCGATAGGAGGGGATTCGTCTCTCCCGGTATAGGGAGTTATGTTGCGCTGTGTTCGATTGGCTATAACCGGAAATCCTTGGCCAGGGTTGCTGAGATATACTGGTAAGTGTTACCAGTAGTTTCTCGAACTGTTATAGACCTCATATCGACACGACTTATCGAGCTATTGGGGTCTGACGTTTACCACCCCTAGGCGAGATATGCGACATATCAGACGATCAGACCGGACTGTACGGTAAGTGTTACTGGTTGGATTCACAGGAGTGTGAGCGGGCTTGCTCGTCGATCTTCTGATCGCTCAATACCCGGGTGGCCGTTATGTTTAGCAGACCGCTTGCGGCTTGTGGGTGTTTGATATGATCATCACCTGCTGCCGGCGTATTGACGAGTCTTTAGAGTCCTACACAGAGGTTTCCTGGCTCAAGCAAAACGAAATAGGAGCGCGTATGAGATATGTGCGGGACCGAGAATAATGCGTGTATGTGATACCGTATTCCATTCTCGCGTTGAATGTATCGATTGGTTGTATGAGATATAACCTAGTTATCGATTCAATGATTGATTCGATAAGCCGATACATTGGATACTAGTCGGTGATATGCGATATGACCGGATTGTTAAATCAAGTGTTGATTTAATGATTTAATGTATAATTATATATTTGATATATTACTTTGAATTAACTAGTATTGGTTCACTGTAAATGGATTTTCTCACTTGATGTGCACATTGTATATGTGATATATTTTTTTGTGCATTTGATTGTATCATGTTTGATGATACATGTAAGCTAGGGTTTGTGTAAAGAATTAAACCTTGGTTAAGCAAATGGTTAGGGTTTATATTTATTCATTCTTTTATCTTTTTAATTTGGATTAAAAAGAAATGGGATAAAAGAAAAACAAAATGATTTTGTTTCTTTCTTTCATGAAGCTTGTTGAAGCTTCATGAAGCTTTGACCAATGTAACCATTTTGTCTTCATCTCCTTAACCCTAACCATTCCTTTAACCTTGGTCAATTCTCTACACATAACTATAGTTAATATTATGATAAGAATTGATTTTTCTATTCTATTCTAATAACTTATCATAATATGTTCTTCTTCTTCTTCTTCTTCACAAGAAGAAAAGCTTGCTTCATCAATGGTGATTGATGAAAAAGAGTGAGAAATCCAAATCTAAAGTGAACCCACCTCCTATTTCTTCATCCTCTACATGTTGCCAAGTAGTATAGGGTGTTTCCTTCACAAGTTTTCATGGTTTGGTGAAGGTGGAGCTTGATCTAGTGATGCCTCGACGTAGATCATCTTCGGTACGAAGCCGACAACCTTGCCCGCCCATTTCTCCGATGAAGCCGATGCTAGAGTCCGGGATTCATTTTGGACAGCGGAGAGACATCATTGCGAAGCTATGGAGGTGGAGCACCGGATCTACAATCTAGTTTCTTATGTCGCCTAAAATCTAGTTAACGATCCGTATTAGGGTTTCTCGGCACCCGTTAAATTAGAAATTGGCATGGTTGATGCCTTGTGAGACCTCTTGAGAGTGCCTAGGAACCCTACAGAAGGTAGTAGATGGAGAGTACTAGATACAAAATATACAATGTACATCATCGGATAACCGCAACCCATCTAAAGCAAACGGCCTCACAGCCAACCGTAGCGGTATCTGCAAAAGTAGAGATAATAAGGCGCCCTGCCCCGACTACTCTGAGAATCGGACCTGCAAAACTTTGCGGCACAACGGGGGTGAGTTTCCAACTCGTGAATAGCAAATAATATCATACTAAAATTGCAATTATGCACTAACAGCGATAATCTATCATATGTAATCGATAGCATAAGTATGGCAATATGTATATATGCAACAGTCATGAAAGGTACTCTATCAGGTACTGCTAGTACATGAAGCAATGCATATCGAATAAATGTGGGGTATGGGGTAAAACATGTCATCCTCACGGAATCCTCATCGTGGAAAGACCAGTGTGCATCAAGACAATCAAATCCCAAATTGGCCCTCAGATCGGTCCTCATAACCTGTAAGTATCATGGAACCTGAGTGTCCAACATCGACACCCGAAAATATCATGAAAACTAGTGCCCAACATCGACACATAAATTCTCATTTCCATACATTCCTCGAATCCAAAGTGCCCAAGATCGACACTTATGATCCACGTATCGGTTTCCAATATCCATACGTTCCTCAAATCCTAAGTGCCCAAGATCGACACTTGTGATCCACGTATCGGTTTTCAATATCCCTACGTTCCTCGAATCCTAAGTGCCCAAGATCGACACTTATGATCCACGTATTGGTTTTCAATATCCATATGTCTCAGAGTGGACGTACCCAAATATCAAGTAAAGAATAAGAATACTTGCATAGATCATTATGATATATTGATATATATATATATATATATATATATATATATATATATATAACAACATCCCATACCACTGATATATATACATGTATAACAGCGTCCCATACCTCTGATATATATCATCAGAAGCAAACACCTAGAAAACATCATGTGAAATTCATATCTCAATGCGAAAATCCATGAATATAACATATGCAACATAAATAGTGATATGAGCATATAAAGGAAAACCGATATTTAACAGCAACCAGTTATTAAATATATATCATGCGGTTCCTAATTTCTCCGATATCCAACGCAACATCATATAAGGGTGTGTTAGTTATGTATATGCCCTAGAGGCCATTGTTGTACATATGATGTATATTATGATGGATGCTTAGATATATACAGAGAGGACTTTCTTGCTCGTCATGATAGTATGCTATTTGGTTTCACTTTATCTTAACATGTTGACTTGTATTGGTTTACTGTTTTACTCTCACATGTTGATAAAGCCTTTAGGATCTGTACTCGACTACTGGGACTATGATGATATCATACTAGTGGGGCCGCGGTAGTCGATGAGTACATCCTATAACTGTTCCTAGTCGAGGGTATATCGAGACAGGGCATCGATACACCAGAGTAGACTAGCGTATACGCATCTTGACCTATATGATGGGCGATGGATGATCCCATATCCATCGGTGTTTGACATCAGAGATGGTGTACGGGTGCTCAGTGGAGACTGGGTACACTGGACAGACTCGCCGAGAACTCCCAGATGGTGATATACCACACGTCAGATGGCAGTTCTCCGGTGACACTGGTACAGGGTAGTCTGTAGACCCGAGATCGTCATAGAGTCTTGTGTGATTCCCACTGTGCTTTGATTTCCACCTTACCACGTCCAAGAGGGCGTGCAAAATGGTGGCTTTTGGGTACAGTCCCGAATCACATGGAGGCAATGAGCGATAGGAGGGGATTCGTCTCTCCCGGTATAGGGAGTTGATGTTGTGCAGTGTTCGATTGGCTATAACTGGAAGTCCCTGGCCAGGGCTGATATAGAGATTTACTGGTAAGTGTTACGAGTAGCTTCTCGACCCGTTATGAGCCACACATCGACACGACTTATCGGTTACTGGGGTCTAACGTATACCACCCCTAGACTTGATATGCGACATATCAGACGAACAGACCGGACTGTACGGGAGTGTTACTGATCGGATTCACAGGAGAACGCACAGGCTAGCTTGTTGATCTTCTGATCGCTCAATACCTGGGTGGCTGTTACATTTAGCTGACCGCTTGCAGCTTGTGGGTGTTTGATATGATCATCACCTGCTACCGGCGTATTGACGATTCTTTAGAGTCCTACACGGAGGTTTCTTGGCTCAGGCGAAACGGAGTAGAGGCACATATGTGATTTGTGCAGGACCGAGAATAATGCGGTATGGGATAGCGTATTATATTCTCGTGATATTTAGATTTGAACCGGGACATCGGATCAAGTGTTGATTCGATGAATCGGTACATGATATATTAGTCGGTAATATTCGATATAGCCGGATCATCAATTCAAGTGTTGATTCGATTATTTAATGTATAATAATATATATGATATATTGTATTACATTATCTAATATTGGCTCGCTTTATTATTTCATTTTCTCACTGGATGATACATTGATATATATGCGATATATGTTAATTGTATTATTTTCTTTTGTTGCAAATATATAATATATATGTGATATATATTATTGTGACATGATATGATTAATTGTTAAACATGTTTAAGGATGATTAATTGAGATTAGGGTTTGATTTGGGTTAGATGTTTCATGCATCTTCTAGAAGCTTTTCCTTTTGTCATTCTTAAGATATTTTGGATGACACTTTCTTTAACTCAACCAAACCCTAACTCTAGTTATTTCTCTACAAAATCTTGACCACTCATCCTTGACCATGGTTTGCAATTCAATCATATGGTTTATATTCTATTCATCACAAAAGGATTATTATGATTATTCATTTTCCATTATCATCTTCTTCTCTCTTGAAAAGCTTGCTAGAAAATCCTTAAGTGATAAATAAATATGAGAAAATGATATAAAAAGAAAGAAAAATTACTACTCTCTCATCCTCATCTCATCTAGCCCATGAGATTAGTGTGTTCATCTCTTTAGAGTGAGAAAGCTTGAGTCGTTGCAACTTCAAGGTAGATCATCGGAGATTTGGAATACTTCGAGCTAGCATGGATCGTTCGAATCGTGGAGCCTCTAATGAGTCTGGGAGATCGTGGATCGCGGCAAAGGGACTTCTACTCGGAGCTTGTGAAGTAAAGGAGCGGACTACAAAGGTTGTAATCCATCACACTTAGATAAAAGTTATCATCTTGCATGTTTAAACCTAATAATCTAGCAAAGATCCCGGCTTTGGGTTGTTCGGCACATCTAAATTTTAATCCGGGCATGTTTGATGCCTTATGAACCTTCACAAGAGTGCCTAGGAACCCTACAGTGGTATCAGAGCCTAGCTAGAGCATTAGGCGATGTGTTTACGAAGTTAAAACTCCGATCGAACCCGAAACGACGGAAAAAGCCCCCTCTCTGGAAATATTTTAAATTTTAGGATTTTTCTGAATTAAAAATATGTAAAAAATCAGCAGGGAATTATAAGAATTACCATAAAACCCGAGCCCCCAATTCGATCAAACGGCGGCGGAACCGCGGCGCAAGCATGCCTTGAGTGGCGGTTCCGCGGCGGATTGATAGGATTGTGAAACATGGCTTTTCTGGTAATGACCGTAGGTACTTGTTGAGGCTTCTGGATATTTTTAACAGTGATTCCAGTATTGTTTAAATCTGGGGTTTATTTTGTAATAGTAGATTCGATCGGAATTTGTAAGTTCGTATTTCTTTCCGGATATTTAGAAACTGTTAAATTATTTGAACGAATATCATTAACCGACTTTTTCCCGGCACGACAAACATTCAAGTGTTGAATTTTTACTGAGTTTAAATCTTTCGAAAAATTGTACAAGTTAAGCGGTGGACCCTCTAGAAGACAACAAAGCTTAACTCGATTATGTGACCGTCTTGAACTGCCTTTTGAACCTTCGGGTTTGGGGCAGTACGGCGTGCCACGTGTGAGGCGTTGGCTTGGCCCTTCTACGGCTGGATCACCGGTACTGTGACATATTCTGGGATTATTTGAACTCCGCTCAAGAGTTGAGCACTTTGGGAAATTTTGGGTATTTGATTATCTGTTCGGAAAATTTAATACTGTCTATTTATCTGGAATGTGATACAATATGTGGAATTCATAGAGTTAGGCATGAAATGCGGAATATGTGATATTTCGGATTTACGATGTCTAAAGTGATTATGGATTCCAAAAATTGTAGTTTTACATTTTTCTTTTCTGTGACCGTAAGTGTAATATGTGATATCGCCGGTTTCGTTGCTATATGTCAACGACAATTGGGATGCGCATATTTACTTACGTTGATGATATGAGATATTATGTGTTGCTGTGATATGTTATATTGGATCGTCGCGATCAGAATAGCCGGGGTTTTATGTGAGATGAGGGGTTTTATTTTCATTCATGTAAAATTCATTTGTAATGTAATATTATTTTATTTGGGGCATTTCCAGGTTGCGGTTGCTGTCACCAGTGTATATTATTTACTTTTCCGCATTTGGTAGACCCAAGGTGGGGAGCACAAGTAACCGGGTTCTGGGGTCCAGTGGGAGGCCATCTCGAGGAGTCGAGACCGGGTCTCCTAACCCTAGAATTGGCAGTGTTACTTGCCGCTCTCGTAGGGGTCTTGGGATGTGGGTTTGGCTATTCGTCGCTACCGTGGAATCCGTGTTTTATACAGGCTCGTATTAAAAACACGGACGTCCTAGTATATCCAATATTTCATATATGTTCTTCTGCTGCAATGTTCTGTGATGAGATCATATTACTGCCTGAGACGAATGCTTATACTATATATATATGCTGATATATAAATATTACTGCTTTCGTTTCTTTTGTGATGCTTAGGAAGTATAAGCTGATGGGATTTTTTATTAATAAGATTAATAAAAAGAAAAGAAACCTAAAGATGTTGTAGAATCAAAACTTAATAAAAAGGGTAGCTACATTTTTGCTTTGCACAGTGATATATATGATATGTCATGCACCTTATTCGATGAGGAAAGGACCGAGATCCCTTCACCGGGAGTGACTCCTTTAGCAAAACTGGCAGATGCTACAAAACACGGTTTTTCTTTTGATTGCTTTTAGTGTTTTGCTTTGCACAGCGGTATATATGATATATCCTGCACCTTATTCGATGAGGAAAGGGCCGACGATCCCTTCACCGGGAGTGACCCCTTTAGCGAAACTAAGAAAAGCCTCAAAAACACTCCTTTTCAAAAACTACTCGATTCTACGACGATATCAAGTTCATTACGCTCAGGGTTTTTTCTGAAAAAAAACCTGCGTAGCCCTCCGTCATTTCAGATAGATATTATTTAGTATTCGTGCTATGTTTGTTGACTTAGTCAAGGCGTAGTGTACGGTAGCTAAGTAGTGTTTATCTGCTAAAAACATGAGATGTGATTGGATTAGGGTATTCGCACGGCCTTGTTGACTCAGTCAAGGGTCGTACGGGTGGGTTTAATTCAATCAAGAAATGTACGGGTTGAACTTGACTTGCGATTTATGGTTTGTTGACTTAGTCAAGGTCATAGATCGCTAGGGGCAAAATATTATCGGGAATTTCAAGTGTAAAAATTTGCAATGAGATTGCATACCATCTATGAGATAGTTGGATCCCGATACCCACTGCGAGTAAGAGTTACTTCTGGGAGAGTTTTACACAGGACAATTAGCCGATCAAGTAGGTGTCTAGAAAAGTGTTAACGGGGTTACGCCTCTGGGAAAACGAGTTTTACTTTAATTAGGTCCGTGCGAAAGCACGGGGAACCTCCCTCAAAGTACCGACACTGATCTGGCTGAAAGATTGACGAAATTGTAGGGTGTAATTAATCCCGGCTAATCTTACCTTTTAGGGTTTTAAGGTAGATTTGATAAAAACAGTGGGAGATATCCTGATTAGATAAGATAATAACCAATCTAATCTTGCAAGAGCATACGCTAAAGTGTTTTCTTCTCTCTCTCTCCAGGTAGCGACCATGTCAGGCCATAATCAAGATAATAATATTGATGTATTGACTGAACCCGCTTATTATACTGAGCAGGGGAACGTTGGACCCGTTTTTTCTTATAAGAGTTATAAGACTGAACAGGAAACAGGAGAATATCTGGATTCTCACACCGCCCAAAAGAACATACATGTTGATGCATCTTCTTCGGGTGTGTTAGTTATTGAGAACTGTTTCTCAGTTCACCCTACGTCATGGGTATTAGATACCGGATCAGGATCCCACATATGTAAACAGTTACATGGGCTACGTAAAGGTAGAGAACTGGGAAAAGGTGATCATTCCGTTCAAGTAGGGAACGGTACAAATGTTGCAGCCAAAGCAGTTGGCGAATATCACCTGGTATTACCAAGTCGTAATACACTGATTCTAAATGAGTGCTATTATATACCGAACATGATGTGCAACATTATATCAGTTTCTTTATTAAGTAAAGAAGGATATAATTTTGTAGTAAAGGATAATGTTATGAATATATTCCTAGATCAAAAGTTGATTGCATCAGGCTCGTTACATAATGGCATATTCATTCTAAATCAGAATACAGTTCTAAATATACAAAACACACACAAGAGGAAAAGTTCAGATATGAACGAATCCTACTTGTGGCATTGTAGACTTGGTCATATTAATGCGACACGACTGGCTAAGTTACATAAGGATGGTTATTTGAATCCGTTCGAATTATCATCTTATGATACTTGCCATTCATGTCTCAAAGGAAAAATGACCAAAGCTCCGTTTAGTGGACACGGAGAAAGAGTTACTGAACTCTTAGGACTGATACATAGTGATGTTTGTGGTCCCATGTCTACGCATGCCAGGAACGGTTCTTCCTACTTCATTACATTCACTGACGATCTCTCTAGATACGGACATGTGTTTCTGATGAAACACAAGTCTGAAGCTTTTGAGAAATTCAGAGAATATAAGCACGAAGTAGAGAACCAAACGGGCAAAAGTATTAAGATTCTTCGATCTGATCGAGGAGGTGAATACTTAAGCGGTGAGTTCCTAGATTATCTAAAAGAGAATGGGATTCTCTCTCAGCTTACTCCTCCTTATACACCAAAGCACAACGGTGTATCGGAACGAAGGAATCGGACCCTATTAGATATGGTGCGATCTATGATGAGCGATGCTGAGTTACCTATTTCCTTCTAGGGGTATGCGCTTGAGACAGCCATATACATATTGAATCTAGTTCCGTCTAAATCTGTACCTACCACACCATATGAGATATGGAGCGGGAAGAGACCATATTTTAAACGAGTTAAGATATGGGGTTGTCCGGCCTATGTCAAAAGACAAAATCCGGACAAACTCGAGGCACGATCAGTCCTTTGCAAATTTGTGGGATATCCAAAGAATTCTCAAGGATATTTTTTCTACAAAGCTGAGGAACAAAAAGTGTTTGTTGCTCAACATGCCACCTTTTTGGAAAGGGAATTTCTTACAAAAGAAATTAGTGGCAGAGAGGTAGAACTGGAAGAGGTTCCAGCACCACAAACCGCAACTGATGATTTGATGGAACCGGAAGATTCAATAGTACCCGACGAACCCCAGCCTCTCCGCCGATCTAGTAGGGTTTCTCGTCCACCTGAGAGATACTACGGTTTTCTCATTGATGGTGGAAGCGAGGATTGCATCATGGATGATGATGAACCCACTAGTTTCGAGCAGGCCATCACGAGTGGTGACTCTGTGAAATGGCTGGATGCAATGCGATCTGAGATGGAATCCATGTACACCAATAAAGTATGGACTTTGGAAAATGCTCCTGAAGGGGTAAAACCCATTGGGAGCAAGTGGATCTTTAAAAAGAAATTTGGTGTAGATGGAAAAGTTGAGACTTTCAAAGCTAGACTTGTAGCAAAGGGTTTTCGTCAACGACCAGGTGTGGATTATGACGAAACCTTTTCTCCAGTGGCTATGCTTAAGTCCATCCGGATCTTACTTGCCATTGCTGCATACCATGACTACGAAATCTGGCAAATGGATGTTAAGACCGCCTTTCTAAACGGTGATTTAGAAAGGAGCGTGTACATGACTCAGCCAGAGGGCTTCGTAGATAGTGGGATCAGCGCAAAGGTGTGCAAGCTGCTTAAATCCATTTATGGGTTAAAGCAAGCATCGCGGAGTTGGATCATCTGTTTTGATGTTGTAGTCAAAGAGTTTGACTTCATCAAAAATACAGATGAACCTTGTATCTATAAGAAGGAAGCAGAGGGTAAGGTTGTCTTCCTCGTATTGTACGTGGATAACATGCTCTTGATAGGAAATGATATTCCTATGCTGCAATCAGTCAAGCTCTTCTTATCACAGAGATTCTCAATGAAAGATCTAGGTGATGCCTCCTGCATATTGGGAATCATGATCTATAGAGATAGATCTAAACAGATACTGGGATTGTCCCAATCCAGGTACATTGACACCATACTAAAGAGGTTTAGTATGGAAGAATCCAAGCGTGGGAACCAACCCACGATCTCTGGACTCACTCTCTCCAAAGAGATGTCTCCCAAGACTGATTTGGAGAGAGCTCGCATGCAAGGGATACCCTATGCTTCGGCAGTAGGCCATATCAAGTATGCGATGCTATGTACTAGACCCGATGTAGCATACTCACTAAGTGTAGTGAGTCGGTATCAAGCAGATCCTGGAGAGAGTCAATGGACAGCAGTGAAGAACATTCTCAAGTACTTATGAAGGACTAAGGAGATGTTCTTGGTGTATGGTAACGGAGAACTCCAGGTGGAGTCCTTTACCGATTCTAGCTTCCAAAGTGATAAGGACGACTCTAAGTCGTATTCGGGTTTTGTCTTTACCCTCAATGGAGGGGCGGTATGTTGGAAGAGTTCCAAACAGGATACCGTTGCAGACTCGACGATGGAGGCTGAATACATCGCTGCCAACGATGCTGCCAAAGAGGCTGTCTGGATAAAGAAGTTCATTAGTGAACTTGGTGTGGTTCCATCCATTGAGCATCCAATACCTCTGTATTGTGATAACAAAGGAGCTGTGTCTTTGGCCAAGGAACCCAGGTCCCATCAGAAGTCCAGACATATTCTGCGGCGGTATCACCTGATCAGGGAGATAGTTGATCGCCGGGAGATCAAGGTCAGGAGAGTAGATACGAAGGACAACACTGCGGATCCATTCACGAAGGTTATTCCCCATATACAGTTTGAGAGATTATTCGGGATGCTAGGTATGAGATACTACAGCAGCTGGCCTTAGTGCAAGTGGGAGATTGTTAGTTATGTATATGCCCTAGAGGCCATTGTTGTACATATGATGTATATTATGATGGATGCTTAGATATATACAGAGAGGACATTCTTGCTCGTCATGATAGTATGCTATTTGGTTTCACTTTATCTTAACATGTCGACTTGTATTGGTTTACTGTTTTACTCTCACATGTTGATAAAGCCCTTAGGATCTGTACTCGACTACTGGGACTATGATGAGATCATAATAGTGGGGCCGCGGTAGTCGATGAGTACACCCTATAACTGTTCCTAGTCGAGGGTATATCGAGACAGGGTATCGATATACCAGAGTAGACTAGCGTATACGCATCTTGACCCATATGATGGGCGATGGATGATCCCATATCCATCGGTGTTTGACATCAGAGATGGTGTACGGGTGCTCAGTGGAGACTGGGTACACTGGACGGACTCGCCGAGAACTCCCAGATGGTGATATACCACACGTCAGATGGCAGTTCTCCGGTGACACTGGTACAGGGTAGTCTGTAGACCCGAGATCGTCATAGAGTCTTGTGTGATTCCCACTGTGCTTTGATTTCCACCTTACCACGTCCAAGAGGGCGTACAAAACGGTGGCTTTTGGGTACAGTCCCGAATCACATGGAGGCAATGAGCGATAGGAGGGGATTCGTCTCTCCCGGTATAGGGAGTTGATGTTGTGCTGTGTTCGATTGGCTATAACTGGAAGTCCCTGGCCAGGGCTGATATAGAGATTTACTGGTAAGTGTTACTAGTAGCTTCTCGACCCGTTATGAGCCACACATCGACACGACTTATCGGTTACTGGGGTCTGACGTATACCACCCCTAGACTTGATATGCGACATATCAGACGAACAGACCGGACTGTACGGGAGTGTTACTGATCGGATTCACAGGAGAACGCACAGGCTAGCTTGTTGGTCTTCTGATCGCTCAATACCTGGGTGGCTGTTACGTTTAGCTGACCGCTTGCAGCTTGTGGGTGTTTGATATGATCATCACCTGCTACCGGCGTATTGACGATTCTTTAGAGTCCTACACAGAGGTTTCTTGGCTCAGACGAAACGGAGTAGAGGCACATATGTGATATGTGCAGGACCGAGAATAATGCGATATGGGATAGCGTATTATATTCTCGCGATATTTAGATATGAACCGGGACATCGGATCAAGTGTTGATTCTATGAATCGGTACATGATATATTAGTCGGTAATATTCGATATAGCCGGATCATCATTCAAGTGTTGATTCGATGATTTAATGTATAATAATATATATGATATATTGTATTACATTATCTAATATTGGCTCGCTTTATTATTTCATTTTCTCACTGGATGATACATTGATATATATGCGATATATGTTAATTGTATTATTTTCTTTTGTTGCAAATATATAATATATATGTGATATATATTATTGTGACATGATATGATTAATTGTTAAACATGTTTAAGGATGATTAATTGAGATTAGGGTTTGATTTGGGTTAGATGTTTCATGCATCATCTAGAAGCTTTTCCTTTTGTCATTCTTAAGATATTTTGGATGACACTTTCTTTAACTCAACCAAACCCTAACTCTAGTTATTTCTCTACAAAATCTTGACCACTCATCCTTGACCATGGTTTGCAATTCAATCATATGGTTTATATTCTATTCATCACAAATGGATTATTATGATTATTCCTTTTCCATTATCATCTTCTTCTCTCTTGAAAAGCTTGCTAGAAAATCCTTAAGTGATAAATAAATATGAGAAAATGATATAAAAAGAAAGCAAAATTACCACTCTCTCATCCTCATCTCATCTAGCCCATGAGATTAGTGTGTTCATCTCTTTAGAGTGAGAAAGCTTGAGTCGTTGCAACTTCAAGGTAGATCATCGGAGATTTGGAATACTTCGAGCTAGCATGGATCGTTCGAGTCGTGGAGCCTCTCATGAGTCCGGGAGATCGTGTATCGCGGCAAAGGGACTTCTACTCGGAGCTTGTGAAGTAAAGGAGCGGACTACAAAGGTTGTAATCCCTCACACTTAGATAAAAGTTATCATCATGCATGTTTAAACCTAATAATCTAGCAAAGATCCCGGCTTTGGGTTGTTCGGCACGTCTAAATTTTAATCCGGGCATGTTTGATGCCTTATGAACCTTCACAAGAGTGCCTGGGAACCCTACAAGGTGAACATGTAAGTATGTATGCAAGATGTACATGTAGCTATGTCTCATATGTGTATATACCTATCTCTAATGATACAATACCATATATGTATATAGGTAGCTAGTATGTGGCATGGCAAGGCATATGTGTAAGCATGCAAGTATACAGGTATGCTATATGTCATATGCACAATGAAATATGAATCAATGTCTCAATGTCCCTAACCATACGATATCTCATATGTATGTGTATTGTGCGTATCATGGCAATTATCGACGGTGTGGGTGGCATACAATCAGTGCTCGTGCAACATAAACCGTCAATAATAGTACAGTGTCCAAAGGGTACAAGTCCAAGCACAACAAGTAATGGTATGAAATGAAGTTTATGCACAATCTCTATATGTGTAATATAAACATGTGGCTAATATCATATCATATCTGTTGGATATAGTGCCCTCAAAGTCAATTATTGGATCGCAGGTACGTGATTGCAATGATTGAGGAGGACCTATACCGGTATCACAGCCTTACTCGAGATGATAGTATGCTATCTGGTTTGCCTTTATTAGTCGTGTACAGGTTCAGGTGACTGATCACTATTACACATTGATAGAGCCCTTAGGATCTTGCTTGACTACCAACAGTATAATGGTGATCATATACGTGAGTGTTGGGTAGTCCATAAGCACATCCTTAAAAGTGGTCCCTAGTCGTGGGAGTTTCGAGACAGGGCATCGATACTCCGGAGTAGACTAGTGTATACAGTCGAGACCCCGACGAGGGGCGGTGGCCGGTCTCACAAGCTACTGGTGTCAGTTGGATCACCTAAAATATATACATGTGCTCATTGGGTTATGAGTACACCGGACAGGACTCGCCGGGAACCTGCTAGTTGGTATTTATACCTAGTGTCAGATAGCAGTACCCTGGTAACATGTGTACAGGTTAGTTCATCGACCTGAGGTCGTCATTTGTCTCGTGTGAGTTCCCACTGTGCTTTGTTTTCTACCCTACCACGGCTTAAAGGAGTCATGCAAACATGTCTTTTTTGGGTACAGTCCCGAGCCACATGGAGGCAAGTGAGCGGATCGGCAGGGGATTCGTCTCTCCTGGTATTGGGGGTGAGATTGCGCTTTGTCTAGGAAAGTCATTACATGAAGTCCTTAGCCAAGGCAGGTGAGAATCACTGGTAAGTATTCGAGTAGTTTCTCAGGTGTTCAGGGCTTGTCTCCGACACGACTTATAACCCTATTGGGGGTCTGACGTTACCAGCCCCTAGGCCCGATATGCGATACTCATAGACGAACGGACCGGACTGTATGTATATTGTTACTGTTAGGCTCAGTAGGGTTCCAGGATGAGTTCGCTCATCGGCTACCCTTGAGGTCAGTACATGGGCAGCCGTTACACACTGCTAGTGCCGCTGACGCGCTTGTGGTTAAACCCACTGCCAGGGTATTGATGAGTCATTAGAGTCCCACATAGATAGTTTCCCAAGTTTGGACGAAACGTTGTAGAGGCCGTATGGTTTTATGGCAGGGTTCGGAAAATGCACGTGCGTTTACGCACGTGTGATATTTCGGGCAGATAATACTGGTGGGCTTTGGTTTAAGCCGGATCCATGTATTATACTGTGTAGATATAATATCTTTGTCTCAGTTGCACTTGTATTCGGTCGTAATACAAATGCGAGTATGTTTATACTGTTACAGGGTTATCCTGAAATTCGTTTCTGGATCGCTTTTCGAAGTTGCCAGTTTTCTATCACCCGTCTTAAACATTCGGTTTAATTCGGATTTATCTTTTCTTCTTTTGGGTGAGTCATGAGGGTGAGTCATGTGTGGAAGCTTCTAGATTGGTGACTAGGTTCATGACTCATTAGTTTGCATTAATGGTGGATGAGGTGTATTAGTGAGTCACCCTTTTCCATTAATGTGTTTTATTCTTGCTAAGATATTTCTTCTTGATCTTCTATCTTATGGTCACCTCCCTTGCTCCTACACTCACCCCTCCTCTCATTTGTATTGGCCGGCCATTCTTATTGAGGCAAAAATGTTTTTGTTGAAAAAAAAAGATTATGGAATTTGGTTCATGGAAATTAAATGTGCTCGTTGTATGGTTCCTAGGCACTCTAGTGAGGTCTCACAAGGCATCGAACATGCCAATTTCAAAAATTCTAGGTGCCGAGAGACCCGACTACGGATCGTTTGCTAGAAAACTAGGCGAAAAAGCTAACTAGTTAACACTTAACTATGAGAATACGGATATACAACCTTTGTAGATCCGGTGCTCCACCTCCACGGCTCCGCAATGAAGTCTCCTCGCTGTCCAAGAAGGATCCCGGTCTCTAGCGTCGGCTTCATCGGAGAATGGACGGGCTAGGTCATCGACGACGTGCCGAAGATGATCTACGTCGAAGCATCACTAGATCAAGCTTCACCTTCATCGAGCCATGAAAACTTGTGAAGGAAACATACTCTACTACTTGGAAAGAGGTAGAGGATGAAGAAATAGGAAGTGGGTAGACTTTAGAATTGGATTTCTCACTATAATTCATCACTTGCCATTGAAGGAGACAAGCTTTCTTCACTTGAAGAAATGAAGAAGAAGAAGAATAATGATATGATAAGTTAATTCCAAAAAGAAAAATAAAAGAATACTTATCATAACCAAACCATGGTCAAGTGTAGAGAATAAATCATGGTTAGTGGGATGGTTAGGGTTAAGCATGAGACAAAATGGTCACTTGGTCAAAGTCTTCATGAAGCTTCAAGAAAGAATAAAGAAAGCCACCATTTTTCTCTTTTGCTTTTCTTTTTCCAAAAGAATAAATAAATGAATAATATGAATAAGGAAATAGTAAACCCTAACCATTTCATTAACCAAGGTTTAATTCTTTACACTTAACCAAAAGGCATGTATCATCAAACATGATACAAGCAAGTGCACAAAATCATATCGCATATGCAATGCGCACATTCGAGTGAGAAAATCCATTTAAAGTGAACCGATACTAGTTAATGAAAAGTAATATATCAAATATATAATTATGCATTAAATCATTAAATCAACACTTGATTCAATGATCCGGTCATGTCGCACACAACTGACTAGTATAGTATGTATCGACTTATCGAATCAACCCTTGATTCGATAACTAGGTTATATCGCATACAACCAGTCGATATATATTCATCGCGAGAATGAAATACGGTATCACATACACGCATTATTCTCGGTCCCGCACATATCTCATATCTGCTCCTATTTCGTTTCGCTTGAGCCAGGAAACCTCTGTGTAGGACTCTAAAGACTCGTCAATACGCCGGCAGCAGATGATGATCATATCAAACACCCACAAGCCGCAAGCGGTCTGCCAAACGTAACGGCCACCCGGGTATTGAGCGATCAGAAGATCGACGAGCAAGCCCGCTCACACTCCAGTGAATCCAACCAGTAACACTACCGTACAGTCCGGTCTGATCGTCTGATATGTCGCATATCTCGCCTAGGGGTGGTAAACGTCAGACCCCAATAGCTCGATAAGTCGTGTCGATATGAGGTCTATAAAAATTCGAGAAACTACTGGTAACACTTACCAGTAAATCTCAGCTACCCTGGCCAGGGATTTCCTGTTATAGCCGATCGAGCACAGCGCAACATCAACCCCTTATACCGGGAGAGACGAATCCCCTCCTATCGCTCATTGCCTCCATGTGACTCGGGACTGTACCCAAAAACCACCGTTTTGCACGCCCTCTTGGACATGGTAAGATGGAAATCAAAGCACAGTAGGAACCACACAAGACTCTATGACGATCTCGGGTCTACAGACTACTCTGTACCAGTGTCACCAGAGAACTGCCATCTGACGTGAGGTATAATACCATCTGGGAGTTCTCGGCGAGTCCTTCCAGTGTACCCAGTCTCTATTGAGCACCCATATATCTCCTCTGATGTCAAACACCAATGGATATGGGATCATCCATCGCCCATCTGTATGGGTCAAGAAGGTATACGCTAGTCTACTCTGGTATATCGATGCCCTGTCTCGATACACCCACGACTAGGGACTTTGAAGGATGTACTTATGGACTACCATGTCCCCACTAGTATGATCCGCATCATAGTCCAGGTAGTCAAGTACACATCCTAGGGGCTTTACCAACATGTAACAGAGAGACAATCAGTGTACACGTTAAGGTAAAGAGTAACCAGATATCATACTATCATGTCGAGCAAGAAAGTCCTCCCTATATATGTCCCAGCATCCACTACAATATACATCCTATGTACAGTAATGGCCTCTAGGGCATACATATAACTAACAATCTCCCACTTGCACTAGGGCCATCTGTAGCAGTGGTTGTAGTATCTCATACTGGACCATCCCATAAAAGTCTCTCTCTGGGAATAGGCCTTCGTGAGTGGATCCGCTGCGTTATCCTCTAAGTCTGCTCTCCTTGCCTCGATCAACCTGGAGATCAACCATCTCCATGATCAGGTGATACCGCCTAAGAATAAGTCTGGATCACTGATGGGACCGGCGTTCCTTGGCATAAGCCACAACTCCATTGTCTCACAATGGTAGGAACGTAGTTCATCTCATGAACTAATATACACCCAAACATCCTCTTTGGTAGCATCATAAGTAGCGATGTATCTAGCCTTTATCGTCTAGTATGTCACGGTATCTAGCTTGGAACTCTTCCAACATACCGTTCCTTTACTGAGGGTAAAGACAATGCCTGCAACTGACATTCAGCCGTCTTTATCACCCTGGAACCCTTCCAGTGATTCTCCCCAGGATCGATTGATACCATCTCACTACAACTAGTGAGTATCATCCATTTAAATCTATCTCATAGATCCAAAACTCAGGATTTAGGAGGTATCACTTTGATCCTATATGGAGAATCATTGTGATAAGCGGAGATTGATCGAGCGTAGCATAAGAAACTCCTTTCTTATCAAAAGTATGTCATCCACGTACTCTACGAGGATCACCACCATACTCCCTACTACCTTTTTGTTTATACAAGGTTCATCTACCATTTTGATGAAGTCAAACTCTTTGACTACTACATCAAAACAGACGTTCCAACTCCGCGATGCCTGCTTTATCATATAAAACATCTTGCACACGTTTCCGCTGCTCCCACTGTTTACGAAGCCCTCTGGCTGTGTACTTACAGACGTTCTCTTCTAAATCAATATTTAGAAAAGCTGTCATGGCACCCAACCGCCAGATATCGTAGTCATGGTATGTAGCCGTGGCAAGTAGGATCTGGATGGACTTAAGCATAGCTACTTGAAAAGATTTCATCATTATCCACAGCTGGTCAATGATGCAAACTTTTAACAAGTCTAGCTTTGAAAGTCTCAACTTTTCCATGTACACCAAGTAATCTTCTCAAGATATACTTGCTCCTGATGGGGATTTAACCCTTCAGATATAGCAACTAAAGTCCATACTTTGTTTGTGTATAAGGATTCCATCTCAGATCGATAAACATCCAGCCATTCTCACAGAGTCTCACTCCTGATGGCCAGCTCGAAACTAGTTGGGTCATCATCTCATGATGCAATCCTCGCTCCCACTGTCATAGAGAAACCGAAGTATCTCTCAGGTGGGTAAGGAACCCTACTAGATCGGCGGAGAGGCCGAGGTTCGTTGGAATCTACTGAAACCTTTGGTTCGGTCAAATCATCAGTTGCAGTTTGTATAGCTGGAACATTTCCAGTTGTACATAACTGACATTGCCTCGAGCTTGTCCGGATTTTGCTTTTCAGACATAGGCCGGACAACCCCAAATCTTAACTAACTTAAGATATGGGCTCTTCCCTTTCCATATCATATATGAAGTGGTAGGCAACTGATTTGATTCGAACCCTATTCAATAGGTATGCAACTTCTCAAGTGCATAACCCCCAAAAGAAAATAGGTAACTCAGTAGTACTCATCATAGAGCACACCATATCATATATGGTGTATCTGCTCCGCCCCGACATACCATCGTGCAATGGTGTATACGGAGGAGTAATGCTGATAGAGAATCTCATTCTCCTTTAGAATAGTCCAGGAATTCCATGCATAAGTATTCTCCTCCCTGATCTCATCATAAGACATAATACTTATACCCGTATTTTGGTTCTCTACTTCTAAATCATATTCTGTGAATATCTCAAAAGATTCGGACTTATGTTTCAATAGGAACATATGATTGAATCTTGAGAGATTATCAGAGAATATAATGAAGTATAAAGAATCAGTCCTGGCATGTGTAGACTGGAGACCTTGCATACATCATCATGTATCAGTCCCAAGAGTTCATTAACTCTTTCCCTGTTTCCAGTAAACGGAGCTATGATCATCTTATCTCTGTAACATGACTGGCAAGTTTCACAAGATGTAAATTCAAACTGATTTAAATATGCATCTACATGTAACTTCAGCTAGTCGGGTCGCATTGATATGACCTAGTCTACAATGCCTCAAGAAGGATTCGTTCATTTCTGAACTCTTCCTCTTGTGTGTGTTCTGTATACTAAGAACTGTAGTTTGATTTAGAACATCAATGCTTTTAGATAACGTGCCTGAACCCAACTTTTGATATAGGAAATGTTCAAAACATTATCCAACAATACAAAATTTTATCATTTCTTTACTAATAAAGAGACTGATATGATTTTGTATATCAGGTTCGGTATCTAATAACATTCGTTCAGAATCAATGTATTAAAATACAGGGTGACAGTGACCAACAGACTTGACTGCAACACTTGCCCCGTTTTCTGCCTCATGAAACTTATCACCCGTTCTCAGTTTTTCTACCCTTTTGTAGCCCTATGTAACAGATTACATATCTGGGATCCTGATCCGGTATCATATACCAAGGATGCGGAGGATACTGAGAAACAATTCTTTATAATGAACACACCCGAAGATGATGCATCAACATGCACTCTCTTCGTTTGGGCGGCACGGGAAATCTGGTATTCCCCAATTTCCTGCTCTGTCTTATAATAATTATAAGTTGGAGCGGGACCAACGTTCCCCAGCTCAGTATAACAAGCGGGTTCGGTCAATAATCCGTATTATTATCTTGATTAAGGCGTGATATGGTCGCTACCAGGAGAGAGAGAGAAGAAATCACTCAGCGTGCGCTCTTGCAAGAATAGATTGGTTTTTATTTTATCTAATCAGGATGGCTCCCACTGCTTTTTATCAAATCTTCCTTCAAACCCTAAAAGGAAAGACTAGCCGGGATTAATTACACACTACAAGTTCGCCAATCTTTCAGCCAGGCCAGTGTCGGTACTTTGAGGGAGGTCCCCCGTGCTTTCGCACTAACCTAATTAATGTAAACCTCATTTTCCCAGAGGCGTAACCTCGTTAACACCTTTCTAGACACCTACTTGATCGGCAAATTGTAATGTGTAAAACTCTCCCAGGAGTAACTCTTACTCTCAGCGGGTATCGGGATCCAACTATCTCATAGAAGGTATGCAATCTCATTGCAAATTTCAACACTTGAAATTCCCGATAATATTTTGCCCCTAACCTCCTATGACCTTGACAAAGGCCAACAAACCATAGGATGCTAGTCAAGTTCAACCCGTCATTTCCTGATTGAATTAAACCCACCCGCACGGCCCTTGACAAAGGCCAACAAGGTCGCACGACTACCCTAACCCAATCTGCATCATATGCATAAGCAGATAAGCACCAATTAGCTACCGCACACTGCGCCTTGACAAAGGCCAACAAACGCAGCACGAATACTAACTACTACTTATCTGAAATGACGGAGGGCTACGACAGGTTTTTCTGAAAACCTATTGCGTAATGAACTTGATATCGTTGTAGAATCAAATGATTTTGAAATGGAGTGCTTTTGAGGCTTTTCTAGTTTTGCTAAAGGAGTCACTCCCGGTGAAGGGATCGTCGGTCCTTTCCTCATCGAATGAGGTGCGGGATATATCATATATATCATTGTGCAAAGCAAAAACTCTTAAAAGCAATCAAAAGACAAACCGAATGTGTAGCATCTGCCAGTTATTGCTAAAGGAGTCACTCCCGGTGAAGGGATCTCGGTCCTTTCCCTATCGAATAAGGTGCAGGATATATCATATATACCGCTGTGCAAAGCAAGAACTGTAGCTACCTGTTTTATTTTGAAATTCGATTCTACAACATCTTAGGTTTCTTTTATTTCATTAATCATATTAATGAAGTCCCATCATTTAAGTACCTAAACATCATAGATAAATACGACGTACACTTATGCCATCCGCATTCGCCTCGATGTCCCCTCGTGCACCGTTAGGTTAGGTAACTAACGACAGAGCGGGGCAGGGCTAGCGCGGGTGTAAAACATAAGTAACGTCTATATAATATATCATATATACTATATACTGTATCTATCAAAGAACATCACATGATCACATCACAGATATCGCAGCAGAAGAAACATATGAAATATTGGATATACTAGGACGTCCGTGTTTTCAATACGAGCCAGTATAAAACACGGATTCCACGGTCGTGATGAATAGCCAAACCCACACCCCTAGACCCCTACGAGAGCGGCAAGCAACCCAACCAATTTTGGAGTTAGCAGACCCGGACTCGACTCCTCGAGTTGGTCTCCCACTTGACTCCAGAACCCGGTTACTTGTGCCCTCTTCCTTGGGTCTATCCTAGTGCGGAAAAGTAAATAATATACAAAAGGTGACAACTTCCGCAACCTGGAAGCGCCCCAATAAAAGAATATTACATACAAGTTTTTACATGAATGAAAATGAAAAACACTCATCTCACATAAAAACCCCGGCTATTCGAACACGACGATCCAATATAACATATCCAGCAACACATAACATCACATGTCATCAACGTAAGTAAGTATGCATACCCTAATTGTCGTTGACGTATAGCAACGAAACCGGCGATATCACATATTACACTTACGGTCACAGAAAAGAAAGTGTAAAACTACAACAGTTGGAATCCGCAACCACCTCAGACATCGCATGCCTGACCAAATGAATTACTTAGACATCGCATGCCTAACAATTATAAACCCCGCATTTTAGTCTCTATATCGAAAACTCTTTTCAATATCAAGTCGGGCAATTCAACAGGATTCCCGAAAAACTGATCAAATGCTCGTCGCAAACTTCAGTAGACGGCCGCACCCCGATACCGTCGACGAAGTGCACCAAGGCGGAACACCGCTGCCGCGAGCACCCGAACGGATGCTTTCGGCCACGGGGTTCTCCTACAGTCACTTGGTCGGGGCTATGGAGTGAAGCTGTCTATTAAGTTTATCGGCGAGTATCCGCGTACGCTACGTGATTGCGACGGACTTTTGATCACATCAAAATTCCGTGGCAACCGATCAAGTGAGACTAAACTGCTATGTTTATAACATTCATTCAGTTATCACATAACATTTGTGAATTCCAATTGTTGTATCACATTCCGGATAAACAGAAAATGTTAAACTTTCCGATCGAACAGTCGAACACCCAAGTTTTCCCGATACAGATCAACACAAGAAACAAGTCTAAAAACATTCAGTTCGTGCCTCAGTACCAACGGTCCAGCCGTAGAAGGGTCAAGCCAACGCCTCACATGTGGCACGCCGTACTGCCCCAAACCCGAAGGTTCAAAGGGCAGTTCAAGACGGTCATATAATCGAGTTAAGGTTTGTTGTCTTCTAGAGGGTCCATTGCGTTACTTGCACAACTTAGAATGTCTTTAAACTACAGAAAAATCCAACACTTGGAAATTTCCCGACAGGGGAAAAATTGGGTATTTATATCCGGTCGAACTTTTTAACATATTCTAAAATTTATCCGGAAAGCCAAATAAACAAAATTTGATACCCCGATCGAAACATCGAATCCCCAAAACAACTCCAGAAAAATTCAACTCTTGAATAATATTTAAAAATACCCAGGAAAACCAGCAATATCAATTAGGAGTTACTGTGTAACATTGACTGAAGAATGAGTCCGTACGGCCGCGGATCCGCCGCACGAGCCATGCTCGTGCCGCGGACCCGCGGCTGTTTGATGGAATTACGCACTCGTATTTCACAGTTACTCTTAAAATAGCCTGCTGATATTTCTGCATATTTTTAATACTAAAAAATCCCTGTTTTTGAAAATTGGACAGAGAGCATGGGTGTGTTAGGATTTCGGGTTCGTTCGGAGTTCAAAATCCGTCTAGACTTCGCCTAAGGCTCTAGCTAGCCTCTGATACCACTGTAGGGTTCCTAGGCACTCTAGTGAGGTCTCACAAGGCATCGAACATGCCAATTTCAAAAATTCTAGGTGCCGAGAGACCCGACTACGGATCGTTTGCTAGAAAACTAGGCGAAAAAGCTAACTAGTTAACACTTAACTATGAGAATACGGATATACAACCTTTGTAGATCCAGTGCTCCACCTCCACGGCTCCGCAATGAAGTATCCTCGCTATCCAAGACGGATCCCAGGTTCTAGCGTCGGCTTCATCGGAGAATGGACGGGCTAGGTCATCGACGACGTGCCGAAGATGATCTACGTCGAAGCATCACTAGATCAAGCTCCACCTTCACCGAGCCATGAAAACTTGTGAAGGAAACACACTCTACTACTTGGCAAGAGGTAGAGAATGAAGAAATAGGAAGTGGGTAGACTTTAGAATTGGATTTCTCACTCTAATTCATCACTTGCCATTGAAGGAGACAAGCTTTCTTCACTTGAAGAAATGAAGAAGAAGAAGAATAATGATATGATAATTTAATTCCAAAAAGAAAAATAAAAGAATACTTATCATAACCAAACCATGGTCAAGTGTAGAGAATAAATCATGGTTAGTGGGATGGTTAGGGTTAAGCATGAGACAAAATGGTCACTTGGTCAAAGTCTTCATGAAGCTTCAAGAAAGAATAAAGAAAGCCACAATTTTTCTCTTTTGCTTTTCTTTTTCGAAAAGAATAAATAAATGAATAATATGAATAAGGAAATAGTAAACCCTAACCATTTCATTAACCAAGGTTTAATTCTTTACACTTAACCAAAAGGCATGTATCATCAAACATGATACAAGCAAGTGCACAAAATCATATCGCGTATGCAATGCGCACATTCGAGTGAGAAAATCCATTTAAAGTGAACCGATACTAGTTAATGCAAAGTAATATATCAAATATATAATTATGCATTAAATCATTAAATCAACACTTGATTCAATGATCCGGTCATGTCGCACACAACCGACTAGTATAGTATGTATCGACTTATCGAATCAACCCTTGATTCGATAACTAGGTTATATCGCATACAACCAGTCGATATATATTCATCGCGAGAATGAAATACGGTATCACATACACGCATTATTCTCGGTCCCGCACATATCTCATATGCGCTCCTATTTCGTTTCTCTTGAGCCAGGAAACCTCTGTGTAGGACTCTAAAGACTCGTCAATACGCCGGCAGCAGATGATGATCATATCAAACACCCACAAGCCGCAAGCGGTCTGCCAAACGTAACGGCCACCCGGGTATTGAGCGATCAGAAGATCGACGAGCAAGCCCGCTCACACTCCAGTGAATCCAACCAGTAACATTACCTTACAGTCCGGTCTGATCGTCTGATATGTCGCATATCTCGCCTAGGGGTGGTAAACGTCAGACCCCAATAGCTCGATAAGTCGTGTCGATATGAGGTCTATAACAATTCGAGAAACTACTGGTAACACTTACCAGTAAATCTCAGCAACTCTGTCCAGGGATTTCCTGTTATAGCCAATCGAGCACAGCGCAACATCAACCCCCTATACCGGGAGAGACGAATCCCCTCCTATCGCTCATTGCCTCCATGTGACTCGGGACTGTACCCAAAAACCACCGTTTTGCACGCCCTCTTGGACGTGGTAAGATGGAAATCAAAGCACAGTGGGAACCACACAAGACTCTATGACGATCTCGGGTCTACAGACTACTCTGTACCAGTGTCACCAGAGAACTGCCATCTGACGTGAGGTATAATACCATCTGTGAGTTCTCGGCGAGTCCGTCCAGTGTACCCAGTCTCTACTGAGCACCCATATATCTCCTCTGATGTCAAACACCAATTGATATGGGATCATCCATCGCCCATCTGTATGGGTCAAGAAGGTATACGCTAGTCTTCTTTGGTATATCGATGCCCCGTCTCGATACACCCACGACTAGGGACTTTGGACTACCATGTCCCCACTAGTATGATCCGCATCATAGTCCAGGTAGTCAAATACACATCCTAGGGGCTTTACCAACATGTAACAGAGAGACAATCAGTGTACACGTTAAGGTAAAGAGTAACCAGATAGCATACTATCATGTCGAGCAAGAAAGTCCTCCCTATATATGTCCCAGCATCCACTACAATATACATCCTATGTATAGTAATGGCCTCTAAGGCATACATATATCTAACACTCATTTCTCATTATTCCATTAAAAGGCAAATTCATTAACCGTTCATCCATGGTTTTGGATGAAACGAGACAAACTATTCTACTCATTCTCTACATCAATCTTGGACATGTCGGCTAGCAAACTTCATGTCCAAGTTGCCTCGGTTCAGAGGAGGGAGCCCGTATAAAGATCCATTGACGTGGTACCACCTGGACGAGGAGACCGGAGATCGAGCGAGATCGCAGATGCCACAAAGGAGCGTGGGATGATGGCTAAAGAACGAAGGACTCGGATCGTTCGGAATAGCCTTTCTACCCACTTTGTAGTTTGTTAGTTTAGCGTTAATGGAAAGATCCGGGTTATAGTATGCGATAGCGCTAGTTAAAAAAATTTTGTTCCGCGTTTGGCGTCTGAAAGACGGCCGGGGCGCTACCGTAGACTTACATGGTATCAGAGCCAGGCCATTAAACTTTATTAACTTGTTCTAACGCGTTTAAAATATTGATCGAACGGAATTTCGAAAACTGCAATTTTCTGTGTAAAGTTTATGTCGATTTTTAAAACAGGCCTAAAAATCATTTTGAGCATCTCCGAAAATCGTGCAGGCTTTTTTAAGAATTCTGGTGAAATTTGGTCAACTGAAGCTTCCAAAGCGCCGCAAAACCGCCGCGCAAACCCTAGTTTGGCCGCGGTTCCGCCGCAGTTTTAGAGCTATAGTAAACTATTTTTCTACAGTTGGTTCTTAATGTAAAATTGTGGTTTTTGGAATATTTCTTTTGGGCCTAGATTTTTTTTACTGTACTGCAGATGTACGTGGAGCCCACTTCGGGAAGTTTTGTCGATCGAAATTTAAACGTGTTAGTTTGTAGTACTTACATTATATCTCCGACCGTGAATGTCATTCGACCGATATATTGCGTCTGATTGCTATTGTCCTTTTAGACGGGTTTGCAAACGTGACATTCACGTTGATGTTCTGTTTTGTGCTGTGATATTGCGGATTTGTCGTGGTGGATAGCAGTGTGCAATGGTAGTGCAGTTTGGAATTATTTGTACATTTGATATTGCGGGGCAAGCGTCCAACATGTGGACTGCCATCACTGCCTGTTTGTATAATATTCTTTTGTGGCATGACCGGACTGAGGTCGATGTACCCGTTGTACATATTTTTCATTTCAGTACTAGGTTTACCCCGCGACGGAGTGCACGAATAGCCGGGTTCTGGAGGGCAACGGGTCCGCATCTTATGGCTTTGAGAGGTAGAGGTTCCTCACTCTAGAATTGGCAGACTAATCGCCGCACTCGTAGGGGGTATAGGTTGACCCAAGCAGGGGTGCTCAAGTTACCGGATTCCGTGAAGTGGAGGGTGGTCCATTCACTCTGCTGTAGGGGGCTGCCTCGCTTCAGGTTTTGGCGGGTAACTTGCCGCACCCGTAGGGGTCTAGGTTTCATTGCACAGACTATCCACACGACCAGGGGAATGTCGGGTTTCAGCAGCGGCTCTATGAAACCCGGGGATCCCAGATTATCTGTATTGTTCTGTGATGCTTATTACTTTTCCGTAATGTTGCATATTATCACGCCTGGAGCGATTATTTTATATTGGTATATATACTAGTAGATGTTGTATATGTTTTGGACCCGCGCTAGTCCAGTCCCCGCTCTGTCGTTAGTTAAGTTACCTAACGGGTAAAGACGGGACCCAGTGACGAATGCGGATGGCATATACGTACATTTTATTTCCGTTCTTTTCTGGTGCGATTAATTGATGGGACTGCGTTGATTTTGATCAATGCAAAGGAAAACAAACCTGTTTGGATGTTGTTGGAACAGTTTTAAAAAGTGTTATTACAAAGACGTTTTCTTTTGTTTTGCACAGTGGTATTCAGTTGGAATATCCTGCACCTCATACGATGAGGCAAGGGCCGAGATCCCTTCACCGGGAGTGACCCCTGGGGCAGAAGTTTACATCAGGGTAATAACTTCACTATAGTCGATTACATGTTGCTTTGCATCGCGGTATTCGGTTGGAATATCCTGCACCTCATTCCACGAGGAAAGAGCCGAGATCCCTTCACCGGGAGTGACCTCTTTAGCAAAGGTTTTCGCCACTATATTTTTATAATAAGCTATCAGGTTCCTTCAACGAGATCAAGTTCATTACGTTAAATGTTTTTCGCCAAAAACCAGTCGTAGCCCTCCATCGTTTCAGACGGTAGCATGTAGTATTCATGCTATGTTTGTTGGCCTTCATCAAGGCATAGTGGATGGTAGCTGCTTGTTACTGTTCTATTGCATAGATAGATGAGTTGGTTTGGGACAGTCGTATTACCTTGTTGGCCTTCGTCAAAGGTATGTACGGGTGGGTTCGAATTGAAAAGATAATGATGGGTAGAACTTGACATGTGACTTATGATTTGTTGTCCTTCATCAAGGTCATAAGAACATGGGGTAAAAATCATATCGGGAGTTTCTAAAGAAACTGAAACTTGCCAGGCATGCGCATACCTTCTGGAGTGTGATAACGTAAGTGGATTCCGTCACGTTATCATGCAATGAGAATTGGATCCCGATTCCCACTGATAAGTTAGTTTACTCTTCGGGTGATCCCGATTGATTCTTCTTTCAGGTTTGGAGGAGAATTTGACGGTACAGTTGGAGGTTTCCTGATTAGATAAAATGATAACCATTCTGATTTAGGTTAGAGTGCACGCAGAGTGTTTCTTTTCTCTCTCTCTTTGGCAGCGACCTTTGACCGACCCTAGACCATGACTCAGTGACCAAGTTGACCGAACCTTCTTAAAATACTGGCTTTTGGATTGTCCGAGTTGCATAGGACGTCATTTGCTACTCCTTCTTTTAACCTTTGAATTTCTCAGAACACCCAGTATTACTACGGACATCCACTTCCATTGGATAGATCATCGTATGGTTATATACGAACTCGAAGGGACTTCTTCGAGGATGGATCCAGGTTCAGGAGAAATAGAATTGGTTTATTCAGTTGCCTTTTATCATCACCTTCTCTCAGGTTGCGAGGGCTCCTTGGTTTAGGAGAGTACACCTATTAGACTTATTAGATAGTCTTCTTCCAAACCATAGGCAAGTGCCGAAAGGTAGGGAATGAAGAAAACCAATTAGCCTAAGTAGGGCGTGCAGAAGGTAATAACTAAAGACAAAATAAAGGGATTATAAAGAGGGCAAAGTAAATTGCGACTACTATCATTCAGGACCAAACCGCATACTTCATCGCCACTCCTATTTCACCTTTGCTTTTTTCCCCAGTTCGGAAGAAATAGAATAAAGTATTATTCAGTTGTCTTTTATCATCACCTTCTCTCAGGTTACGAGTACTCCTTGGTTTAGGAGAGTACACCTATTATGCTTACTGGATAGTCTTCTTCCAAACTATAGGCTGGTGCCGAACGGTAGGGAAGGAAGAAAACCATTTAGCCTAACGATGGTATACAGAAGGTAACGACTAAAGACAAATAAAAGGATTTAGAGAGATGGCAAAGAAATATACGGTTACAGTCATGAATTGGATTATTGAAGAGGCATTACTAGGAATACCAGGATACCCCTACGAAATATTTTCATGTTTCAGTTTCACTGTGCGTTGTTAAAGGAAAACTGATTTCCCGATTAGATACTTACTCCAGGGTATGTATTTACCAGGTATAATTCTCACATCTGTATGGTTATACAGATGATGAGTGAGAGTAAGTTATTGGGAATAAGGTGATCATCCTCATTATATCGGAATTCGTTGTAATTGGTGATATTTGAGGATGTCGCCTGGGTTTTTGCAAGACGGCATGTATTTGGTTTTGAGTATCCGTTATTGTGCACCAATTTCAAACTGATATATCTGTATGTTTATATTTATAAAGTGAGATATAACTTTTTGAAATTATGTCCAAGACATTTACCAATATCAGTTGACAATTGGGTAAGGGGCATTGAACATCGGAGTAGTTCTTAATCATAAGTACAGTTTTCAACCTAGGATGCAAAGGTTTTGAGTTATTCAACTCAGCGGACTTATACAGAGTATTGTATGTTATCCAGTGTCCATCAGGACAGAGGGGTTGGTCCTCGTATTATGTTCTGTTTACTTGTGACTTCTCTACTTTTTAGACAAGTATTTCTTACAAATACAAGGTCTAAATGTTGAGAAGTTATAGGTATAGGAATAAAGTAGAGAACCGGGTATCGCAAGTATCGGGATTATTCAAAGTGATCGAAGATGTAGATACTTGTGATTGGTATTCAATTGATAGAAATGGTTTTGAGAAACTTGTTTCTCTTTCGAGTTACTCATAATTGGATGCGTTCCTAAGTTGAGTAATGCTGATCGGTCTCTCTCCATTAAAGTTGATATGCACTGGAGACAGCTGCAAGATTAGAATCTGGTTCCAATTAAATAAGTGCCAAAGTTTCTATATTGGATATAGAATGGTTCATATCTTAACGATGTTAAGGTACGGGGAGTTGTCCGGCTTATGCTTTAAAACCAGACTCTGGATAACTCAGGGCACGTTTCTGTAATGGCAGTTTGTGGGTTGACCCGGGCTATGTCGAGGGTTGACTTTCTACCATCTGAAAGGTCAATAGTGATATTGTTCTTGACTCGCCACAGTTTTAGTAAAAATGTATTTTTTCAGAAAACAGTAGTTGGAGTATGGAAGAACTGGAAGTGATTCCAGAACCGCAAACGATTACGGAAAATTTGATAGAACCTAAATATTCAATCAGGTTTGACATTCCATTAGCCACTCCACAGATATGGTGGGTAACCTTAGACACCCGAGAGGTACTCCGGTAGCTTCAAGGACGGTGACAAGGAGGTTCTTGTTTAACCTGACACTACTGTTGTTCCAGACTACGAGACCCGGCAGGAGGTTAAGTATAGCGTCGTTCTAAACCAGCTTTAGAAGTGCACATACATATTATTCTGCAAGAGGGTTGTTGTGGTCAATGGGAGCAGCAGAAGCATTGTGGGCAAGTAGCTTATGTCTATTTATAGACTAGTGCACATATAGCAGAGAAAGATCATCTAATTTTGATGTGACAGTCATGGCTTTGACTTCATCAGAATAGGGGATGGATCTGTAAAGAAGGTAGTAGAGTGTGATGTCCTGGTATTTGGATAACATACACAAAGTAGGAAGTAAAATTCCTATACTACGATTGGTTGTACTGTGGTTGTCACACAGTTGTTTCTCCACACAGGATATGGATATAATATCAGACATTCTGGTTGCTAGATCTAGATTTGCGTAGTTTCACAATGTGGGTACTTTGACAATATTTTAAAAGTATTTGGAATAGATGACTCCTGGCATGGTGGTGTACCTGCAGATGATGGAGTCACCCTCTCTAAAGGTGTCTTACAGACTAAAGGGGAGAGGGATGTGCATGATTGGCAGATCACTTGCTTAGGTAATTGAGTCAATCATGAGATGTCAAGTACCACACCAGATGTTGTTTTTGCTCTAGATGCGATAAGTATATATTAGTCCAATCCTGAAGAAACATAAGGAAGCAGTTTTAGAACATAAGTGGATGTTCTAAGGATTTGATGACAGCAGCCTTCTTTAGGAGACGGTTATCATTCCAGGCTTCAAAGGTGACATGGTTGACAGAGTGATTATCAGAGATATAGTTTTTCCTCTGACGAGGGAAAGTATTATGGACAGGTGGTCCAAGAGGATACTTTGGGAGGCATGGTGCAGGATACTGATTAGGTTCAGTTGACGATACAGTCTAAGAAGTTTGGATTTGGAGTTCATTTATGAACTAGGTCCCATCAGATATCCAGACATATTCTAAGACAGGTATTACTCAATTCGGTAGATGGATTTCTCCGCGAACTTGAGATTAAGAGAGACATAGAAAGAAACATCAGGGCGGATCCACTCATTAAGGCTATTTCTCGAACACAAGAGTTTTACAAACAGGCTTTGTGAAACTGATTAGTAGAGGAGTTGGATGTTCGGTATCACACGGGCTGTGAGTATGCAACATCGCAATAATTAGCCTTAAGTGCAAGTGGGAGATTGTTGGATATAGTGCCCTCAAAGTCAATTATTGGATCACAGGTATTGATTGCAATGATTGAGGAAGACCTATACCGGTATCACAGTCTTACTCGAGATGATAGTATGCTATCTGGTTTGCCTTTATCAGTCGTGTACAGGTTCAGGTGACTGATCACTATTACACGTTGATAGAGCCCTTAGGATTTTGCTTGAGTACCAACAGTATTATGGCGATCATATACATGAGAGTTGGGTAATCCATAAGCACATCCTTAAAACTGGTCCCTAGTCATAGGAGTTTTGAGACAGGGCATCGATACTCCGGAGTAGACTAGTGTATACAGTCGAGACCCCGACGAGGGGCGATGGCCGGTCTCACAAGCTACTGGTGTAAGTTGGATCACCTAAGATGTATACAGGTGCTCATTAGGTTATGAGTACACTGGACAGGACTCGCCGGGAACCTGCTAGTTGGTATTTGTACCTAGCGTCAGATAGCAGTTCCCTGGTGGCATGTGTACAGGTTAGTTCATCGACCTGAGGTCGTCATTTGTCTCGTGTGAGTTCCCACTGTGCTTTGTTTTCTACCCTACCACGGCTTAAAGGAGTCATGCAAACATGTCTTTTTTGGGTACAGTCCCGAGCCACATGGAGGCAAGTGAGCGGATCGGCAGGGGATTTGTCTCTCCTGGTATTGGGGGTGAGATCGCGCTGTGTCTAGGAAAGTCATTACACCAAGTCGTTGGCCAAGGCAGGTGAGAATTACTGGTAAGTATTCCAGTAGTTTCTCAGGTGTTCAGGGCTTGTTTATGACACGACTTATACCGCTATTGGGGGTCTGACGTTACCAGACCCTAGGCCCGATATGCGATACTCATAGACGAACGGACCGGACTGTATGTATATTGTCACTGTTAGGCTCATTAGGGTTCTAGGATGAGTTAGCTCATCGGCTTCCCTTGAGGTCTGTACATGGGCAGTCGTTACGCACTGCTAGTGCCGCTGACGTGCTTGTGGTTAAACCCACTGCCAGGGTACTGATGAGTCATTAGGGTCCCCCACAGATAGTTTCCTGATTTTTTGGAATTTGCGTGTTCAAGTTTATTACCGCAATCAAAATGGTTTCGCTTGTAGCTATCCGGTTGAGTACGGGTCGTCCGCAGGGAGATGGGAATCTTTTTCTATGTGCTTTAACGAGTTAAGTCCAAATGTCCAGATTTGTTTATGATTAACTATGTGCTAAAATGATATATAAGGAGAGCTTGTTAGGGTTAGAATTAGGTTAGTTTGAGTTAGGAGTCGCTCGCTTCTTTCGTTGCCACTCTTAATATTGGTGTTACGGTAATCGGCAACAACGGGGATTAGCACGACTAGGAAGAACTTGCGGTTATAAGCTAGGTTTTCCAACGCTTAAGTTCTTTCTTTTGGTGCTTGTCCGTTCGTTCTTGGCTCTTAGCCATAACCTCCGGTTAATTCAACCACAACCGGTCTCACTAAGGAATCACCGCTATCATGTAGGATAGGGTGCCGTAGGGAGCGGATTGTGGTTCAATTAACGGGAGTCCGAATTAAGATGTTGGGTAAGGAAAGAGTGAGGGAGATTTCCTTCTCTCAAACTTCCCTTATCCTACCCTAACAAGTTAGAAAACTACTCACCCATTACAAGAAAAAGAAAATAAAACAAAAGGAGGAAGATAGAAAGAAAGAGGTTAGAAGACTACAACTAGCTATTTAAGACCTCACTTTGGCAAGGATCAAGCTTAAGCATCATTGTTGTTTATGGATAAAGAAAAAGAGAATAAGAAAAAAACAAGCAACAAATAACAACAACTAGATTAGCAAATGAAAAATACAAGCAATTATCATTAGCAATATAACAAGACAAGCATGATAACAACAAGAACTCTTTTATTCATCACTTCACTCACAAAAGCTCACTACAAGTTTTTAATGGAGAAGAGATGAGAAGAGGAAGAAGAACAACAACATATATCCTAAAATCTAAATACAAGAATAAGCACCCTTGGCTTTGGCAAGTTCTGGACTATTTATAGGCAGGAAACAGAGAACCTAGGGCAACATTCTTGATTATTATAAAAAGACCAAACAACCCCTGTAATTTGATCAACTGACAAGCCAGCATGGCCGCGGTTCCGCGGCCTAAGCATGCTTATGCCGCGGTTCCGCGGCCATTATGGGGATATTGGCCTTCAGGTTTGGTGATTGTCCCTGGTTTGCAATACCCTTCAGTCTGGTATATGTTGTTTCTCAGAATTTCTGCACGATTTTTCCAGAATTTCTGCTGATCAAAAGGTGATGTGATGTGGATCTTTTGCCATGATTTTTCTTGAGCTCCGTGTAGATATGTTGGATCTTGTGTTGACATTGAGCTTTGTGCATGAAAATGACATCGATTTGCCATTTTGTCCTTTAAACTGGTGTGCGGCAACATACGGAAAGAGAGCGGAGACCCGTGTTTTATCTGTGGTGGGTAGTAATCCGGATTTTGTCATGCTTTTCCATGAATATCATTGTTTAGAGCTGAGAACCTGTATCCTGTAATTAACTAGAAAACACGGCTCAAGAGTACCTACCGATAAGCAATGTGATAAAAATTAGGCGGTATAAAAATGCAAAAATCTGATATGAACAAATACCCCAAACTTGTCATTTGCTCGTCCCGAGCAAAGCCAATTTATTGACAATAATTCCTAACCTCACTTTCGCAGGGAACGCGTTTGCAATGAGCATGTGCAACAAGCCGTTAAATCTCTAGGTGTCCCTAGTAGGAGGAGTGTTGTCTCCTGAGGGTTTTCAGCGGATACTACCCACAAAATCCGGTCAAGCTAGTTTTGCAAAATAACTATGATTCAAACCATAAAGTTTTGTTTCAGAAAATAACAATTCTATTATCCTAAGTCTAGACTATCGAACCTTTATTTTTCACACCTCGCTTCTTATTTAACTTAAGATTTTATATGTCTTTACGTGCAGTGCAAATAGTGTCATTAAGTTCCAGAAGGATCGGTTAAAGTCATCCTGTCACAAAATAAAGCCCAGATAAAAATTTTAAAAGGATCACATAAGTTTTATAAAGAGTTAAGCATTTTTTAAGTTTCGTTTTCCAGTAAGGTTTCAATTTCAGAATTTCTATCTTCCTTAACAGGAAACTAGGTCTTATTTTTCACTCTACCTTTTCTTGTTTTTATTTCATACACACCTCTGTGAACGTGCAGTAGTCTTTATCATAGAATAAAACCTTCATATCTCCGCTAGAAATATTTTTTATAAAAACCTGTCTTTTGTCAAGATTATTCTCACACAAAGAACCATTAGGAATTTTAACTCGGAGAGAACACTTGCTTGACTTTGTTTTCATCTGGAATTTCTAGGCTTCTTAACGAGCTTTGGGCCAATGCACCCAAACCAGTTGGCTTTAGGGCATTAGGTGTAGAGACACCTCAGCGGACTTAATTACTCAAGTTACCTAGGCCTAAAAACAAAAGACAATTTAGCGTGAAAATCATGATGATTCAATGCGAACGGAGATATAACCGGCAGTTCAATTATTTTTTTGGATAAAAGACGTGTTTACTGGGTTCGGTGTGTAATCATTCCAATCAAGTTCCAGATGGGTTATTTTTCAGACTTAGTTCCAATTAAGGCATCAATAACATTCCTTCATATTCACTTCACTTCATAAACTATTCTTGATATTACTTATTTCAGAACAAACCTATTTGATCCTCAGAAAATCATTTATTCATTTAAATGTTTTTAGACATAATAGACTTGTCATCTAATTTCCAAAACTCACGACATGTGTAGTGTGATGTAAAGACGTATATCAGCTATAGTTAACTTCAAAGGAGAGTTATCTTTCAGGTTTTCAAAATCTAAAAATAAGATTTAGTTATTCTTATCTTATCAAACAAAACCGTTGAAATGTTGAATCAGAGTTCTCCCACTAGCTAACTTGACAGAAAAGTTTTTATGTTTTTAGAAAATTTTCTGATTTTTATGGATTTTAATATGCAGATGCAAAATATACATATGAATGCGAAGGTTAGAAATGCGTACCGAGCGTACCCCCAAACTTAAACTGGACAGGGTCCTCATTGTTATTGCATGAAGAGATCTTTGAAGGGTCAAAATTGTCGGTTAGATATACACAATTTTTTTTTGTTTTTGTTTTTAGAGAAAAGAAAAATAGTAAAAAAGAATATCCACAAATATATACAAAATGGTATATACATACCCCCAAACTTATTTGGAACAGTGTCCACTGTTCTTGGCTCGATAAACGAAGTTTGGTGGTAGGCAGAGGAAGATTATGCTGGGTAAACCGGCTCCTGTAAGACCAGGAGCTCCTCTGTTGGTTCGGCGCTAAGGTACGGTTTAAGTCGGTGTCCGTTTACTTTGAAAAATAAACCGTCCTTTGGATTCTCTAAATCCACAGCGCCATGCAGATACACATTCCGCACAAAGTATGGCCCTTTTCAGCGAAATCTGAGCTTACCTGGATGGAAATGCAGCCGAGTGTTGTAAAGCAGTACATGTTGACCAGGTACGAAAGTTTTACGCAAAAGGTGTTTATCGTGAAACACCTTCGTTCGGTTCTTAACGACAACCGCGTTTTCGTAAGCCTCATCCCTAAGCTCGCTCAATTCGTTCAACTGCAGCTTCCGATGGATGCCCGCATCTTCGAGAGACAGATTCAGCTCTATTATCGCCCAAAATGCGTGATGCTCTATTTCCACAGGGAGGTGGCAAGCCTTTCCGTACACAAACCGATAGGGAGACATGCCAAGATCGGTCTTATAAGCGGTTCGAAATGCCCAAAGGGCATCAGTGAGTGTCAGCGCCCAATCCTTACGGTTCTTGGAAACCGTCTTCTGCAGTATCTGCTTGATTTGCCGATTTGAAACTTCAGCTTGCCTACAGGTTTGGGGGTGGTAGGGCGTAGATAGTTTATGATTAATGGAATATTTCTGCATCAAGGCCTCGAAAGTCTTATTGCAGAAATGAGTTCCATTGTCGCTAATGATCGCTCGGGGGTGCCCAAACCGGGAGAAAATGTTTTCTTTAAGAAACCTAACGACTACCTTGTTGTCGTTAGTCCGGCTGGGCACAGCCTCGACCCACTTAGAGACGTAATCAACAGAGAGAAGGATGTACAAGTTCCCAAAAGAGCTGGGAAATGGCCCCATGAAATCTATCCCCCAAACGTCGAAAATCTCCACAACCAAGATTGGTTGGAGCGGCATCTCGTTCCTCCTGGATATCCGGCCCAAGTGTTGGCACCGGGAGCAAGTCTTGCAGTAGTCATGACTGTCTTTGAAGAGTTGTGGCCAGTAGAAACCACACTGCAAGATCTTCTCAGCTGTCTTTCTGGGGCCAAAATGCCCACCACATGCTTGATCGTGGCAAAATGACAGCACACTCTTGAATTCATCGTCAGGGACACACCGACGAATAATCTGGTCGGGACAGTACTTGAACAGATAAGGTTCGTCCTAGTAAAAGTGTTTTACTTGGGATAAGAAGCGAAGTCTGTCCTGACTTGACTATTCGGTCGGTAGTAATCCTGTGGCCAAATAGTTCACAATATATGCGAACCAGGGTTTGCAAGATACTGTCAAGAGCTGTTCATCCGGGAAAACATCGTTGATCGAAATTTGAAGCGACGACGAAGAAGGAAGTCGTGAGAGATGGTCGGCGACTACGTTCTCATATCCACTTTTGTCATTGATGACAAGGTCAAACTCTTGAAGCAAGAGTATCCAACGTATTAGCCGAGATTTTGCATCTTTCTTCGCAAAAAGATGGCGCAGAGCAGAATGGTCTGTGTAGACAATGACTGGAGAGCCGATGAGGTAGGGCCTGAACTTTTCTAAAGAAAATACAACAGCCAAGAATTCCTTCTCAGTTGTTGTATAATTAAGTTGGGCGTCGTTCAGGGTTCGGCTAGCATAATAGATTACGTGCGGCATCTTGTTGATGTGTTGTCCAAGGACAGCACCAATGGCAAAGTCGGATGCATCGCACATAATCTCAAATGGGTGCGTCCAGTCAGGTGAAGAAAGAACGGGAGAAGAAGTGAGTGAGCTTTTTAATGACTCGAACGCAGTCACACAGCTCAAGTTGAAATTGAATGGCGTGTCCTTGGCCAGAAAAAGAGTCAAGGGCCTAAAAATCTTGCTAAAGTCCTTGATCAACCGTCTATAGAACCGGCATAGCCAAGGAAGGCTCAGATGTCAATGACGCATCTGGGAGGAGGGAGATTGGAAATGACCTCAATCTTTGCTTTGTCAACCTTTATGCCATTTTGCGAAATGATATGTCCTAAGACAATACCTTCGCGCACCATGAAGTGGCACTTCTCCCAATTCAAAGTGAGGTTCTTGTCCTTACATCGGGTAAGGACAGCGTCAAGATGCAGCAAACACTCATTAATGGAATCGCCGAAGATGGAGAAATCGCCCATGAAGATCTCCAGGAATTTTTCCACCATGTCTGAGATGATTCCCATCATACACCGCTGGAAGGTAGCGGGCACATTGCATAACCCAAAGGGCATGCGACGATATGCAAACGTGCCGAAAGGACAAGTGAATGTGGTCTTGTCCTGGTCTTTTTCGGCGATGGGAATCTGATTATTGCCGGAGTAGCCGTCAAGAATGCAGTAGTACTCGTGTTCGGCCAATCGTTCAAGCATTTGGTCAATGACAGGTAGCGGAAAGTGGTCCTTCCGCATTGCGGAGTTGAGTTTTCTGTAATCGATGCATAATCGCCACCCGGTTTAGGTGCAAGTAGGGATTAACTCGTTCGCCTCGTTAGTGATGACCGTTATGCCTGATTTCTTGGGGACAACATGAATGGGGCTAACCCACTGGCTATCAGAGGTAGGGTAAATGATACCACAATCCAGACACTTTACGATTTCCTTTTTCACAGCCTCCTTCATGACTGGGTTGAGTTGCCTTTGTGGATCCCTGGCTGGTTTGGCATCATCCATTAGATGAATATGATGTTCAACGATAAGGGGACTAATCCCCTTGATGTCCGCTATGGACCAGCCAAAAGCTTGCCTATTGCTGTGCAAGACCGCAAGAAGGGCTCTCTCTTGCTCTGGAGCTAGAGAAGCCGAAATGATAACAGGAAGGGTCTCGTTCTCACCCAAGTAAGCGTACTTAAGGTGAGACGACAAAGGCTTGAGTTCAAGCGTTGAAGGTGAAACGATTGAAGGCAAGATTGGTGAAAAGGTCTCGAGCACAAAGGATTCCAGCAAAGGTTCAAAACGAGTGTAAGCGACCGAGTTGGATGGTTCAGGTAACTCATCCGGAAATTCGAAGGATTCAAACTCGGATGGTGAGTGGCTAAGATTGTTCAAGAAAGTGAAACACTCATAGTCATTGTCAGGCGCAGAAACAACAGCTTGTTTGAAGAGGAACGCACTAGTGGCGTTAAGGTTGTCGTGATCGAACAAAAACTCCTCGAATTCACACTCTTCTGGGGTGATCTCCTGGATTGAGCAAACGTCTAGTATATGAGCATTAGGTTCGGTGGGCTAATTCCCCAACCTAAAAATGTTGAGTTCAATTGTCATGTTTCCAAAATATAGGTTCATCGAACCATTTCGACAATTGATCACAGCATTTGAGGTTGCAAGGAATGGGCGACCGAGTATCACCGGAATTTGATTCCGGGGGTTAGCTACAGGCTGTATGTCTAAAAAAATGAAGTCAACGTGGAATATGAAGTCCCCAACCTTGATTAACACATCCTATAGATCACCCCTAGGATGGGTGATCGATCGGTCGGCCATTTGGAGAGTGCAGTGTGTGGGTTTCAGCTCTCCTACACCTAGTTGCTCATATACTGAGTACGGAAGCAGGTTAACACTGGCACCAAGATCTAATAGTGCGCGGTTGATGTTCTTATCCCCAATGGTAATAGAAATCATAGGACAGCCAGGGTCCTTCCGTTTTTGAGGTAAAGATTGGGTAAGAGCATCACTCACAGCACTAGCCAAGAAAACTTTCTTGGGTACCTGAGATTTCCTCTTTTTCGTGCGCAAGTCCTTTAAGATTTTTGCATAGGACGGGACTTGTTGGACAACATCTAAAAGGGGAATGTTGATGTTAACCTGTTTAAACAACTCTGGAATATTCTCCATTTGCGGATTTTGTTTATTGGACCTCAACCGGTTTGGAAATGGAACGTTTTTAAAATTGGTTGAGTCCAATGCTTGTGGAGGAGATTGTTGAGTTGGAACGGATCCCAGAGCTGGTGTTTTCGTGGAGTGAGAAGTGGGTCTATTCAGAGCAGAAGAAGAAGAAGAAGAAGAAGAGCCTTTTGATGAATTGAGAATAGGCTCAGAAGACGTAGAAGAAGAAGGAGAAGAAGAAGAAGCGGCCGGGGTGTCATTATCCTCAATTGTTGTGCCGATGTTGTTGTGCAGCATCCTTCCCGATCTCAATGTAGTCACGGCACTCACATTATGGTTCTATTGTTCAAGAGCAATATGTACATTATGTGGGTGACCGGGATTTGGGAGTGGTTGAGATGGAAGCTTCCCATTTTCTCGCTCGCTTAACGCTGCATTCAGCTGTGCAATCTGGGATTCGATGGTCTTGATGCTTTGCCCGTGTGCAGCAGTGTGTTGCACCAAAGACTGAATAGACGACAGGATGTTTGTGGTGGATTGTGTCGATTGTTTAACGAACGCCTCCAAACTTCGTTTGAGCGAGGAAACCTTATCGTTGTTTGACGGGACAACGTTGTTTTGGGGAAAAGAATTGTTGGGTGCAAAGTTGTTCGTCTGATTTTGAAAAGGTTGGGGTTGGAAGGGCTGCTGAAACTGATGTTGAGTTTGTTGTTACGCTTGTTGTTGCGGAGGAGGGGGCCTCTGGAAATTGTTGCCTTGGAATTGATGCTGATTCTGATTCCAGGCGAAATTGGGGTGGTTCCTCCAACCGGGATTGTAGGTGGAAGAGTATGGATCATTTCTTGGTCTTTGCTGAAATGCAGCATTAACCTGATCCTGTCCTTGAGATGGTGAATTATAAGGACACTCTTCGGTTAAGTGAGAAGGATCGAAACAACAAGCACAAATGGTACGAAGGGGAAGAACAGGGGCAGGAGAAGGTGATGAAAATTTGCTCTCTATCGCTTCAAGTTTTCTCATTATTGCAGCCATTTCAGCTTTTATCGCAATAGAGACATCGAGTTGGAGTGGAGGAAGAAGAAGAAGTTGGTCTGGTGCTCTCCCATTGAAGCGTTTGTTCCGCAAGGTTGTCAAAGAATTACCACGCTTCCTCGTCAGATTTCGATAGGAAGTGGCCCTGACAAATGGTTTCCAACAACTGCTTGGTTGCTGGGTTCAGGCCCTCGTATAAGGTTTGGCAAAGTTGCCATTTCTCAATACCATGGTGAGGGCACTGAACAAGAAGGTCTTTATACCGGTCGACGCACTTCCAAAAGGGTTCAGTAGGTAGCTGAGAGAATTGGTTGATTTCGTTATGGATCCTTGTGGTTTTATGATTCAGATAGAATTTCTTGAGAAACACTTTCACAAACTCGTCCCAACTGGTTATGGAGTGGGAAGCGGTGCTATACAACCATTTTTCAGCAAGATCGCACAAAGTGAACGGAATGACCCGTAGCCGTATAGCATCGTCCGACAGCTGGGTGGTTTTCATCATGGCACAAACATTTTGGAACTTGTTGATGAAGATATATGCATCTTCAGATTCAAGCTCATGAAATTTCGGGAGCAAGTTAATAAAGTGGGGCTTAATTCAAAATTATCCCCATTGGCCGGTGGAAGGGAAAGACAGGTGGGAAGTGCAGAACGGGTGGGATAGAAACGATCATGGAGTGCGATTCGCTGTGGCGCTACAACAGGCGGTGGTGGTGGGTTATTCGCATCCATAGAAGGTCGAATCAATCCAGGGGGAGTTGAAAGGATGTTTGGATTAAATCCTGACATTGCGGAAGAAGAAGTTGGTGATGGTGAAGGTGAGGATGTATGAACAAAATTCCGGTCAACGTCTGAGTTGGCCAGCAAAGGTAAGGGTGAAAGAGGCGTGGATGGAGTTTCGACGTCTGAGTCGATCGCGTAGTCGGTAGCGACTAACGTAACGAGGACTAGGCGGGCGCTAGTATTCCGAGTCCAAGCGGACATACAATAAATGAGTTTAGTGCAGTCAAAGAGGAAAAGGTGAGTGTAAGAAAACGTCAATGGAGAAATACGATGGGTGATGGGTGAAAAAAATGGGATTTTGGCGATAAAGGGCAAGTTTTTATAATAGTTTTTGGTTTTTGTGTTTTTTTTCCTTTTTAGAAAGAGCTTTACAGAAATATGTACGGACTTACGGCTTCAAGCAATCACAAACAAAATATGCACAATCACACCTAGATCTAGAATCACCTAGGTCAGCTAGAAAGCTCCTAACTATTCCAAAGGGCTAGAAATAGGACCTCAAACCGCCTCTTCTCCGCCAATTGCGGCCAGGTAAGTGCCAGCTAAGTGGGAGGGTCCCCACTACGTAAGTAGTGGTCCTAATTAAGTAGCCACTTGCCTTGGACACACTTGCCTAGACACCGCAAAGTCAGGATAGGATAAACGGCCGATGCCTGTAACTAGTCCTCTGTCCTAATGAGCGTGAAGTTCTTAGGGCTAAGTCTAGTATTTTTTAATTAAACAATGGTCAATGCATATGCTTTTTGTGATTTCTGGGGTCCTGGGAAGGGTGATGAAATCCCCTCCCAATCTGGATTGGTTTCAAGCCCTTTAAAGTCCGTATTAATAAATGCAAAGCAGTAACAATCAACTGCAATCAATTTTTATTTTTTTAGCGCGGCGCAAAGAATCCTACACAAAAAATATTTATTGGAAGGGGGAAGAGAATTTGCGCAAAGAATGCTGTAGAAAACACAGTTCAGTGGTGTCATAGGAGTGGGGAAGAAGAGAGAGAGACTTACAGAAATTTTTAGCAATCGACGGCTATAGATGGCCACGGTTCCGCGGCAATAGAAGGCTTATGCCGCGGTTCCGCGGTAGGTAAGTGGAGTTGGCCCTTCCGCTTCCTGGACTGTGCTGCCTTGTGTGTCCTCTTCTTTTCTGGAGCTCCTGAATCTTTATTTGCTCACTGGATCTGCTCCAAAATTTTATAGTAGACCGTTGGTTCCGTTTTGATCAAACGCGGTGTAGCCGTGAGATATGGGTCTAACTTCCCACGTCATTGGCACTGAACTCGACCGTCTTTTTATCCTGCACACATGCACAAAAACTAATCAAAAATGATAAGATGGTATTTTACAATGTATATTGTTTTTTTTTGTTTTGTTTTTCGGTTAGATTAATATTCACAAATTAACCCGAAATTACACAAAGAAATAAACTACCGTCTCCCCGGCAACGGCGCCATTTGATTGTTTGGAATTTGCGTGTTCAAGTTTATTACCGCAATCAAGACGGTTTCGCTGGTAGCTGGCCGGTTGAGTACGGGTCGTCCGCAGGGAGATTGGAATCTTTTTCTATGTGGTTTAACGAGTTAAGTCCAAATGTCCAGATTTGTTTGTGATTAACTATGTGCTAAAATTGTAAGTCCACGTTGCTCACCCCGGTTCTTACGGGGAGGCGAAAACGGCGAAAAACAATAATTTTGGCGCAAGGCAACATGGACTCAAAAGCCAGGATCTTGGCTAAACTAGAAACTAGAAACTACCAAACAAGTAGAGGCTTTAACTACTATGCTGTAGAAAATATACCTCACGGAACCGGTCCTTCGGGTCTTCTCTCCGCTGTCCGGCTCGTCCAACCACGCTCCGAGGGTCCATCCGGATCTTGGTCACCTCCGCGGACTTCTTGAGTCGAAGACGATCCACCCGAGTGTTGTACACCGAGCTCCACCTCAAGCCGAGGCAACTAAGGCAACGAGATCGCTAATCTAGATGCTCTAGGTTGTGTAGAAGAGAAAGATGGAAGTGTTTGTCTATGTGGATTCTTTTTCTCTCAACACATGAGATCAAAAGAGTTTATCAAGAGGAGGAAGATGAAGGAGAAACTTTAGAAACCATGGAGCTTTTCTTTTCTTCTCACTTCAAGAGAGAGAATGAGAAGAGAATAATGAAAAAATTCACTAAAGCAAATGAACCATGGTTGCAATAATACACTAAAACCATCATTACTAATCCTATCATGATAAAGTTGATTTCACTAATGACTTGACCATTTTCATAACACAAGAAATAAAAAGAAAATCAAAGAAGAGTGTAGACCTCTCTTGAAGGTCAATGGTCAACTCCGGTCAATGGGTCAACAAAGTCAAGAGAGGTCAAGGTGGTCAAATGGTCAATGCAATTAGCCATCACTAAACTATCACTAAAGGGATTAGTAAACAATGTCTCCGGCTCATAACGGTTTTGACCAAACGAATTGCCAAAACCCTAATGAGCCTGCCACATAACAGTTTTGGCCGAACCATCTGCCAAAACCCTAATAGGGCACCTCCTCCTTCATCGCTCCTCGAAACTGTGCATACACACCTGCATCCGCATTCCGTAGAATGCGAATGCACAGTAGACAAATCAAATCCATCCGTGCAATACTAGAATCCGGCTTAAACCAAAGCCCACTAGTATTGCCTGCCCGAACAGCATACGCACACAAGTGCACGTAAGTGATCGCAGCCCTGCCGTAAAACCATACGGCCTCTACACGTTTCGCTCAGTGCAGGGAAACTCTCTGTGTGGGACTCTAAAGACTCGACACTACGCTGACAGTGGGTTTAACCACAGACCGCAAGCGACACTAGCTGTACGTAACGGTCCCTAGGTAGATGTCGATAAAAAGGCCGATGAGGTTAACCCATCCGAACTCCTACTGAGCCTGTATGTGACAATCTCCGTACAGTCCGGTCTGTTCGTCTGATACATCGCATGGCGGGCCTATGGGGGTGGTGAACGTCAGTCCCCTAATAGCGGTACAAGTCATGTCGGAGTGTAGCCCAGAACACCCTGAGATAACACTGGAAACCTACCAGTATATCTCCCTTGCCCTGGCCAGGGACAACTTGTGTAATGGCTCTCCTAGACACAGCGCGATGTCAACTCCCAATACCGGGAGAGACGAATCCTGTCTAACCGTCACTGCCTCCAAGTGCTTCGGGACTGCACCCAACTACTACCTGTTTGCATGACTCCTTTGAGCCGTGGTAGGGTAGTAATCTAAGTACAGTGGGAACACACTCGAGGCGAAGTGACAGTGTCAAGTCGGCGGACTAAGATGTACTCATGTCACCTGGGAACTGATAACTTACGATAGGTATAATACCAACCAACAGTTCCCGACGAGTCCTGTCTAGTGTACTCGTAACCTAACGAGCACCAGTATACTATCTCAAGTACGACGTACTGACGGCTGTTGGACAGACCGTCTCCCCCGCTGGGATGAGAAGCACATACGCTAGTCTACTCCGGAGTATCGATGCCCTGTTTCGATAGTCCTACGACTAGGGACCTGTATAAGGATGTGCTTATGGATTACCCAGCCCCCACGAGTATGACTGCCATCACAACGCTGGTAATCAAGCAAAGATCCTAAGGGCTCTACTAATATGTATATAAGCGATATGCTAAAAGAAACACATGCACATATTGAAGTAGAGACATACCAAGTAGCATACTACCATTTTGAGCAAGATTGTCTATACAACTGTGAATATCCAAAGCTTCCATTAAGTAATTTACAAGCTAGTATGATACAGTAATGGCCTCTAGAGCATATACACTAACAATCTCCCACTTGCACTAAGGCCATGTACTGGCGTATCGAAGACCTATTATCTCGATCAGCCGCTCGAACTGAGTCTGGGGTAGGGCCTTCGTGAGTGGATCTGCAGTGTTGTTCTCCGTATTTACTCTCTTCACCTCGATCTCCCAGCGATCTATGATCTCCCTGATCAGGTGGTACCGCCTCAAAATGTGCCTGGACTTCTGATGGGACCTGGGTTCCGTCGCTAAAGCTGTAGCGCGGTTGTTGTCGCAATACAGCGGTATTGGATCAACAATGGTAGGAACCACCTGAAGCTCTTTGAGGAACTTCTTCATCCAGACAGCTTCCTTTGCGGCATCGCAAGCAGCTATGTACTCCGCTTCCATGGTTGAGTCTGCAACGGTCTCCTTCTTGGAACTCTTCCAGCAAACCGCCCCTCCATTGAGGGTAAAGACATAACCCGACATGGACTTGGAGTCATCCTTGTCACTCTGGAAGCTAGAGTCAGTAAAGGCCTCGAGCTGGAGATCTTTTCCTCTATACACCAAGAACATCTCCTTAGTCCTTCTCAGGTACTTGAGAATGTTCTTTACCGCTATCCAGTGTTTCTCCCCTGGGTTTGACTGATACCGGCTTAGAACGCTCAATGCGTATGCTACATCTGGTCTGGTACATAACATCGCATACATTATAGAGCCTACCGCAGAAGCGTAGGGTATAATAGACAAGTGATCCCTTTCCAAATCAGTCTTGGGAGACATCTCTTTAGAGAGGGCGATCCCGTGACAAGCCGGTAAATTACCGCGCTTGGAATCTTCCATACTGAATCTTTTCAGTATGGTGTCGATGTACCTTGACTGTGAAAGTCCCAACATCCTCTTAGATCTATCACGATAGATCTGGATCCCCAGAATGTAGTTGGCATCGCCCAGGTCTTTCATGGAGAACCTCTGCGACAAGAATCCTTTGACTGACTGTAGCATAGGAATATCATTTCCAATTAGGGGAATGTCATCCACGTACAATACGAGGAATACTACAGTTCTCCCTACAATCTTACTGTAAATGCATGGTTCATCTGGGTTTTTGATAAAGTCGAATTCTTTGACAGTATCATCAAAGCAGATGTTCCAACTCCGCGATGCCTGCTTAAGTCTATAAATGGACTTTAGCAACTTGCACACTTTACCGCTGCTCCCACTCTGAATGAATCCTTCTGGCTGATCCATATAGACGCACTCTTCCAAATTTCCATTTAGGAAAGCTGTCTTTACGTCCATCTTCCAGATTTCATAATCGTGGAAGGCAGCAATGGCAAGAAGGATCCGAATGGATTTCAGCATAGCCACTGGAGAAAAGGTCTCGTCATAGTCCAAACCAGGTCTTTGACGAAAACCCTTTGCAACAAGTTTAGCTTTATAGGTCTCAACCTGCCCATCTACACCAATCTTCTTTCTGAAGATCCATTTGCAGCCTACGGGTTTTACCCCTTCTGGAGCAAAGTCTAAAGTCCAAACTTTGTTGGTGCACATGGACTCCATCTCGGTCCGTATTGCATCCAGCCATTTTACCGAGTCATCGCTCTGAATGGCTTGCTGGAAGCTAGTAGGCTCACCATAATCCATAGTGCAATCCTCTCTATCCCCGTCTATGAGAAAACCGCAGTATCTCTCGGGCGGATGAGACTGCCTACTACTCCTGCGGAGTGGCGCTGGGATGTCCTGTTCTTTCGAACCCTCTGGTTCTACTAAGCTTTCAGTAATAGCTCGTGGTTCTGGAATTTCTTCCAGTTCTATTGCTCTCCCACTTATCTTGTTTTCCAAAAACTCGGTTTCCAAGAAGCGGGCATGACGAGAAACAAAAACCTTTTGTTCCTCTGCGAAATAGAAAAGATACCCTTGGAGTTCTTTGGGTATCCCACAAACTTACACTGTACTGAGCGTGCCTCGAGCTTGTCCGCATGCTGCTTTTTGACAAAAGATGGACATCCCCATGTCTTAATGTGATTAATATAGGGTTTCTTCCCACACCACATCTCATATGGTGTAGTAGGCACAGTCTTAGTTGGAACTCGGTTCAAAAGATATGCAGCTGATTCTAGTGCATAACTCCAGAAGGATCACGGTAACTCAGCCTTACTCATCATGGAACGAACCATATCCAATAGGGTTCGATTCCACCTTTCCGATACACCGTTGTGTTGTGGTGTGTATGGAGGAGTAAGCTGAGAGAGAATTCCATTCTCTTTTAAGTAGCCCAGAAACTCGGCACTCAAGTATTCACCACCTCGATCAGATCTCAGTGTCTTGATACTTTTGCCTGTTTGTTTTTCAAATTCATTCTTATATTCTTGAAATTTCTCAAAGGCCTCGGATTTGTGCTTCATCAGGAAGACATACCCATACCTAGAGAAATCATCTGTGAAAGTAATGAAGTATGAATAACCACTTCGCGCATGTGTAGATATTGGACCACACACATCACTGTGTATGAGTCCCAAGAGCTCGCTTGCTCTTTCTCCGTGTCCAGTGAACGGAGTCATTGTCATCTTTCCCATGAGACAAGATTCACAAGTGGCATAAGACTGATACTCGAACGAATCCAAGTATCCTTCTTTATGTAACTTTGACAACCGTGTCTCATTAATGTGACCCAGTCTACAATGACATAAGAAAACATGATTTAATTCCGGAGACTTTCTTTTAAGTGTGTTCTGGACACTGAAGACCTGAGCTTGACTCAAAACGTATATACCGTTTTTCAATGTACCTGACCCAATCAGAACTTGATTTAGATGGATGTTTACTACATCGCTTACAAAAGTAAAATCATATCCTTCCTTAAAAAGTAAGGATACAGATATGATATTACATGTCGCACCTGGTACATAAAAACAGTCACACAGAATCAATATCTGCCCAGTTGTCAGTCCTAGATGATATTCCCCTACAGATTCAGCATACATGCTCATTCCGTTAGCAACCCTAAGAGTCATATCACCTTTCTTGATAACCCTACGGTTTCTCAGAGCCTGTAATGAATTACAGATGTGAGATCCTGATCCGGTATCCAATACCCAGGAAGTAGGGTTAACTGACATACAGTTCTCTATTACAAACACACCCGAAGCCGAAACCACAACATGCTTCGAATTCTGGCTACTGGCTTTGCAAGACCTGCAATCCTTCTGCCCATGTTCATTCCCGTAACAATAGGAACATCCCTTTTTTACTACATCCATTCCCGAAACTTCTGACCTTCCCTTTCTTTCTACTTCCCTGGTTTCCTTCAGGGTAGTAGGTAGAGACTGTTGAACTAAGTCAGCATCTGACCTATTCTTCAACATGGTCTTCAGGTCCGTGAGCTCAAAAGAGCTGGTCTCTGTAAGGACGTTGCCCCTTACAGATGACCCGATAGCCAACCTCGCTGGAAGCAATCCGTTCGAGGTCTCATATCTTGCGATACGAGATTGCTCTCCATATAAATCTTTGTTATGGAGGAAGATAGAAACTAAGTCCATCTTCTCGTGCTGCCTCTGGTATGTACCATCAACTGAGGCTAACACGAGGCACTTGGCTTTCGCACAGTCTTCTTCCGATGTCCTACGGATATTAATATCCGTGACAGGGGAAACTGGACCTGAGACGGCAGGGGTTGGATCAGTCAAGAGGTGTCCCAGCTTGTCATGGGCAATGGACATCTGGACAGACCTTTGCCACTCATAACAGTCAGATTCAGTCATTTTATTATCTAGATGTAACCTAGGTGCGGTCATTGGGTCGCTGCAATTAAGAGATAGAGAAGAAAACACTTAGCATGATGCTCTTGCAAATTTAGATTGGTTTTTAATTTATCTAAACAGGATGGCTCCCACTGTCTCTCGAATCCCTCCTCAAACCATAAAGGAAGAATTAGTCAGGATCAATCTCACCGTACAATACTTGCTTAACCGTTCAGCCAGGCCAGTGTCGGTACTTCGAGGGAGGTTTTCTAACGCTTTCGCGAAGTTCCTTAATTAAGTAATCTCTTTTCCCTATGGGCGTAGCCCCGCTAACACCTTTCTAGACACCTACTTGGTTTATAGCATTGATCGTTAAGTGAGAAAGTTCCCGAGGAGTAGATATACTCACAGTAGGATCGGGATCTAAATATCATCGCGTGAAAAAACTGAAGGAATCCTACCAGAATCATCACACTCCAAATGGTATGCAGCGCTAGCAAGTTTCAGTACTTTTGAAACTCCCGATGTAGATTTTTGCCCCATGCTCTTATGACCTTGACTTTGGCCAACAAATCATAAGTCACATGTCAAGTTCTACCCGTCATTATCCAGGTTAATTTGAACCCACCCGCACATACCCTTGACTTTGGCCAACAAGGCAGTACGACTGTCCCAAACAAACGCATCTATCTATGCTACATATGAATACCCAATAGCTACCAAACATTGTGCCTTGACTTTGGCCAACAAACACAGCTTGAATACTATTGATTATCCATACGAAACGACGGAGGTCTACGAATGGTTTTGGCGAAACCGTGAACGTAGTGAACTTGATATAATCGATGGAACGAGATAGCTTTTAAAAGGAGTGGTTCAAGCTCCGCGTTTAAAAAGCTGGTTTTTGAAAAGAACCGAGTGGTTTTTGAAAGTGTTCCAACGACTTTTACTTGGTTTATTTTCTTTCATTAATTCCAATGCGTCCCATCATTTAATCCTACCATTGCAGAAAACAACCAAAATATGGCGTACGCTTATGCCATCCGCATTCGCCACGGGGCCCCGTCATCACCCGTTAGGTTACGTAACTAACGACAAAGCGGGGGCTGGACTAGCGCGGATGCAAAACATAAGCAACACCTAAATAGATATCATATATAGATATATAGCAATGATAGCCAATCCAGATCACAGATGAACACTTTGGATATACTAGGAACCAGTGATTCGTTCGAGCCTGCAACGAAAAGCGGATTACACGGTCGCGATGAATAGCCAAACCCCACCCTAGACCCCTACTGGTGCGACAAACTACCCGCCAAGTACCCGAAGTGAAGCAACCTCCCTCAACACCGTGAGTAGGCCACTCGGCACTTCGAGATACCCGGTAGTTTGTGCACCCCACCTTGGGTCTATCCTAGGAGCAAAAACAGTAAAAAGAAATTATACAATGACGGCTACAACCCCGACCCGGTTGTGCGGCTATACAAATAATATTACATCAGTTTATAAATTTTTACAATGAATGAAAGAAAAATGAAACTCTCATGTCACACCCATTCCCGGCTATTCATCCGCGACAATCCAACGAGTTCATTTACACAAACCATCAACATTACAGATCACAGATATGTATAACCCCACTAATCGACTTATAGCGATTAGTAGACGTTCAATACATATATCACATCACAGATAATATGCATTAGCCAAAGTCTACGGAATATCGATCAAAATACGGATTTATAACCACCCCAAAAGTCAATTTGCTCTCTGGAAATTCTGGGTGGAAAAAACATGTATTAAAAATCACAAAACAGCCAAATAAAAACACTGCAGAAAACCCGGTCCACGACCGAGTCAAATCGGCCGCGGAACCGCGGCAAGAAGCATGTTCTTGGCGCGGAACCGCGTCGGTTTGATCGGTTCAGAGGACTGTTTTTCTGCTGTGGTTTTAGAAAACCCTGAGCCGAATTTTCATGTATGTTAAATTATTTTTTGAACAGTATAAAAATTCGACAGAAACATGGTTTTTTTCCGGACTTGTTTTGCGACTTTTTCGGATCGATATTCTTAACACTTTGCTAACTTGCTAGTTTATGTTTAGCTAGTCTCTGATACCACTGTAAGTCCACGTTGCTCACCCCGGTTCTTACGGGGAGGCGGAAACGGCGAAAAACAATAATTTTGGCGCAAGGCAACATGGACTCAAAAGCAAGGATCTTGGCTAAACTAGAAACTAGCAAACAAGTAGAGGCTTTAACTACTATGCTGTAGAAAATATACCTCACGGAACCGGTCCTTCGGGTCTTCTCTCCGCTTTCCGGCTCGTCCATCCACGCTCCGAGGGTCGATCCGGATCTTGGTCACCTCCGCGGCCTTCTTGAGTCGAAGACGATCCACCCGACAGTTGTACACCGAGCTCCACCTCAAGCCGAGGAAATTAGGGCAACGAGATCGCTAATCTAGATGCTCTAGGTTGTGTAGAAGAGAAAGATGGAAGTGTTTGTTTATGTGGATTCTTTTTCTCTCAACACATGAGATCAAAAGAGTTTATCAAGAGGAGGAAGATGAAGGAGAAACTTTAGCAACCATGGAGCTTTACTTTTCTTCTCACTTCAAGAGAGAGAATGAGAAGAGAATAATGAAGAAATTCACTAAAGAAAATGAACCGTGGTTGCATTAATACACTAAAACCATCATTATTAATCCTATCATGATAAAGTTGATTTCACTAATGACTTGACCATTTTCATAACTCAAGAAATAAAAAGAAAATCAAAGAAGAGTGTAGACCTCTCTTGAAGGTCAATGGTCAACTCCGATCAACGGGTCAACAAAGTCAATAGAGGTCATGGTGGTCAAATGGTCAATGCAATTAGCCATCACTAAACTATCACTAAAGGGATTGGTAAACAATGTCTCCGGCTCATAACGGTTTTGACCAAACGAATTGCCAAAACCCTAATGAGCCTGCCACATAACGGTTTTGGCCGAACCATCTGCCAAAACCCTAATGGGGCACCTCCTCCTTCATCGCTCCTCGAAACTGTGCATACACACCTGCATCCGCATTCCGTAGAATGCGAATGCACAGTAGACAAATCAAATCCATCCGTACAATACTAGGATCCGGCTTAAACCAAAGCCCACTAGTATTGCCCGCCCGAACAGCATACGCACACAAGTGCACATAAGTGATCGCAGCCCTGCCGTAAAACCATACGGCCTCTACACGTTTCGCTCAGTGCAGGGAACTCTCTGTATGGGACTCTAAAGACTCGACACTACGCTGGCAGTGGGTTTAACCACAGACCGCAAGCGGCACTAGCTGTACGTAACGGTCCCAAGGTAGATGTCGATAAGAAGGCCGATGAGGTAAACCCATCCGAACTCCTACTGAGCCTGTATGTGACAATCTCCGTACAGTCCGGTCTGTTCGTCTGATACATCGCATGGCGGGCCTAGGGGGGTGGTGAACGTCAGTCCCCTAATAGAGGTACAAGTCGTGTCAGAGTGTAGCCCAGAACACCCTGAGATAACACTGGAAACCTACCAGTATATCTCCCTTGCCCTGGCCAGGGACTACTTGTGTAATGGCTCTCCTAGACACAGCGCGATGTCAACCCCCAATACCGGGAGAGACGAATCTTGTCTAACCGTCACTGCCTCCAAGTGCTTCGGGACTGCACCCAACTACTACATGTTTACACGTCTCCTTTGAGCCATGGTAGGGTAGTAATCTAAGTACAGTGGGAACATACTCGAGGCGAAGTGACAGTGTCAAGTCGGCGGACTAAGATGTACTCATGTCACCTGGGAACTGATAACTGACGATAGGTATAATACCAACCAACAGTTCCCGACGAGTCCTGTCTAGTGTACTCGTAACCTAACGAGCACCCACATACTATCTCAAGTACGACATACTGACGGCTGTGGGACAGACCGTCTCCCCCGCTGGGATGAGAAGCGCATACGCTAGTCTACTCCGGAGTATCGATGCCCTGTCTCGATAGTCCTACGACTAGGGACCTGTATAAGGATGTGCTTATGGATTACCCAACCCCCACGAGTATGACTGCCATCATAACGCTGGTAATCAAGCAAAGATCCTAAAGGCTCTACTAATATGTATATAAGCGATATGCTAAAAGAAACACATGCACATATTGAAGTAGAGACAAACCAAGTAGCATACTATAATTTTGAGCAAGATTGTCTATACAACTGTGAATATCCCAAGCTTCCATTGAGTAATATACAAGCTAGTATGATACAGTAATGGCCTCTAGGGCATATACACTAACAAAAATGATATATAAAGAGAGCTTGTAAGGGTTGGGATTAGGTTAGTTTGAGTTAGGAGTCGCTCACTTCTTTCGTTGTCACTCTTAATATCGGTGTTACGGTAATCGGCAACAACGGGGATTAGCACGACTAGGAAGAACTTGCGAGTATAAGCTAGGCTTTCCAACGCTTAAGTTCTTTCTTTTGGTGCTTGTCTGTCCGTTCTTGGCTCTTAGCCTTAACCTCCGGTTAATTCAACCACAACCGGTCTCACTAAGGAATCACCGCTATCATGTAGGATAGGGTGCCGTAGGGAGCGGATTGTGGTTCAATTAACGAGAGTCCGAATTAAGATGTTGGGCAAGGAAAGAGTGAGAGAGATTTCCTTCTCTCAAACTTCCCTTATCCTACCCTAACAAGTTAGAAAACTACTCACCCATTACAAGAAAAAGAAAATAAAACAAAAGGAGGAAGATAGAAAGAAAGAGGTTAGAAGACTACAACTAGCTATTTAAGACCTCACTTTGGCAATGATCAAGCTTAAGCATCATTGTTGTTTAAGGATAAAGAAAAAGAGAACAAGAAAGAAACAAGCAACAAATAACAACAACTAGATTAGCAAATGAAAAATACAAGCAATTATCATTAGCAACATAACATGACAAGCATGATAACAACAAGAACTCTTTTATTCATCACTTCACTCATAAAAGCTCACTACAAGTTTTTAATGGAGAAGAGATGAGAAGAGGAAGAAGAACAACAACATATATCCTAAAATCTAAAGACAAGAATAAGCACCCTTGGCTTTGGCAAGTTCTGGACTATTTATAGGCAGGAAACAGAGAACCTAGGGCAACATTCTGGATCATTATGAAAAGACCAAACAGCCCCTGTAATTTGATCAACTGACAAGCCAGGATGGCCGCGGTTCCGCGGCCAAAGCATGCCTATGCCGCGGTTTCGCGGCCATTATGGGGAGATAGGCCTTCAGGTTTGGTGATTGTCCCTGGTTTGCAGTACCCTTCAGTCTGGTATATGTTGTTTCTCAGAATTTCTTCACGATTTTTCCAAAATTTCTGCTGATCAAAAGGTGATGTGATGTGGATCTTTTGCCATGATTTTTCTTGTGCTCCGCGTAGATATGTTGGATCTTGTGTTCACATTGAGCTTTGTGCATGAAAATGACATCGATTTTCCATTTTGTCCCTTAAACTGGTGTGCGGCAACATACGGATAGAGAGCGGAGACCCGTGTTTTATCTGTGGTGGGCAGTAATCCGGATTTTGTCGTGCTTTTCCATGAATTTCATTGTTTAGAGCTGAGAACCTGTATCATGTAATTAACTAGCAAACACTGCTCAAGAGTACCTACCGATAAGCAATGTGATAAAAATTGGGCGGTATAAAAATGCAAAAATCTGATATGAACATTTCCCAAGTTCGGGCGAGACGTTGTAGTGGCCGTATGGTTTTATGGCAGGGTTCGGAAAATGCACGTGCGTTTACGCACGTGTCATATTTCGGGCAGATATTCTGGTGGACTTTAGTTTAAGCCGGATCCATGTATTATACTGTGTAGATATAATATCTTTGTCCCAGTTGCATTTGTATTCGGTCGTAATACAAATGCAGGTATGTTTATACTGTTACGGGGTTATCCTGAAATTCGTTTCGGGATCGCTTTTCGAACTTTCCAGTTTTCTTTCACCCGTCTTAAACATTCGGTTTAATGCGGATTTATCTTTTCTTCTTTTGGGTGAGTCATGAGGGTGAGTCATGTGTGGAAGCTTCTAGATTGGTGACTAGGTTTATGACTCATTAGTTTGCATTAATGGTTGATGAGGTGTATTAGTGAGTCACCCTTTTCCATTAATGTGTTTTGTTCTTGCTAAGATATTTCTTCTTGATCTTTTATCTTATGGTCACCTCCCTTGCTCCTACACTCACCCCTCCTCTCATTTATATTGGTCGGCCATTCTTATGGAGGCAAAAATGTTTTTGCTGAAAAAAAAGATTATGGAATTTGGTTCATGGAAATTAGATTTGCTCATTTCTCATTATTCCATTAAAAGGCAAATTCATTAACCGTTCATCCATGGTTTTAGATGAAACGAGACAAAGTATTCTACTCATTCTCTACATCAATCTTGGACATGTCGGCTAGCAAATTTCATGTCCGAGTTGCCTCGGTTCAGATGCGGGAGCCCGTATAAAGATCCGTTGACGTGGTGCCACCTGGACGAGGAGACCGAAGATCGAGCGAGATCGCAGATGCCGCAAAGGAGCGTGGGATGATGGCTAAAGAATGAAGGACTCGGATCGTTCGGTATAGCCTTTCTACCCACTTTGTAGTTTGTTAGTTTAGCGTTAATGGCAAGATCCGGGTTATAGTAGGTGATAGCACCAGTTATAAAAGTTTTTGTTCCGCGTTTGGCGTCTGAAAGACGGCCGGGGCGCTACCGTAGACTTATAATATCTAGACTTGACGCATAACGCCATGCGGGCGAATTATCCATAGATGTTAAATCTACTCACCGACAATCGAGGGCTAGGTAAATCAAATCACCTGCTTTCTTTTCTTCGCAGCGTCCGAAGTCCCCGCCTGCGGTCCTATTAACACAAAACATAACAAGTGCAAATCCGAGAAATCGATCATATCACGTACAAACTACGTTTAACCGATGCACCAACTCCAGTCCAACTCACAAGTGTTCGTCTAAAGGCTAACATGTATAACAACACACCAAAACCAGCCCAAGTGCAGCAGCACACAAAATCAGGAACCGTGTCGGATAACGTAACACGCGCACTCAAAACACTAGAATATAGCAAAGTGGTCCCAGATTTTGCTACACAGACAATTATTGAAAGTTGCAAGTACCACGAGACTACATACAACCCGAGAGACCCCCAGACCAAAACCCAAACCCAAACACCCCAGTCTGGCCGCAAATTGCTGCCAGAAGCAATTTATTTGCGGCCCAGTTTTTGGGGAATGGTCTCAGATTTTTATGGTGGGTTCTAGGTCACTACATAAGGTCACTGTGATGGGAACTTTTCCGACAAATACCTGGTTTGATAGCAGATCATCCGAGACCCAAAACTACACTTAAAAATACGATATTTACCCGAAACTAAACTTTACGCGTTCTAAACTGAAACGAATAAGTTAAGCAACATTAAAAAGAATAACTTAACAGAAAGAGATCATTACCCAACCACACAAGCTCAAATATCCTAGCTTTCCAAGCTCCATGGCATCTAAGAGGCAAAACAAGTCTTGAAAAGGGATTTAGGTGAGATTTGATGAAGTTTAGTGAGGGATTAGAGAAGGGGTAGTGTAGGGTTCAGTTTGGGTTGAGGGGATGAAGAAAATTGAGAAAGAGATAGAGTGAGAGAGAATGAGAGGGTTTTGGAAACAAATTGATGAGAGGTCAGTGTAGGGTGAAATAAGCCCTTATTCTCACTCTCACCCCCTCACCTCCACTAATGCTCATTAATGCCCTCCATGATTCGCCTTGCCACCTCCTCTCATCCAAAACAAATATCTCACACAAATATCTAGGGTTAGAGTTAAGGTTTAAGGAAGGATAGGATTAGGTTAAGGTTGCCATGGTCACTAAACTAGATTAACACAAACACACCCTCACATTAACGTGCACACGTGTGTGCAAGCCAAAACAAATAATAATAAAATATTAATTAATTGTTATAAAATGTGAGGAACCCAAATTGGTAAACTTTATACAGAAAACCAGCGTTATCGCTTAATTAACACTAATCGCATTCTAGGGTGTTACAATCTCCCCCTCTTAAGAAAATTCGTCCCCGAATTAAAAATTCTTACTAAGCGTACCTTCAAAGTGATGAGGGAATTTCTTCCGCATCTCACTCTCTGCCTCCTAAGTGGTCTCCTCACTAGTCGGTCTACGCCAAAGAACCTTCACAGATGGCAAGACCTTTGACCGAAGTATCTTCAGCCACCGATCCAATAAAATTACCGGCTGCTCGGTGAAAGAAAGATTACGCTCAAGCTGAACGGTCTGGTGCTGAATCATGTGAGAAGGATCATGAAGGTATCTACGAAGCATCAACACATGGAACACGGGGTGAACATCCGGAAAACTAGGTGGGAGCGCCAAACGATAAGCGAAGGTACCCACTCGCTCAAGGATCTCGAAAGGACCTACAAATCTGGGACTGAGCTTCCCCTTCCTCCCAAATCTCATAATGCCCTTCATAAGAGAAATTCGTAGGAATACATGATCTCCCACTGTGAACTTAAGTCTACGACGACGATGGTCCGCATAAGACTTCTGTCTGCACTGGGCTGGTCTCATCCTGTCCTGAATCAGCTGGATCATCTCCGTAGTCTGCTGAACTAGCTGGGGTCCCAAAACTATACTCTCACTGAGTTCGGTCCAACAGACCGGCGATCGACACTTCCTACCATATAAAACCTCAAAAGGCGCCATCTGAATAGTCCCCTGAAAGCTGTTGTTGTAGGAGAACTCAATCAACGGCAATTGACGATCCCAACTGCCAACAAAATCAAGCACGCACGCCCGAAGCATATTCTCTAGAGTCTGTATCGTCCGCTCTGACTGACCATCGGTCTGCGGATGGAAAGCGGTGCTAAAACTCAACCGGGTACCCAAAGCTTCCTGAAGCTTCTGCCAAAGACGACTAGTAAACTGGGTGCCCCTGTCGGATACAATGCATGTGGGAACGCCGTGCAAACGCATAATCTTATCTATATACAACTGAGCATACTGAGCATAACCGAAAGTGGTCTTCACTAGAAGGAAGTGAGCCGCTTATGTCAACCGGTCAACAATCACCAAAATGGAGTCATACCCCCGACTGGTCCTGGGCAGGCCCACAACAAAGTCCATGGAAATCTGCTCCCATTTCCACTCAGGAACAGGTAAAGGCTGCAACTCTCCAGCCGGTCTCTGATACTTAGCCTTGACTTGCTGACAAGTCAGGCACCTCGAAACGAAGTCCGAAATATCGTGCTTCATCCCTTCCCACCAGTAAATGTCTCTCAAGTCACGGTACATCTTAGTGGAACCTAGATGAACGCTAAAGGATGACTGATGTACCTGCTCTAGAATCTCGCGTCTCAACCCATCAATATCTGGTACACACAAGCGAGTCCCGCAACGTAGCATACCCCGTTCATCAATCATGAACTCTGAAACTGTACCCTGTCGAACAAGCTCAAGAATCTCAGACAAACGAGCATCACTGGGCTGCGCCTCACGGATACGATCAAGTAAAAGTGGATGGACGCGGACATGAGCAAGCTGTCCTTCAGTGGAAGTGAACTCAAATTGAACTCTACCATCGCACAAGATCTGCCAATCCGTAGAAGACTGTCTCTGAACTGTGCTTAACTGTGATAAGCTACCCCCGGGCCTACGACTCAAAGCATCAGCTACCACATTCTCCTTACCCGGGTGATAAAGGATCTCACAATCATAATCTTTCATAAGCTCCATCCACCGACGCTGTCTCGGATTCAAGTCCCGCTGCTGGAAGATGTACTTCAAGCACTTATGGTCCGTGAAAATCTGACACGACTCCCCGTACAAGTAGTGTCTCCAAATCATCAACGCAAAGACCACCGTGGCCATCTCAAGATTGTGAGTGGGGTAATTCTGCTCATGCTTCTTCAGCTGCTTAGAAGCATAAGCAATCACTCTATCCTGCTGCATCAGAACACAACCGAGCCCCACTCGAAATGCATCACAGTAAACAACAAAACCACCCGATCAGGCGTAGGGTTCCTAAGCACTCTAACAAGGTTCTACAAGGCATTAACCATGCCCGATTAAAATTTTAGCCGTGCCGAACAACCCTAAACAAGATCTTTGCTAGATAATTAGGGTAACACATGAAAGTAAATTTCAATTACCACTAAGTGAATACGAAATACAACCTTTGTAGATCGGTCCTTCACTTCGTAAGCTCCTTATAGTAGTCCCTTCGCTGCGATCATCGAACTCCCGGACTCTCGGACGGCTCCATGAGGAGATGACAACGGTTTTGCTTGTAGTCTTCGAGGCCGAAGATGATCTACGTCGAGAGAATACGAACTCAAGCTTCTACTTCACTAACTAGAGAATTAGTGAACAAACACCCTAAACTAAAGTGCTAGTCTAGTAGAGGATGATGAAATAGGAAATGGGTACACTTTAGAATTTCTTTTCTCACAATATTTCTCTCTCTTTATCAAACCCTAGCAAGCATTTGAAGGAGGAAGAAGATGAGCTCAAAAATGAGAATGAAAAACTAATCAAGAGAGAGAGAGAGAGCTAACCATGGGTGAGTGAGTATCATATACTAAATCATGTAGATAAATAACCATGGCTAATTATAGTGGTTATGTTTATAAATTATCCTAAGTAAAACAAAACTAGTGGACTTTGGTCAATGCACTCACAAGCTTCATTAAACTTCATGCACTTGAACAATTATCCACTAATTTTGTATTTACTTTGTATATTAAAACCCCACCAATATAATTATAATGGTATATGTCTCATACACCCATGTAGAGTGTATCAACAACCATGATACAAAATGAACACAAATAAATATATATCACATATATTTTAAGTTGTGCACAAGTGAGAAAAACAAATGCTTAAGTGAACCAATGTTAGTTAATGTAAATTAGTATATCACATATAAAATTATACACTAAATTATTAAATCAACACTTGACTTAATAATCCGGTTATATCACATATAAACGACTAACATCCAATGTATCGACTTATCGAATCAACCCTTGATTCGATAACCTGGTTATATCACATATAACCGATCGATACAAACTTCGCGAGAATAGAATACGGTATTACATATACGCATTATTCTCGGTCCCTCACATATCACATATGCGCTCCTATTTCGTTTCGCCTGAGCCAGTAAAACCTTTATGTTGGACTCTAAAAACTCGTCAATACACCGGCAGTAGGTGATGATCACATCAAGAACCCACAAGCCGTCAGCGGTACTAGCTGGACATAACGGATACCCGGGTATTGAGCGATCAGAAGATCAGCAAGCAAGCCCGCTCCAACTCCTGCAAAAAGCCTGACAGTGACACTACCGTACAGTCCGGTCTCCTCGTCTGATATGTCGCATATCATGTCTAGGGGTGGTAAACGTCAGACCCCAATAACCGATAAGTCATGCCGATATGAGGCTCATAACGGGTCGGGAAACTACTAGTAACACTTACCAGTAAATCTCTAAACCATCCCTGGCCAGGGACTTCCCTGTTATGGCCAATCTAGCATAGCACAACATCAACCCCCAATACCTTGAGAAACGAAACCCCTCCTATCGCTCATTGCCTCCATGCGACTCGGGACTGTACCCAAAAACCACCGTTTTGCACGCCCTCTTGAACGTGGTAAGGTGAAGATCAAAGCACAGTGGAAATCACACAAGACTCAATGGCGATCTCGGGTCTACAGACTAACATGCACCAGTGTCACCAGAGAACTTCCATCTGACGTGAGTTATAATACCATCTGGGAGTTCTCTGCGAGTCTGTCCAGTGTACCCAGTCTCCACTGAGCACCCGTATATCATCTCTGATGTCAAACACCAATGGATATGGGATCATCTATCGCCCATCTATATGGGTCGAGAAGCTATACGCTAGTCTACTCTGGTATATCGATGCCCCGTCTCGATACACCCACGACTAGGGACCTTGAAGGATGTACTTATGGACTAGCATGTTCCCACTAGTATGATCTGCATCATAGTCCAAGTAGTCAAGTACACATCCTAAGGTCTTTACCAACATGTAGCAGAGAGACAATCAGTGTACACGTTAAGGTAAAGAGTAACCAGATAGCATACTATCATGTCGAGTAAGAAAGTCCTCTCTATATATGTCCAAGCATCCACTAGAATATACATCTCATATATAGTAATGGCCTCTAGGGCATACATATAACTAATAATCTCCCACTTGCACTAGGGCCATCTGATAACAGTGGTTGTAATATCTCATACTCAACCATCCCATAAAAGTCTCTCTCTGGGAAAAGGCCTTTATGAGTGGATCCGCCGTGTTGTCCTCTTAGTCTACTCTCCTGACCTCGATCCCCTGGAGATCAACCATCTCCAAGATCAGGTGACACTGCCTTAGAATATGTCTGGATCACTGATGGGTCGGGCGTTCCTAGGCATAATCCACAACTCCCTTGTCACACAATGGTAGGAACGAAGTTCATCTCATGAACTAATATACACCCAGACTGCCTCTTTGGTAGCATCTTTGGTAGCGATGTATCCAGCCTTTATCGTTTAGTATGCCAAGGTATCTAGCTTTGAACTCTTCCAATATACCGCCCTTTTACTGAGGGTGAAGACAATGCCTGTGACTGATATTCAGTCGTCCTTATCACCCTGGAACCTTTCCAGTGATTCTCCCCAAGATCGATTGATACTATCTCACTACAACTAGTGAGTATCCTAACATCCAATTTGATCTATCTCATAGATTCAAAATTCTGGATTTAAGTGGTATCACCTTGATCCTATATGGAGAATCCTTGTGATAAGAGGAGATTGACCGAGCGTAGCATAGGAAACTCCTTTCCTTACAAGTGTATGTCATCCACATACAATACGAGAAAGACGACCTTACACTCTACTACCCTTTGTATATACAAGGTTCATCTACCACTTTGATGAAGTCAAACGCTTTGACTACCACATCAAAACAGATGTTCCAACTCCGCGATGCCTGTTTTATCACATAAAACATCTTCCACACGTTTCCTCTGCTCCCACTATCTACGTCGCCCTCTGGCTGTGTACTTATAGACGTTCCCTTCTAAATCACTATTTAGAACAGCCGTCATGATACTCAACCGCCAGATATCGTAGTCATGGTATGTAGCAGTGGCAAGTAGGATCTGGATGGACTTAAGCATAGCTTTGAAAGTCTCAACCTTTCCATGTACACCAAGTAATCTTCTCAAGATATACTTGCTCCTGATGGGGATTTAACCCTTCAGATTAAGCAACCAAAGTCCATACTTTGTCGGTGTATAAGGATTCCATCTCAGATCGTTAAGCATCCAGCCATTCTTACAGAGTCCCACTCCTGATGGCCTGCTCGAAACTAGTTGGGCCATCATCTTATGATGCATTCCTCGCTCCCACTGTCATAGAGAAACCTAAGTATCTCTCAGGTGGGTGAGGAACCCTACTAGATCGGCGGAGAGGCTGAGGTTCGTTGGAAACTGTTGAATCCTCCGGTTCTACCAAATCATCAGCTGCAGTTTGTTTGGCTGGAACTCCTTCCAGTTCTACCTCATGACCAGTAATTTCTTCTCAAGAAATTCCCTTTCACAAAGGTGGCATGCTGAGAAACAAAACATCTTTTGTTCCTCGGTTAGGTAGAAGATATTCCCTAGCGAATGCTTGGGATATCCAACAAACATTCACATAGCTGACTTTGCCTCGAGCTTTTCCGGATTTTGCTTTTTAGACATAGGCCGGACAACCCTAAATCTTAACAAACTTAAGATATGGGCTCTTCCCTTTCCATATCATATATGTGTTGGAGAAAGTGCCCTCAAAGTCAATTATTGGATCACAGGCACGTGATTGCAATGATTGAGAGGAGGACCTATCCCAGTAGGACAGTCTTACTCGAGATGATAGTATGCTATCTGGTTTATCTTTATCATCGTGTACTGCTTTAGGTGACCTTACGAGTCACTATTGCACGTTGATAGAGCCCTTAGGATTCTTGCTTGACTACCGGCAGTATGAGGGCGATCATATACGTTGGAGCTGGTAGTCTATAAGCACATCCTTAAATGGTCCCTAGTCATGGGAGTTTCGAGACAGGGCATCGACACTCCAGAGTAGACTAGTGTATACAGTCGAAACCCCGACGAGGGGCGGTGGCCAGTCTCACAAGCCACTGGTGTCAGTTGGTTCACCTAAGATGTATACAGGTGCTCATTGGGTTATGAGTACACCGGACAGGACTCGCCGGGAACCTGCTAGTTGGGTTTTATACCAGACGTCAGATAGCAGTTCCCTGGTGACATGTGTACAGGTTAGTTCATCGACCTGAGATCGTCATTTGTCTCGTGTGAGTTCCCACTGTGCTTTGATTACTACCCTACCACGGCTCAAAGGAGTCGTGCAAACAGGTTTTAGTTGGGTACAGTCCCGAGCCACATGGAGGCAGTGAGCGGATCTGCAGGGGTTCGTCTCTCCCGGTATTGGGGGTGAGGTCGCGCTGTGTCGAGGAGAGCCAGAACATGAAAAGTCCTTGGCCAAGGCAGGAGATTTGCTGGTAGGTATTCCAGTAGTATCTCAGGGTGTTCTGGGCTGCACTCCGACACGACTTGTACCGCTTTTGGGGGTCTGACTTCTACCAACCCCCTAGGCCCGCCATGCGATGCTTATAGACGAACGGACCGGACTGTACGGATATTGTCACTGACAGGCTCAGTAGGGTGTCAGGATGAGTTCGCTCATCGACGTCCCTTTTTGTCAATACCTGGTAGCCCGTTACGTATTGGCTTATACCTCTGACTTGCTAGTGGTTAAATCCACAGCCAAAGTATTGACGAGTCTTTAGAGTCCACCACACACAGTTACTCAGGTTTCGGGCGAAACGCTGTAGAGGCCGTATGGAGATATGGTAGGGTTCGATCAGATACGTGCGGTATTGCACGGATCATGATCGGACGGTTTTTTACTAGCCGGATTTGGCTTAAGCCGGATCCTAGTATTTGATAGTGTAGTTTTGTCTCTTTGCATTTGTGTTCAGTGGGAATAAAAATGCGGGCATGTATTTGCAGTAGTGGGGTTTTCCTGTAATTTATTACGGGATCGGTTTTCTGAAGTTGCCAGTTTGCATTCCGTTCCGGCCGGTTTTCATTTATTCCTTCACGACCGGACTTTTGATGGAGGGGGTTATTTCCACATTTGCAAATAACATTTTGTGGAGGGCTTTCATGCATTTGTAAGGCATCATGAGTGTTCTTTTCATCATGAGATTCCTTATTGGTCTTATCTTTGATTTATTGTGATGGTTTGATTTGTGAGTTGAAAAGGGAATTGGTGTGACTTTATTTAGCTTAATAAAATTTCCTTTTCTCCACTTGCTTTTTTCCTTCACCACCATTCTCACTAGATGAGGCGGCCACTTCATTAGAGGAGAGAGGGTGAGTTCATTTTTGATGAGGGAAAACTTTGATCATCTCATTTTTCCTAGTTACACAATTTCATGTACCTCTCTCCAAAGTTCTTTCTTGATCCCTCCATCATGGCAACTTCCATAAACCCTAAAGAGACAACTCACTGCACTATTCTATAGCAAGTCTTGGACGCGTCGGCTAGCCAACTTCGCGCCCGAGTTGCCTCGGTCAAGAGGCGGGAGCCCGTAAAAGATTCCGGCTACGTGGTGCCCTTTCCGACGAGGAGATGATGGACGGAGATTCCGCGAGAGATCGGTGTGGAGATGAAGACCGAAGGACACAGATCGCTTGGTATAACTTCTCTACTCTTTTCTTTTTGGCTAGTTAACTAGGTTAATGGCCCGATCCGGGTAAAAAGTCCGCGGTGCTGCCGGTTTGCAAAGTTCGCAAAGTTTTTGTTTCCGCGTTTCCGGCGTCGGATTGACGGCCGGGGCGCCCCCGCGGGCTTACAATATGAAGTGGTAGGCAACTGATTTGATTTGAACCCTATTCAATAGGTGTGCAGCTTCTCAAGTGCACAACTCCCAAAAGGAAATAAGCAACTCAGTAATACTCATCATAGAGCGCACCATATCTCATAGGGTGCAATTGCTCTGCCCCGATATACCATCGTGCTATGGTGTATACAGAGGAATAATGCTGAGAGAGAATCTCATTCTCTTTTAGGATGGTCCAGAAATCCCGTGCTCAAGTATTCTCCTCCCTGATCACATCAAAGGACATAATACTTATACCCGTTTTTGGTTCTCTACTTCTAACTTATATTCTGTGATTATCTCAAAAGTTTCGGACTTGTGTTTCAACAGGAACATATGTCTGAATCTTGAGAGATCATCAGTGAATGTAATGAAGTACAAAGAACTGGTCATGGCATATATAGATAGGGGACCTTCAAACATCAGTATGTATCAATTCCAAGAGTTCACTAACTCTTTCTCTGTTTCCAATAAACAGAGCTATGGTCATCTTATCTTCATGACATGACCGACAAGTTTCATAAGATGTAAATTCAAACTAATTTAAATATGAATCTAAATGTAACTTCAGCTAGTCGGGTCGCATTGATATGACCTAGTCTACAATGCCTCAAGAAAAATTCGTTCATTTCTGGACACTTCCTCTTGTGTGTGTTCTGTATACTAAGAACTGTAGTTTGATTTAGAATTTCAATGCATTTAGATAACGTGCCTGAACCGATCAACTCTTGATATAGGAAATGTTCAAAACATTATCCAACAATACAAAATTATATCCTTCTTTACTAAATAAAGAAACTGATATGATGTTGTACATTAGGTTCAGTATCTAATAACATTCATTCAGAATCAATGTATTTCGGTAATACAGGGTGATAACTGCCAACTTTTTGGCTGTAACTATTGCATCGTTTCCAACTCTTGAAAATTTATTATCCGTTCTTAGTTCTTTACCTATCTGTAGCCCATGTAACAGATTACATATGTGGGATCCTGATCCGGTATCTCATACCCAGGACGTTGAGGATACTGAAAAACAGTTCTTGGTAATGAACACACCTGAAAAAGATGCATCATCATTCACTTTCTTCGTTTGGGCGGCACGGGAATCCTAGTAATCCCCTATTTCCTGCTCATTCTTATAACAGTTATAAGTTGGAGCGGGACCAACGTTCCCCAGCGCAGTATAACAAGCGGGTTCAGTCAATACATCCGTATTATTATTTTGATTAAGGCGTGACATGGTCGCTACCTGGAAAGAGTGAGAAGAAAACACTCTGCGTGCGCTCTTCCAAGATCAGATTGGTTATAATTTTATCTAATCAGGATGGCTCCCACTATTTTTATCAAATCTTCCTTCAAACCCTAAAAGGAAAGACTAGCCGAGATTAATTACACCCTACAATTTCACCAATATTTCAGCCAGGCCAGTGTCGGTACTTTGAGGGAGGTTCCCCGTGCTTTCGCACGGACCTAATTAAAATAAACCTCGTTTTCCCAGAGGCGTAACCCTGTTGACACCTTTCTAGACACCTACTTGATCGGCTAATTGTAATGTGTAAAACTCTCCTAGAAGTAACAATTACTCGCAGTGGGTATCGGGATCCAACTATCTCATAGAAGGTATGCAATCTCATTGCAGATTTCAACATTTGAAATTCCCGATAATTTTGCCCCTAACCTCTTATGACCTTGACAAAGGCCAACAACCATAGGATGCTAGTCAAGTTCAACCTGCCATTTCGTGATTGAATTAAACCCACCCGCACGACCCTTGACAATGGCCAACAAGCTTGTATGACTACTCTAACCCAATCTGCATCATATGCATAAGCAGATAAGCACTAGTCAGTTACCGCACACTACGCCTTGACAAAGGCCAACAAATGCAGCACGAATACTAACTACTACTTATCTGAAAAGGCGGAGGGCTACGACAGGTTTTTCTGAAAACCTATTGCGTAATGAACTTGATATCGTTGTAGAATCAAATGATTTTAAAATAGAGTATTTTTTAGGCTTTTGCTAGTTTCGCTAAAGAGGCCACTCCCGGTGAAGGGATCTCGGCTCTTTCCTCGTCGAATGAGGTGCAGGATATATCATATATATCACTGTGCAAAGCAAGAACTAGAAAAGCAATCAAAAGACAAAACCGAGAGGTGTAGCATCTGCCAGTCATTGCTAAAGGGGTCACTCCCGGTGAAGGGATCTCGGCTCTTTCCTCATAGAATAAGGTGCGGGATATATCATATATATCGCTATGCAAAGCAAAAACTGTAGCCACCCTTTTTAAAAATTTGACTCTACAACATCTTTTAGGTTTCTTTTCTTTCATTAATCATATTAATGAAGTCCCATCATTTAATTCACCTAAACATCACAGATAAATACAACGTATACTTATGCCATCCGCATTTGCCTCGATATCCCTCGTGCACCGTTAGGTTAGGTAACTAACGGCAGAGTGGGGCAGGGCTAGCGCGGGTGTAAAACATAAGTAATATCTATATAATATATCATATATACTATATACAGTATCTATCACAACATATCAAATGATCACATCACAGATATCGCAGCAGAAGAAACATATGAAACATTGGATATACTAGGACGTCCGTGTTTTATTTTGAGCCTCTATAAAACACGGATTCCACGGTCGCGATGAATAGCCAAACCCACACCCCTAGACCCCTACGAAAGAGGCAAGCAACCCTTCCAATTCTAGAGTTAGAAGACCCGGACTCGACTTCTCGAGTTGGTCTCCCACTGGACTCTAGAACCCGGTTTCTTGTGCTCTCCTCCTTCGGTCTATCCTAGTGCGGAAAAGTAAATAATATAAAAATGGTGACATCAACCTCATCCCGGATGTGCCCCAATAAAAAGAATATTACATACATTTAATTTTACATGAATGAAAATAAAAACCCTCATCTCACATAAAACCCCCGGCTATTCAGAAAAGCAACTAACCAATATAACATATCCAGCAACACATAACATCACATGTCATCAACGTAAGTAAATATGCGCATCCCAATTGTCGTTGACATATAGCAACGAAACCGGCGATATCACATATTACACTTACGGTCGCAGAAAAGAAAGTGTAAAACTACAACATTTGGAATCCACAATCTCTTTAGACATCGTAAATCCGAAATATCACATAATTCACATTTCATGCCTAACTATATGAATTCTGTTAGTGTATATGCCCTAGAGGCCATTACTGTATCATACTAGTTTGTATATTACTCGATGGAAGCTTGGGATATTCACAGTTGTATAGATAATCTTGCTCGATATAGTAGTATGCTACTTGGTTTGTCTCTGCTTTAATGTGTGCATGTGTTTCTTTTAGCATATCGCTTATACATATTAGTGGAGTCCTTAGGATCTTTGCTTGATTACCAGCGTTGTGATGGCAGTCACACTAGTGGGGGCTGGGTAATCTACAAGCACATCCTTATACAGGTCCCTAGTCGTAGGATTATCGAGACGGGGCATCGATACTCCGGAGTAGACTAGCGTATGCGCTTCTCATCCCAGCAGGGGAGACGGTCTGTCCCACAGCCGTCAGTACGTCGTACTTGAGATAGTATGCGGGTGCTCGTTAGGTTACGAGTACACTGGACAGGACTCGTCGGAAACTGTTGGTTGGAACTATACCTATCGTCAATTATCAGTTCCCAGGTGACATGCGTACAGCTTAGTCCGCTGACTTGACAATGTCATTTCGCCTCGAGTGTGTTCCTACTGTACTTTGATTACTACCCTACCATGGCTCAAAGGAGTCTTGCAAACAGGTAGTAGTTGGGTGCAGTCCCGAAGCACTTGGAGGCAGTGACGGTTAGATAGGATTCGTCTCTCCCGGTATTAGGGGTTAATATCGCGCTGTGTCTAGGAGAGCCATTATACATAGTCGTCCCTGGCCAGGGCAAGCAAGATACACTGGTAGGTTTCCGGTGTTATCTCAGGGTGTTCTGGGCTACACTCCGACACGACTTGTACCGCTATTAGGGGACTGACGTTTACCACCCCCTAGGCCCACCATACGATATTCTCAGACGAACAGACCAGACTGTACGCAGATTGTCACATACAGGCTCAGAAGGAGTTCGGATGGTTTCGCCTCATCAGTCTTCTTATCGGCATCTACCTGGGGACCGTTACGTACAGCTAGTGCCGCTTGCGGTCAGTGGTTAAACCCCCTGCCAGTGTAGTGTTGAGTCTTTAGAGTCCCACACAGAAGGTTATTCGCCTTTGGGCAAAACAGAGTAGAGGTCGCATGGTTTTGCGACGGGGTTCGTTCACATCCGCGTACTTGTGGACGTTTGGTGTCCGGACAGTCATTACTAGCGAGCTTCGGTTTGAGCCAGATCCTACTATATGTTTTGGGGTTAGTTTTATCTCATTGTATTCGTGTTCCTCGGAACGCGAATGCGGGTGTGTATGCACAGTTGACTGAGGCAGAGGCAGAGGCAGAGGATTCTCATTAGGGTTTTGGTACGGGTGTGTATGCACAGTTGATGGTTGTCTTTTACCAAACCCTAATGAATATGTGAAATATCAATTAATAATATTAATTAAAGGAAATTGAGTTACGGTTAGGGTTGTTGACTTGATGACCAAGGTTGACTTGTTGACCATGGTTGAAACTTTGACCATCATCATTTCAAGCGAAGATGCTCTTTGATCTTTGCAAAACTAATTTAATGTGAAATGATAATGGTCATTTCAACCTACCATCACCTTTTTCATTTTGGATTAATATTGTTAATTGATTAATTCACATATGTTTGCATATGGTTGCAAAATTCTCATCATTCTCTCATTCTCATTCTCTCTCATCCTTTGCTCTCCCTCTTCCTCTAGCTCAAGGCAAAACCACTCATGAGTTGAGAACCATTTGCCTTGAAGATAAAACACCAAAACTCATCTCTACTCATCCTAAGGTTGAACATCAAGCAAGCCTAATACTTTAGTTACCTCAAGTTCGAGGAAGGAGCTCAAGGTAGAGGCCCTCGGGTGGATCCATCTTCGGCAAGAAAAGGCGACGAGGAGAACCATCCAACCCATTCCAAGGAGAAGAAGAGAAGGAGTTCAAGACTAGGTATAACCCTTAAGCGAGTAGGTAAAACTCTTAGTAGTTGCTAGTGTGTTGCTTAGGAAAAATCCGGTTTTTATAGTCCATGTTACCCATAACCCAAAAATCATTTTTCACCATTTCCGCAACCCCGAAAGAACCAGGACAGGTAACGTGGACTTACAGTGGTATCAGAGCCTAGCTAAACACACCCTAGCATGTTAGCAAAGTATCTAGAATTTCGATCGGACAAAAAACCGCAAAACACGTCAAAAATATCAACTTTCTGCCGATTTTTATTTCTTCTCAAAAAATAATAAATCATGTATTAAAAATCGGCTCAGGGTTTTTAAAGAACACACAAGAAAAATTATCCACCAACTCGGTCAACGCGCCGCGGAACCGCGGCAAGAGCATGCTACTGCCGCGGATCCGCGGCCGAGTTGACTCGCTGTGGGTCAAGTTTCCTGCAGTGTTCTTATATTGGTGTTTTGTGATTTTTAGGATGGTTTGTTTCTGCCCAGAATTTCTAGAGAACAAATTTGTTTTTGGGGTGGTTACAAATCCGTATTTTGATCGAATTCTGTAGACTTTGGCTAATGGGTTATATCTGTGATGTTATATATGTATTGAACGTCTGCTAATCGCTATACGTCGATTAGTGGGGGTTATACATATCTGTGATCTGTAAGGTTGATGGTTTGTGTATATGAATTCGTTGGATTGTCGCTGATGAATAGCCGGGGGGTTGTGAGATGAGAGTTTTGTTTATCTTTCAATTCATGTAATATGTAAATTGATGTAATATTATTTATATGGCCGCACATCCGGAATGAGGTTGTAGCCGCCATTGTATAATTTCTTTTTACTGTTATTGCTCCTAGGATAGACCCAAGGTGGGGTGCACAAACTACCGGGTATCTCGAAGTGTCGAGTGGCCTACTCACGTTGTTCAGGGAGGTTGTTTCGCTTCGGGTACTGGGCGGGAAGTTTGCCGCACCCGTAGGGGTCTAGGGTGGGGTATTGGCTATTCATCGCGACTGTGTAATCCGTTTTTCGTTACAGGCTTGAACGAAACGCGGAATCCTAGTATATCCAATGTATTCATCTGTGATCTGGAATGGCTATCATTGCATCTGACGAATGTATATATCTATATATGATATCTATTTAGGCGTTGCTTATGTTTTGCATCCGCGCTAGTCCAGCCCCCGCTCTGTCGTTAGTTAAGTAATCTAACGGGTGATGACGGGGCCCCGTGGCGAATGCGGATGGCATAAGCATACGTCATATTTTCGTTGTTTTCTGCAATGGTAGGATTAAATGATGGGACGCATTAAAATTAATGCAAGAAAATAAACCAAGTAAAATAATTGGAACACTTTTAAAACCACTCGGTTCTTTTCAAAAAAAACTTTTAAATGCAGAGCTTGAACCACTCCTTTTAAAAGCTATCTCGTTCCATCGATTATATCAAGTTCACTACATTCACGGTTTCGCCAAAACCATTCGTAGCCCTCCGTCATTTCATATGGATAGTCAATAGTATTCAAGCTGTGTTTGTTGGCCAAAGTCAAAGCACAGTGTTTGGTAGCTATTGGGTATTCATATGCAGAATAGATAGATGCGTTGGTTTGGGACAGTCGTACTGCCTTGTTGGCCAAAGTCAAGGGTAGGTACGGGTGGGTTCAAATTAACCTGGAGAATGACGGGTAGAACTTGACATGTGACTTATGATTTGTTGGCCAAAGTCAAGGTCATAAGAGCATGGGGCAAAAATCCAAATCGGGAGTTTCTAAAGAAACTGCAACTTGCTAGCGCTGCATACCATTTGGAGTGTGATGATTCTGGTAGGATTCCTTCAGTTTTGTCACGCGATGATATTTGGATCCCGATCCTACTGTGAGTATATGCTACTCCTCGGGAAATTTCTCACTTAATTATCAATGCTATAAACCTAGTAGGTGTCTAGAAAGGTGTTAGCAGGGTTACGCCCCCAGGGAAAAGAGGTTCTTAAATTAAGGGACTTCGTGAAAGCGTTGGGAAACCTCCCTCGAATTACCGACACTGGCATGGCTGAACGGTTAAGCAAGAATTGTATGGTGAGATTGATCATGACTAATTCTTCCTTTATAGTTTCAGAAGGGATTCGAGAGACAGTGGGAGCCATCCTGTTTAGACAAACTAAAAACCACTCTAAACTTGCAAGAGCATCATGATAAAGTGTTTCTTCTCTCTCTCCTAATTGCAGCAACCAATCGACATGACCGGACTTAAGTTATTACTAGATAAAAATATACTGACAGGGCCAAACTACAAAGATTGGCTCAGGAATGTCAAAATGGCAATCACTTACGACAAGTTGGGGTATCTCCTTACCACCAAAGCTCCCCCTGTCCCAGGTCCCACCTCCAGCGTCGCAGATATAGAAATCCGTAAGACATGGGAGATAGTCTACGCGAAAGCCAAGTGCCTCGTGCTTGCCTCTATGGACAATGAACATCAGAGAAGGCACGAGAATATGGACCTGGAATCCATATTTCTTCATACAAAAGAACTGTATGGAGAGCAATCTCGTATCGCCAGGTACGAAGTCTCGAAAAAGTTGTTTTCGACGAGATTGGCCGTCGGATCATCGGTAGCGGAACACGTGCTTAAGATGATTGGCTTCATTGAAGAGCTCGCGGACCTTGGGACCACGTTAGAGAACGAACACTATACGGACTTGATTCTCCAGTCTCTTCCTTCCACTTACACCTAGTTTATCCTGAACTTCAACTTGCAAGGAAAAGAAGTTGAACTTCCGAAGCTCCTCAACATGTTGAGGAGTGCAGAGGGCACCCTACGGAAAGGTAGGGAAACATCCACTTTGTTTGTAGGAGGATCTTCCTCTTCTAAGTCAAAAGCGAAAGCCAAGGGAAAAAAAAAAGAAAGCCCCCGCCAAACCAAGGGGTGGTGTTTGTAAAGTGGATACGAAGGGAAAGGCAAAGGCAACAAAGGTAGTGGGAAAGCTTGTTGGAAAGGAAGAATGCTTTTACTGTCACAAGAGTGGACACTGGAAAAGGGATTGCAGGGCTTGGAAGGCCAGAAACCAGGATCCAAACAAGTTGCGGCTTCGGCTTCAGGTGTGTATGTTATTGAAAACTGTCTATCAATAAACTCTACATCCTGGGTATTGGATACCGGATCGGGATCTCATATTTGTAATTCTTTGCAGGCACTGAGAAGGCGTAGGGTTTTGAAGGCAGGTGATATGACCCTCAGAGTTGTAAACGGAGCTGGTATGGATGCTGAGTCCGTGGGGGACTATCACCTGGGATTGTCAGATGGGCATGTTTTGGTTTTGCATGATTGTTATTTTGTACCCAATGCAACTTGTAATATCATATCTGTATCTTTATTGTCAAAAGAAGGTTATGTATTTTCATTTGTAAGCAATGTTATAAACATTCACCTTAATCAAGTTTTGATTAGGTCAGGTACATTAAGCAATGGTATATACGTATTAAACCAACCACAAATTTTCAATGTCCAGAATACACACAAAAGAATGTCTCCAGAAATAAATCATGCTTTTTTATGGCATTGTAGACTGGGTCACATCAATGAGAGAAGGTTGACGAAGTTACATACAGAAGGATATTTGGATCCGTTCGAATATCAATCATATGAAACTTGTCAATCCTGTCTCAAAGGAAAGATGACAAAGACTCCGTTCACTGGACACGGAGTAAGAGCGAGCGAGCTCTTAGGGATCGTACACAGTGACGTGTGCAGTCCAATGTCCACACATGCGCGAAGCGGATATTCTTACTTCATTACTTTTACGGATGACTTTTCAAGGTACGGATATGTCTTCTTAATGAAACATAAATCTGAAGCCTTTGAAAAGTTCCAGGAATACAAGAATGAAGTAGAAAAACAAACAGGCAAAAGTATCAAGACACTGAGATCTGATCGAGGTGGTGAATACTTAAGTGCCGAGTTTCTGGATTACATAAAAGAGAATGGAATTCTCTCTCAGCTTACTCCTCTATACACTCCGCAACATAACGGTGTATCGGAGAGACAGAACCGAACCCTATTGGATATGGTATGTTCCATGATGAGTAACGCTGAGTTGCCGCGATCATTCTGGGGATATGCGCTAGAATCAGCTGCATACCTTTTAAACCGAATTCTAACTAAGACTGTGCCTACTACACCATATCATATTTGGTGTGGGAAGAAACCCTATCTTAAGCACATTAAGACATGGGGATGTCCAGCTTTTGTCAAAAAGCAGCATGCGGACAAGCTCGAGGCACGCTCAGTACAGTGCAAGTTTGTAGGATATCCAAAGAACTCCAAAGGATATTTCTTCTATTGCGAAGAGAAACAAAAGGTTTTTGTTTCTCGTCATGCCCACTTCTTGGAAACTGAATTTTTGGAAAATCAGATAAGTGGGAGCGCAATAGAGCTGGAAGAAATTCCAGAACCACGAGCTATTACTGAAAGCTTAGTAGAACCAGAGGGTTCGAAAGAACAGGACATTCCTACGCCGCTCCGCAGAAGTAGTAGACAGTCTCATCCGCCCGAGAGATACTACGGTTTTCTCATAGACGGGGATAGAGAGGATTGCATCATTGATAGTGATGATCCGACTGGCTTCCAGCAGGCCATTCAGAGCATTGACTCGGTAAAATGGCTGGATGCAATACGGACCGAAATGGAGTCCTTGTACACCAACAAAGTATGGACTTTGGACGTTGCTCCAGATGGGGTAAAACACATAGGATGCAAGTGGATCTTCAAGAGGAAGATTGGTGTGGATGGACAGGTTGAGACCTATAAGGCTAGACTTGTTGCAAAGGGTTTTCGTCAAAGACCTGGTTTAGACTATGACGAAACCTTTTCTCCAGTAGCTATGCTAAAATCCATTCGGATCCTTCTTGCCTTTGCTGCCTTCCACGATTATGAGATTTGGCAGATGGACGTAAAGACCGCTTTTCTAAATGGAAATTTAGAGGAGTGTGTCTATATGGACCAGCCAGAGGGTTTCATTCGGAGTGGGAGCAGCGGAAATGTGTGCAAGTTGCTTAAGTCCATTTATGGACTAAAGCAGGCATCGCGGAGTTGGAACATCTATTTTGATGAGACGGTCAAAGATTTTGGGTTTATCAAAAATCCAGATGAACCATGCATCTATTGTAGATTTGTAGCACGAACTGTCGTATTCCTCGTTTTAAACTTGGATGGCATTCTCTTGAAAGGAAATGACATTCCTATGCTACAATCTGTCAAAGGGTTCTTGTCACACAGGTTCTCCATGAAAGACCTGGGTGATGCCTCTTACATTTTGGGGATCCGGATCCATCGTGATATATCCAAGTGGATATTAGGACTTTCACAGTCTAGGTACATCGAAACCATACTGAAAAGATTCAGTATGGAAGATTCCAAGCACGGTAATTTACCGGCTTGTCACGGGATCAACCTTTCCAAAGAGATGTCTCCCAAGACTGATTTGGAAAGGGATCGAATGTCTATTATACCCTGCGTTTCTGCGGTAGGCTCTATAATGTATGCAATGTTGTGTACCAGACCAGATGTAGCTTATGCACTGAGTATGGTAAGCCAGTATCAGTCAAACCCTGGGGAGAACCACTGGATAGCGGTAAAGAACATTCTCAAGTACCTGAGAAGGACTAAGGAGATGTTCTTGGTGTATGGCGGAAAAGACCTCCAGATTGAGGCCTTTGCTGACTCCAGCTTCCAGAGTGACAAGGATGATTCCAAGTCCATGTCGGGTTTTGCCTTTACCCTCAATGGAGGGGCGGTGTGTTGGAAGAGTTCCAAATAGGAAATCGTTGCTGACTCGACGATGGAAGCGGAATATATCGCTGCATCTGATGCCGCAAAAGAAGCCGTCTGGATGAGGATGTTCTTGAAAGAACTTCAGGTGGTTCTGTTCATTGTTGGTCCAATACCTCTGTATTGCGACAACAACGGGGCTATAGCTTTAGCGAAGGAACCCAGGTCCCATCAGAAATCCAGACACATCATAAGGCGGTAACACCTGATCAGGAAGATCGTGGATTGCCAGGAGATCGAGGTTCGGTGGGTTGCTTCAGAAAATAACACTGCAGATCCATTCACGAAGGCCTTACCCCAGACTCGGTTCGAGCGGCTGATCGAGATGATAGGTCTTCGATACGCCAGTACATGGCCTTAGTGCAAGTAGGAGATTGTTAGTGTATATGCCCAAGAGGCCATTACTGTATCATACTAGTTTGTATATTACTTGATGGAAGCTTGGGATATTCACAGTTGTATAGACAATCTTGCTCGATATAGTAGTATGCTACTTGGTTTGTCTCTTCTTTAATGTGTGCATGTGTTTCTTTTAGCATATCGCCTATACACATTAGTGGAGCCCTTAGGATCTTTACTTGATTACAAGCGTTGTGATGGAAGTCACACTAGTGGGGGCTGGGTAATCTACAAGCACATCCTTATACAGGTCCCTAGTCGTAGAATTATCGAGACGGGGCATCGATACTCCGGAGTAGACTAGCGTATGCGCTTCTCATCCCAGCAGGGGAGACGGTCTGTCCCACAGCCGTCAGTACGTCGTACTTGAGATAGTATGCGGGTGCTCGTTAGGTTACGAGTACACTGGACAGGACTAGTTGGGAACTGTTGGTTGGTACTATACCTATCGTCAGTTATCAGTTCCCAGGTGACATGGGTACAGCTTAGTCCGCTGACTTGACAATGTCACTTCGCCTCGAGTGTGTTCCCATTGTACTTTGATTACTACCCTACCACGACTTAAAGGAGTCATGCAAACAGGTAGTAGTTGGGTGCAGTCCCGAAGCACTTGGAGGCAGTGACGGTTAGATAGGATTCGTCTCTCCCGGTATTGGGGGTTGATATCGCGCTGTGTCTAGGAGAGCCATTACACACAGTCATCCCTGTCCAGGGCAAGCGAGATACACTGATAGGTTTCCGGTGTTATCTTAGGGTGTTCTGGGCTACACTCCGACACGACTTGTACCGCTATTAAGGGACTGACGTTTACCACCCCATAGGCATGCCATGAGATATTCTTAGACGAACAGACCGGACTGTACGCAGATTGTCACATACAGGCTCCGTAGGAGTTCGGATGGGTTCGCCTCATCAGTCTTCATATCGGCATCTACCTGGGGACCGTTACGTACAGCTAGTGCCGCTTGCGGTCTGTGATTAAACCCACTGCCAGCGTAGTGTCGAGTCTTTAGAGTCCCACACAGAGGGTTATTCTCCTTTGGGCAAAACAGAGTGGAGGTCGCATGATTTTGCGATGGGGTTCGTTCACATCCGTGCACTTGTGCACGTTTGGTGTCCGGACAGTCATTACTAGCGGGCTTTGGTTTGAGCCAGATCCTAGTATATGTTTTGGGGTTAGTTTTATCTCATTGTATTCGTGTTCCTCGGAACACGAATGCGGGTGTGTATGCACAGTTGGCTGAGGCAGAGGCAGAGTATTCTCATCAGGGTTTGGGTACGGGTTTGTATGCACAGTTGACGGTTGTCTTTTTCCAAACCCTAATGAATATGTGAAATATCAATTAATAATATTAATTAAAGAAAATTGAGTAATGGTTAGGGTTGTTGACTTGTTGACCAAGGTTAACTTGTTGACCAAGGTTGAAATTTTGACTATCATCATTTAAAGCAAAGATGCACTTTGATCATTGCAAAACTCATTTAATGTGAAATGATAATGGTCTTTTCAACCTACCATCACCTTTTTATTTTTGGATTAATATTGTTAATTGATTAATTCACATATATTTGCATATGGTTGCAAAATTCTCATCATTCTCTCATTCTCATTCTCTCTCATCCTTTACTCTCCCTCTTCCACTAGCTCAAGGAAAAACCCTTCATGAGTTGAGAACCATTTGCCTTGAAGTTAAAACACCAAAACTCATCTCTACTCATCCTAAGGTTGAAGGTCTAACAAGCCTAATACTTTAGTTACCTCAAGTTCGAGGAAGGAGCTCAAGGTAGAGGCCCTCGGGTGGATCCATCTTCGGCAAGAGAAGGCGACAAGGAGAATCATCCAACCCACTCCAAGGAGAAGAAGAAAAGGAGTTCAAGACTAGGTATAACCCCTAACCGAGTAGGTAAAACTCATAGTTGTTGCTAGTGTGTTGTTTAGCAAAGATCCGGTTTTTATAGTCCATGTTACCCATAACCCAAAAATCGTTTTTCACCATTTCCGCAACCCCGAAAGAATCGGGACAGGTAATGTGGACTTACAAATTCCACATATTGTATCACATTCTAGATAAATAGACAGTATTATAATTTCCTATCGAATAATCAAATACCCAAGATTTCCTAAATAGCTCAACACTTGAGCGGAGTTCAAAAATTCCAGAATACGTCACAGTACCAACGGTCCAGCCGTAGAAGGGTCAAGCCAACGCCTCATATGTGGCACGCCGTACTGCACCAAACCCTAAAATTTAGAGGCGGTTCAGACGGTAACATAATCGAATTATGGTTTGTGTTCTTCTAGAGGGTCCATCGCGTTACTTGCACGTTTTCCGAAAGATTTAAACTCATGAAAATTTCAACACTTGAAAGTTTTTCGTGTCGAAAAAAAATGAGTTAATGATATCCGTTCGAACATTTTAATACTTTCTAAATTATCCGGAAAACATAACGAAATTAAATTTTCCGATCGAATCAACGAATACAAAATAAACCCCAGATTACTCAACACTTGAGTCAGATATAAAATACTCATAAAATATAAATAGCAGGTAAGGGCATTACAGTGCCAAAAGAAAAGTCAAAGTTCACTGTACAACCGCGGATCCGCGGCCCAAGCAGGGTCTTGCTGCGGTCCGTAGGGCTTATGTCATCGTTTTGCACAGTAATGCTTAAAATTACCTGCTGAATTTTTTAGGTATTTTTAATTCAGAAAAATCACAGTTTTAAAAAATGACCAGAGATGGGTTGATTTTAAGGTTTCGGGGTTCGTTCGGAGTTTTAACTTCGTATACACGTCGCCTAATACTCTAGCTAGGCTCTGATACCACTGTAGGGTTCCTAGGCACTCTAACAAGGTTCTACAAGGCATCAACCATGCCCGATTAAAATTTTAGCCGTGCCGAACAACCCTAAACAAGATCTTTGCTAGATAATTAGGGTAACACATGCAAGTAAATATCAATTACCACTAAGTGAATACGAAATACATCCTTTGTAGATCGGTCCTTCACTTCATAAGCTCCTTGTAGTAGTCCCTTCGCTGCGATCATCGAACTCCCGGACTCTCGGACGGCTCCATGAGGAGATGACAACGGTTTTGCTTGTAGTCTTCGAGGCCGAAGATGATCTACGTCGACGGAATACGAACTCAAGCTTCTACTTCACTAACTAGAAAATTAGTGAAGCAAACACCCTAAACTAAAGTGCTAGTCTAGTAGAGGATGATGAAATAGGAAATGGGTACACTTTAGAATTTCTTTTCTCACTATATTTCTCTCTCTTTATCAAACCCTAGCAAGCATTTGAAGGAGGAAGAAGATGAGCTCAAAAATGAGAATGAAAAACTAATCAAGAGAGAGAGAGAGCTAACCATGGGTGAGTGGGTATCATATAATAACTCATATAGAGACATAACCATGGCAAATTATAGTGGTTAGGTTTATAAATATCCTAAGTAAAACAAAACTAGTGGAATTTGGTCAATGCGCTCACAAGCTTCATGAAGCTTCATGCACTTGAACAATTATCCACTAATTTTGTATTTACTTTTTATATTAAAACCCCACCAATATAATTATAATTATATATGTCTCATACACCCATGTAGAGTGTATCAACAACCATGATACAAAATGAACACAAATAAATATATATCACATATATATTAAGTTGTGCACAAGTGAGAAAAACAAATGCTTAAGTGAACCAATGTTAGTTAATGTAAATTAGTATATCACATATAAAATTATACACTAAATTATTAAATCAACGCTTGACTTAATAATCCGGTTATTTCACAAATAACCGACTAACATCCAATTTATCGACTTATCGAATCAACCCTTGATTCGATAACCTGGTTATATCGCATATAACCGATCGATACAAACATCGCGAGAATAGAATACGGTATCACATACACGCATTATTCTCGGTACCGCACATATCACATTTGCGCTCCTATTTCGTTTCGCCTGAGCAAGTAAACCTCTATGTATGACTCTAAAGACTCGTCAATACACCGACAATAGGTGATGATCACATCAAGCACCCACAAGACGTCAGCGGTACTAGCTGGACGTAACGGCTTCCCAGGTATTGAGCGATCAGAGGATCAGCAAGCAAGCCCACTCCAACTCCTGCAAAAAGCCTGACAGTGACACTACCGTACAGTCCAGTCTCCTCGTCTGATATGTCGCATATCATGTCTAGGGGTGGTAAACGTCAGACCCCAATAACCGATAAGTCATGCCGATATGAGGCTCATAACGGGTCGAGAAACTACTGGTAACACTTACCAGTAAATCTCTAAACCAGCCCTGGCCAGGGACTTCCCTGTTATGGCCAATCTAGTATAGCGCAACATCAACCCCCAATACCGGGAGAGACGAAACCCCTCCTATCGCTCATTACCTCCATGCGATTCGGGACTGTACCCAAAAACCACCGTTTTGCATGCCCACTTGGACGTGGTAAGGTGGAGATCAAAGCACAATGAGAATCACACAAGACTCTATGACGATCTCGGGTCTACAGACTAACATGTACCAGTGTCACCAGAGAACTGCCATCTGACGTAAGGTATAATACCATCTGGGAGTTCTCGGCGAGTCCGTCCAGTGTACCCAGTCTCCACTGAGCACCCGTATATCATCTCTGATGTCAAACACCAATGGATATGGGATCATCCATCGCCCATCTATATGGGTCGAAAAGCTATACGCTAGTCTACTCTTGTATATCGATGCCCCGTCTCGATACACCCACGACTAGGGACCTTGAAGGATGTACTTATGGACTACCATGTCCCCACTAGTATGATCCGCATCATAGTCCAGGTAGTCAAGTACACATCCTAAGGTCTTTACCAACATGTAGTAGAGAGACAATCAGTGTACACGTTAAGGTAAAGAGTAACCAGATAGCATACTATCATGTCGAGCAAGAAAGCCCTCCCTATATATGTCCAAGCATCCACTAGAATATACATCTATGTATAGTAATGGCCTCTAGGGCATACATATAACTAACATCAGGAAGGCAAAGATAGAACTGGTGCAGTCGTCAATTGAGTCTTCTACTGCTGAAAACACTGCTCGCACGCCTCAGTCCAAAGAAAAGGAACCCCCTTTCGGGTCAATCCGATCAGCGGTGCAGCGATACTCGAAAAATTCTGCACGAATCGGCGGTAATAACCAGCTAAGCCTAAAAACTGCAGACCTCTGTCACGGATACAGGTCTGGGCCAAAGCTGTACAGCCTCGATCTTCTTCGGGTCCACAAGAATACTATCTCCCGTCACCACATGACCCAGGAAGTCAACTCTATCAAGCCAAAATATGTACTTTGAGAATTTAGCATACAACTGATGCTCTCTCAATACCTGTAGATCAATCCTCAAGTTCTGCTCGTGCTCCTCTCGACCCTTAGAATAGACCAGAATGTCATCAATAAACACAATAATGAACTGGTCGAAGAACGGCCTGAAAATCTGGTTCATCAGATCCATGAACGTTGCTGCGGCATTGGTGAGTCCGAACGATATCACCAGAAACTCATAATGCCCGTAGCGTGTATGAAAACATTCTTCGGAATGTCATCATTCCGAACCCGCAACTGATGATAACCCGAACGCAAATCAATCTTAGAAAAATGTTTCGCACCCTGGAGTCGATCAAACAAATCATCAATGCGAAGTAAAGGATACGTATTCCGCACCGTAACTCGGTTCAATTGACGATAATCAATACAAAACCTCAAACTGACGTCCTTCTTCTTGACGAACAGCACAGGAACTCCCCAAGGCAAAACACTCGGACGCAAAAGTTTCTTATCAAGCAACTCTTATAATTGATATTTAAGCTCTCTAAGCACTGCCAGAGCCATCCGGTAAGACGGTATAGAAATAGGCCCCAAGCCAGGAATCAAATCAATGCAAAACTCAATATCGCGCTCTGGCGGAAAACCAGGTAACTCATCGGGAAAAACGTCGGGAAACTCTCACACGAAAGGAACCCGGTCCAATGACTCTACTGCGGCTCCAGTATCATAAATGAAAGCCAAGAATCCCCGACATCCCTTCCTCAAAAGCCGACTAGCGCAAAAGGCTGAAATCAAATTGTGAGAGGCGGAACCACGGTCCCCCTGCACAACCTTAACCTGTAGGGTTCCGAGGCACTCTTGTGAAGGTTCATAAGGCATCAAACATGCCCGGATAAAAATTTAGACGTGCCGAACAACCCAAAGCCGGGATCTTTGCTAGATTATTAGGGTTAAACATGCAAGATAACAACTTTATCACTAAGTGTGAGGGATTACAACCTTTGTAGTCCGCTCCTTAGCTTCATAAGCTCCTAGTAGAAGTCCCTTCGCCGCGATCCACGATCTTCCGGACTCAAGAGAGGCTCCACGACTCGAACGATCCATGCTAGCTTGTTGTATTCCTTTTCTCCGATGATCTACGTCGAAGTTGCAATAACTCAAGCTCTCTCACTCTAAAGAGGTGAACACCATAATCTAATGGGCTAGATTAGATGAGGATGATGGAGTAGTATTTATGCTATCTTTTTATATCATAATCTCACATGAAATCATCACAAAAGGAATTTGTAGTAAGCTTTCTCAAAGCTTAAGAGAGTGGAAGAAGATGAATAATGAGATAAAATCCTTTTGTCATGAATAATGAAAAGTATATATGAATTAATAATGTAACCATAGTTTAGTATGACAAGGATAACCCTTGTAGAGAATAAACTAGAGCTAGGGTTTGGTTAGGTTAGAAATGAGTCATGGAAAAAATATCTACCATAATATCTTAACCAAGACAAAAGATATTCCTTCTAGAATGTGCAAGAAGGAGCTAACCCTAATCAAACCCTAACCTTGTTTAATCTTCACTAAACATGATCCAATATTAATCATATCATGTTACTTTAATATATATCACATATATATTATTTATTTGTAACAAAATAAAATAATACAATTAATATATATCGCATATATATCAATGTATTATCCGGTGAGAAAATGAAATAATAAAGCGAGCCAATATTAGATAATGTAATACAATATATCACATATATTATTATACATTAAATCATCGAATCAACACTTCATCCGACAATCCAGCTATATCGAATATAACCGGCTAATATATCCTGTACCGATTCATCGAATCAACACTTGATCCGATGATCTGGTTCATATCTAAATATCACAAGAATATAATACGGTATCTCATATCGCATTATCCTCGGTCCTGCACATATCACATATGTGCCTCTACTCCGTTTTGCCTGAGCCAAGAAACCTCTGTGTAGGACTCTAAAGAATCGTCAATATGCCGGTAGCAGGTGATGATCATATCAAACACCCACAAGCTGCAAGCGGTCAGCTAAACGCAACAGCCACCCAGGTATTGAGCGATCAGAAGATCAACAAGCTAGACTGTACGTTCTCCTGTGAATCCAACCAGTAACACTCCCATACAATCCGGTCTCTTCGTCTGATATGTCGCATATCAAGTCTAGGGGTGGTATACGTCAGACCCCAGTAACTGATAAGTCGTGTCGATGTGTGGCTCATAACGGGTCGAGAAACTACTAGTAACACTTACCAGTAAATCTCTATATCAGCCCTGGCCAGGGACTTCCAGTTATAGCCAATCGAACACAGCACAACATCAACTCCCTATACCGGGAAAGACGAATTCCCACCTATCGCTCATTGCCTCCAAGTGATTCGGGACTGTACCCAAAAGCCACCGTTTTGCACGCCCTCTTGGACATGGTAAGGTGGAAATCAAAGCACAGTAGGAATCACACAAGACACTATGACGATCTCGGGTTTACAGACTACCCTGTACCAGTGTCACCGGAGAACTGAAATCTTACGTGTGGTATATCACCATCTAGGAGTTCTCGGCGAGTCCGTCCAGTGTACCCAGTCTCCACTGCGCACCCGTACACCTTCTCTGATTTCAAACACCGATGGATATGGGATCATCTATCGCCCATCATATGGGTCAAGATGCGTATACGCTAGTCTACTTTGGTGTATCGATGCCCTGTCTCGATATACCTTCGACTAGGAACAGTTATAGGATGTACTCATCGACTACCATGGCCCCACTAGTATGATCTCATCATAGTCCCCGTAGTCGAGTACAGATCCTAAGGGCTTTATCAACATGTGAGATAAAAAAAACAGTAAACCAATACAAGTCAACATGTTAAGATAAAGTGAAACCAAATAGCATACTATCAAGACGAGCAAGACAGTCCTCTCTATATATATCCAAGCATCCATTATAATATACATCATATGTACAACAATGGCCTCTAGGGCATATACATAACTAACAATCTCCCACTTGCACTGAGGCCAGCTGCTGTAGTATCTCATACCTAGCATCCCGAATAATCTCTCAAACTGTATCTAGGGAATAGCCTTCGTGAAAGGATCCGCAGTGTTGTCCTTCGTATCTACTCTCCTGACCTCGATCTCTCGGCGATCAACTATCTCCCTGATCAGGTGATACCGCCTAAGAATATGTTTGGACTTTTGATGGGACCTGGGTTCCTTGGCCAAAGCCACAGCTCCATTGTTATCGCAATACAGAGGTATTGGATGCTCAATGGATGGAACCACACCAAGTTCACTAATGAACTTCTTTATCCAGACAGCCTCTTTGGCAGCATCGTTGGCAGCGATGTATTCAGCATCCATCGTCGAGTCTGCAACGGTATCCTGTTTGGAACTCTTCCAACATACCGCCCCTCCATTGAGGGTAAAGAAAAATCCCGAGTGCGACTTAGATTCGTCCTTATCGCTTTGGAAGCTGGAATCGGTAAAGGACTCCACCTGGAGTTCTCCGTTACCATACACCAAGAACATCTCCTTAGTCCTTCGTAAGTACTTGAGAATGCTCTTCACAGCTGTCCAGTGACTCTCTCCAGGATCTGCTTGATACCGACTCACTATACTTAGTGAGTATGCTACATCAGGTCTGGTACATAGCATCGCATACATTATAGAGCCTACTGCCGAAGCATAGGGTATCCCTTGCATGCGAGCTCTCTCCAAATCAGTCTTGGGAGACATCTCTTTGGAGAGAGTGAGTCCAGAGATCGTGGGTTGGTTCCCACGCTTGGATTCTTCCATACTAAACCTCTTTAGTATGGTGTCAATATAACTAGATTGGGACAATCCTAGTATCCGTTTAGATCTATCTTTATAGATCATGATTCCCAATATGCAGGAGGCATCACCTAGATCTTTCATTGAGAATCTTTGTGATAAGAAGAGCTTGACTGATTGCAGCATAGGAATATCATTTCCTATCAAGAGTATGTCATCCACGTACAATACGAGGAAGACAACCTTACCCTCTGCTACCTTCTTATAGATACAAGGTTTATCTATATTTTTGATGAAGTCAAACTCTTTGACTACAACATCAAAACAGATGTTCCAACTCCGCGATGCTTGCTTTAACCCATAAATGGATTTAAGCAGCTTGCACACCTTTCCGCTGCTCCCACTATCTACGAAGTCGTCTGGCTGAGTCATGTACACGCACTCTTCTAAATCACCGTTTAGAAAGGCGGTCTTAACATCCATTTGCCATATTTCGTAGTCATAGTATGCAGCAATGGCAAGTAAGATCCGGATGGACTTAAGCATAGCCACTGGAGAAAAGGTTTCGTCATAATCCACACCTGGTCGTTGACGAAAACTCTTTGCTACAAGTCTAGCTTTGAAAGTCTCAACTTTTCCATCTACACCAAATTTCTTTTTAAAGATCCACTTGCTCCCAATGGGTTTTACCCCTTCAGGAGCATTTTCCAAAGTCCATACTTTGTTGGTGTATATGGATTCCATCTCAGATCGCATTGCATCCAGCCAATTCACAGAGTCACCACTTGTGATGGCCTGCTCGAAACTAGTCGGTTCATCATCATCCATGATGCAGTCCTCGCTTCCACCATCAATGAGAAATCCGTATTATCTCTCAGGTGGACGAGAAACCCTACTAGATCGGCGAAGAGGCTGGGGTTCGTCGGGTACTACTGATTCCTCTGGTTCTACCAAGTCTTCTATTATAGTTTGTGTCGCTGGAACCTCTTCCAGTTCTAACTCAATGCCACTAGTCTGTTTCATAAGAAAACTTTTTTCTAAGAAAGTGGCATGTCGAGAAACAAACAACTTTTGTTCCTCGGGGTGGTAGAAGATATACCCTTGTGAATTTTTGGGATATCCTATAAACTTACATAAGATAGATCTTGCCTCGAGTTTGTCCGGATTTTGTCTTTTGACAAAGGCCGGACAACCCCATATCTTAATGTAATTAAGATATGGTCTCTTCCTTTTCCATATCTCATATGGAGTGGTAGGCACAGATTTGGTAGGAACTCTATTCAATAGGTCTATGGCTGTTTCAAGCGCATACCCTTAGAAGGAAATAGGTAACTCAGCTGTACTCATCATTGAGCGTACCATATCTAATAGGGTGTGATTCCTCCGTTCCGATACACCGTTGTGCTGTGGTGTATAAGGAGGAGTAAGCTGAGAGAGAATCCCATTCTCTTTTAGATAATCCAGAAAATCATTGCTCAAGTATTCTCCTCCTCGATCAGATCGAAGGATCTTAATACTTTTGCCTGTTTGGTTATCTACTTCGTGCTTATATTCTCTGAATTTCTCAAAAGCTTCAGTCTTGTGTTTTATCAGGAACACATGTCCGTATCTAGAGAGATCGTCAGTGAATATAATGAAGTAGGAAGAACCGTTCTTGGTATGCGTAGACATGGGACCGCATACATCATTATGTACCAGTCCTAAGAGTTCCGTAACTCTTTCTCCGTGTCCACTAAACGGAGCTTTGGTCATTTTTCCTTTCAGACATGAATGGCAAGTATCATAAGATGATAATTCGAACGGATTCAAATATCCATCCTTATGTAACTTAGCCAGTCGTGTCGCATTAATATGACCAAGTCTACAATGCCACAAGTAGGATTCGTTCATTTCTAAACTTTTCCTCTTGTGTTTGTTTTGTATATTGAGGATTGTATTTTGATTTGGAATGAATATGCCATTATATAACGAGCCTGATCCAATCAACTTTTGATTCAGGAATATGTTCATAACATTATCCTGTACTACAAAATTATATCCTTCTTTACTTAATAAAGAAACCGATATAATGTTGCACATCATGTTCGGTATATAATAGCACTCATTCAGAATTAGTGTATTATTACTTGGTAATACAAGGTGATATTCGCCAACAGCTTTGGCTACAATACTTGCACCGTTCCCTACTTGAACGGAATGATCACCTTTTCCCAGTTCTCTACCTTTACGTAGCTCTTGTAACAATTTACATATGTGGGATCCTGATCCGGTATCTAATACCCAGGACGTAGGGTGAACTGAGAAACAGTTCTCAATAACTAACACACATGAAGAAGATGCATCAACATGCATGTTCTTTTGGGCGGCTTGAGAATCCAGATATTCTCCTATTCCCTGTTTTGTCTTATAACTCTTATAAGAAAGAACGGGTCCAACGTTCCCCTGCTCAGTATAATAAGCGGGTTCAGCCAATACATCCATATTATTATCTTGATTATGGCCTGACATGGTCGCTATCTGGAGAGAGAGAGAAGAAAACACTTTAGCGTATGCTCTTGCAAGATTAGATTGGTTCTTATCTTATCTAATCAGGATGTCTCCCACTGTTTTTATCAAATCTACCTTCAAACCCTAAAAGGCATGATTAGCCAGGATTAATTACACCCTACAATTTCGTCAATCTTTCAGCCAGATCAGTGTCGGTACTTTGAGGGAGGTTCCCCGTTCTTTCTCACGGACCTAATTAAAGTAAACCTCATTTTCCTAGAGCCGTAACCCCGTTAACACTTTTCTAGACACCTACTTGATCGGCTAATTGTCCTGTGTAAAACTCTCCCAGGAGTAACTCTTACTCGCAGTGGGTATCAGGATCCAACTATCTCATAGGAGGTATGCAATCTCATTGCAAATTTCAACACTTGAAATTCCCGATAATGCTTTTACCCCTAGCGTGCTATAACCTTAACGCATGCCAAACAACCCATAGCCCGCTAGTCAAGTTCAACCCGTACATTTCGTGATTGAATTAAACCTACCCGTATGACCCTTGACGCATGCCAAACAACGCCGTATGAATACCCTAATCCAATCACATCTCATGCTACAGATAATTAATAATCAGCTACCGTACACTACGCCTTGACGCATGCCAAACTACCGTAGCACGAATACTAAATATTACTTATCTGAAATGACGGAGGGCTACACAGTTTTTTCAGAAAACCCTGAGCGTAATGAACTTGATATCGTCGTAGAATCGAATGTTTTTGAAAAGGAGTGTTTTTTTGAGGCTTCTAGTTTCGCTAAAGAGGTCACTCCCGATGTAGGGATCTCGGCTCTTTCCCCATCGAATAAGGTGTAGGATATATCATATATACCACTATGCAAAGCAAGAACTATATAAGCTGTCAAAAACTAAACCGCGAGTTTGTAGCATCTGCCAGTTTTGCTAAAGAGGTCACTCCCGGTGATGGGATCTCGGCTCTTTCCTCATCGAATAAGGTGCATGGCATATCATATATACCGCTATGCAAAGCAAAACTGTAGCTACCCTTTTTATAAAGTTTTGGTTCTACAACATCTTTTAGGTTTCTTTTCTTTTTATTAATCTTATTAATAAAAAACCCATCAGCTTATGCTTCCTAAGCATCACAGAAGAAACAAAAGTTGTAATATTTATATATCAGCATATATATATATATATATAGTATAAGCATTCGTCTCAGGCAGTAATATGATCTCATCACAGAACATTGCAGCAGAAGAACATATATGAAATATTGGATATACTAGGACGTCCGTGTTTTCAATACGAGCCTGTATAAAACACGGATTCCACGGTCGTGAGGAATAGACAAACCCACATCCCAAGACCCCTACGAGAGAGGCAAGTAACACTTCCAATTCTAGGGTTAGGAGACCCGGTCTCGACTCCTCGAGATGGCCTCCCACTGGACCCTAAAACCCGGTTACTTGTGCTCCCCTCCTTGGGTCTACCTAATGCGGAAAAATAAATAATATACAAGGGTGACATCAACGTCATCCCGGAAGTGCCCCAATAAAAAAATATTACATACAAATGAATTTTACATGAATGAAAATAAAAACCCTCATCTCACATAAAACCCCCGGCTATTCAGAACGCGACGATCCAATATAACATATCACAGCAACACATAATATCTCATATCATCAACGTAAGCAAGTATGCGTATCCCGATTGTTGTTGATGTATAGCAATGAAGCCGGCGATACACCATATACTACGCTCACGGTCACCAAAAAGAAAGTGTAAAACTACAACATTTGGAATCCACAATCACTTTAGACATCGTAAATCTGAAATATCACATACTTCGCATTTCATGCCTAAGAATATGAATTCTACATATTGTATCACATTCCAGATAAATAGTCAGTATTAAACTTTCCGAACAGATAATCAAATACCAAAAAATTCCTAAATAGCTCAACACTTGAGCGGAGTTCAAATAATCCCAGAAACTGTCACAGTACCGATGATCCAGCCGTAGAAGGGTCAAGCCAACGCCTCACATGTGGCACGCCGTACTGCCCCAAACCCTAAGGTTTAGAGGCAGTTCAAGACGGTCACATAATCGAGTTAAGGTTTGTGTTCTTCTAGAGGGACCGCCGCGTTACTTGTTCGTTTTTCCGAAATATTTATACCCGATAAAAATTCAACACTTGAAAGTTTTACGTGCGGGGAAAAGTGAGTTAATGATATCCGTTCAAACTTTTTAACAGTTTCTTAATATCCGGAAAACAACACAAAATTAAAATTTCGGATCGAATCAACGATTACAAAATAAACCTCAGAACACTCAACACTTAAGTCAGTTAAAAAATACCCAGAAGCAGCAACAAGTACCTACGGATATTACCCTGAAGCCACGTGTCCCAATACCCAAAATCGGCCGCAGAACCGCCGCGGGAAGAAGATTCCCACCGCGGTTCCGCGGCGACTTCATCGAATTGGGAGCTCGTATTTCATGATAATTCTAATAATTCCCTGCTGATTTTTTTGAGTATTTTTAATTCAGTAAAATTACATTTTTAAAAAAATATCCATAGAGGGGTTCATTTCGTAGTTTCGGGGTTCGTTCGGAGTTTTAACTTCGTATACACGTCACCTAATGCTCTAGCTAGGCTCTGATACCACTGTAGGGTTCCGAGGCACTCTTGTGAAGGTTCATAAGGCATCAAACATGCCCGGATAAAAATTTAGACGTGCCGAACAACCCAAAGCCGGGATCTATGCTAGATTATTAGGGTTAAACATGCAAGATAACAACTTTATCACTAAGTGTGAGGGATTATAACCTTTGTATCCCGTTCCTTCGCTTCATAAGCTCCAAGTAGAAGTCCCTTCGCCATGATCCACGATCTCCCGGACTCAAGAGAGGCTCCACGACTCAAACGATCCATGCTAGCTTGTTGTATTCCTTTTCTCCGATGATCTACGTCGAAATTGCAATAACTCAAGCTCTCTCACTCTAAAGAGGTGAACACCCTAATCTAATGGGCTAGATTAGATGAAGATGATGGAGTAGTATTTATGCTATCTTTTTATATCATAATCTCACATGAAATCATCACAAAAGGAATTTCTAGTAAGCTTTCTCAAAGCTTAAGAGAGTGGAAGAAGATGAATAATGAGATAAAATCCTTTTGTCATGAATAATGAAAAGTATATATGAATTAATAATGTAACCATAGTTTAGTATGACAAGGATCACCCTTGTAGAGAATAAACTAGAGCTAGGGTTTGGTTAGGTTAGAAATGAGTCATGGAAAAAATATCAACCATAATATGTTAACCAAGACAAAAGAAATTCCTTCTAGAATGTGCAAGAAGGAGCTAACCCTAATCAAATCCTAACCTTGTTTAATCTTCACTAAACATGATCCATTATTAATCATATCATGTTACTTTAATATATACCACATATATATTATATATTTGTAACAAAAGAAAATAATACAATTAATATATATCGTATATATATCAATGTATTATCCGGTGAGAAAATGAAATAATAAAGCTAGCCAATATTAGATAATGTAATACAATATATCATATATATTATTATACATTAAATCATCGAATCAACACTTGATTCGACAATTCGGCTATATCGAATATAACCGACTAATATATCCTGTACCGATTCATCGAATCAACACTTGATCCGATGATCTGGTTCATATCTAAATATCGCGAGAATATAATACGGTATCTCATATCGCATTATCCTCGGTCCTGCACATATCACATATGTGCCTCGACTCCGTTTTGCCTGAGCCAAGAAACCTCTGTGTATGACTCTAAAGAATCGTCAATACGCTGGTAGCAGGTGATGATCATATCAAACACCCACAACCAGCAAGCGGTCAGCTAAACGTAACAGCCGCCCAGGTATTGAACGATCAGAAGATCAACAAGCTAGACTGTACGTTCTCCAGTGAATCCAACCAGTAACACTCCCGTACAGTCCGGTCTCTTCGTATGATATGTCCCATATCAAGTCTAGGGGTGGTATACGTCAGACTCCTGTAACCGATAAGTCGTGTCGATGTGTGGCTCATAACGGGTCGAGAAACTACTAGTAACATATACCAGTAAATCTCTATATCAGCCCTGGCCAGGGACTTCCAGTTATAGCCAATCGAACACAGCACAACATCAACTCCCTATACCGGGAGAGACGAATCCCCTCCTATCGCTTATTGCCTCCATGTGATTCGGGACTGTACCAAAAATTCACCGTTTTGCACGCCCTCTTGGATGTGGTAAGGTAAAAATCAAAGCACAGTAGGAATCACACAAGACTCTATGACGATCTCGAGTCTACAGACTACCCTGTACCAGTGTCACCGGAGAACTGCCATCTGACGTGTGGTATATCACCATCTGGGAGTTCTCGGTGAGTCCGTCCAGTGTACCCAGTCTCCACTGAGCACCCGTACACCATCTCTGATGTCAAACACTGATGGGTATGGGATCATCCATCGCCCATCATATGGGTCAAGATGCGTATACGCTAGTCTAATCTGGTGTATCGATGCCCTGTCTCGATATACCCTCGACTAAGAACAATTATAGGATGTACTCATCGACTACCGTGGCCCCACTAGTATGATCTCATCATAGTCCTAGTAGTCGAGTACAGATCCTAAGGGCTTTATCAACATGTGAGAGAGAAAAACAGTAAACCAATACAAGTCAACATGTTAAGATAAAGTGAAACCAAATAGCATACTATCATAACGAGCAAGATAGTCCTCTCTATATATATCCAAGCATCCATTATAATATACATCATATGTACAACAATGGCCTCTAGGGCATATACATAACTAACATAACCGATTCGCCCGGAAAACTGAAACTGGCCGTCTTCTCACGGCAGTCCACCGGCACATAACAAGCTGCCAACCAGTCCATGCCAAGGAGAACGTTGAAGTCCAACATATCTAGAAGGATCAAATCAACGGACAAATCTCTATCTCTAATCTGAACGGCATACGACCGAAACACATATCGCGTGACAAAAGAATCACCAACAGGTGTAATCACAACAAGCGGCTGATCTAGCAAACACGACTCTCGGCCTAACCTCGGCATGAAGTGCGTAGAAACATACGAATGCGTAGATCCCAGATCAAACCAAACATGAGCCTCAAAAGAACAGACAGAAAGAGTACTTGAAACCATGACAGTGGATGCCTACGCGTCCTGCTGAGTCAAGGCAAACACCCGAGCTTGCCCTCTACCGGCGACTGGCTGACCTCCGCCTCTGCCACCAATCTCTTCGGAACAAAACCGCCGCGACCATGACCTCTCTGAGCATGAGTTTGATGCGGAATACCAATAGGCATAAGAGGCAATACCCTCTGAGGTGGAGAAGGTGGTAAGGTAACATGTGGTACAGCTATCCCGCTCTCACGTGGCTCAGTACAATCTCGATCATGATGACCCAAACTCCCACACCGGTAACATCCAGAAGAAAACTGCTAACCCTACTGGGGATAAGAGCTAAATAGTTCCTCATCCCGAGTCTCCACTGCCCCCAGCATCTGAACGGAATCTGTCACGGCATCTAAATCCCATCCCCATGCTGAAACACCAGTACAAACCCTCTTCGGTTCCGGAACAACCGATGTCTCGGAAAGACGCTCCTCAATCAATAGAGATATGTCCACCGTTGTTGCATAAGTGTCATACTGTTGTATGCTGACAGCGAGGAACAACTGGGTAAGCAGGCCTCGAACAAGTCTCTTCACCCTCATCTCCTCCGTAGCCACCAATACGGGGTATACACAGACGGCTCAGTAAACAACACATCGTACTCGGCCACCTTCATACCCCGAGTCTGGCGTAATGACTCGAATCTGCGCGCTCGAGCATCCTTGACGCTCATTGGAAGAAAATGCATAAGAAACACCGTCACGAACTCAGTCCAAGTCATAGGAGGAAGACATGCGGCTCTGCCCTTCTCTAAGGACTCACACCACTTCTGAGCCAGACCCTTAAGACGAAAACTCGCAAACTCCACCCATCTCGCCTCGGAGCATCGAAGCGAACGACATATCCTGGCCATCCGGTCGATATACTGTAGGGTTACTAGGCACACTCAAGAGGTTCCGAGAAACCCTAAACTAGATCGTTAACTAGTAGTTAAGGCGAAAAGCAAGCAAGTAAAGAACTTTATTGCTAAGTGAAAGGGATTACAACCTTTGTTGATCCGCTCCACCATTTCTTTAGCTCCGTGTTGACGTCCCTCTGCTGCGATCATCGGATCCTGAACTCTAGCGATGGTTTTGTCGGAGAAATGATCGGGCTAGGTCATTGACTTCGAGGCCGAAGTTCATCTACGTCGGGGAGACTCAAACTCAAGCTATTCCTTCACTTGCTCAAAAACTTTGTGAAGAGAACACCCTATACTACATGGCAAGTGGTAGAGGATGAAGAAATAGGAAGTGGGTTCACTTTAGAATTGGATTTCTCACTCTTTTTCTCATGGCACCATTGGAGCTCTCAAGCTTTTGTGAGATTGATGAAGATGATGAAGAAGAAAAGAATTCTCTCGATTAAAAGAATAATATGAATACTTATCCTTTTAATCATGGCACCATGGTTGAGTTAAGCCCTCATGCTTAACTCATGTAGAGAATTAACCTTAGCATAAGGTTAAGGGTTGGGTTAGCTAATATCTTAAGCAAATGACAAAAGAGTTGACTTTGTCAATGTTCATCAAGCTTCATGAAGCTTGATAACTTTGACCAAAGTCACACTCTTTTGTTATATGCTAAGGAAAATAGTAAATCCTAATCTAACCTTGATATGGTTCAAGTCTCATACACACAACTTGTTTGTATCATCAAGCATGATACAAACATGTACACTTGCATATATCACATATAAACAATGTGCACATTCAATGAGAAAATCAATATTAAGTGAACCAATACTAGTTAATGAAAAGTAATATATAAAATATATAATTATACATTAAATCATTAAATCAACACTTGATTTAACGATCCAGTCATATCGCATATAACCGACTAATATCATGTGTATCATTGTATCGAATCAACACTTGATTCGGTAACCCGGCTATATCACATATAACCGACCGATGATACAAATCGCGAGAATAGAATAAAGTATCACATACTGGTATTATTCTTGGTCCCGCACATATCTTATATGCGCTCCTATTTCGTTTCGCTTGAGCCAGGAAACCCCTGTGTAGGACTCTAAAGACTCGTCAATACGCCGGCAGCAGGTGATGATCATATCGAACACCCACAAGCCGCAAGCGGTCTGCTAAACGTAACGGCCTCCCGGGTATTAAGCAATCCGAAGATCAACGAGCAAGCCCGCTCACACTCCTGTGAATCCAACGAGTAACACTACCGTACAGTCCGGTTTGTTCGTCTGATATGTCGCATATCTTGTCTAGGGCTGGTAAACTTCAGACCCCATTAACTCGATAAGTCGTGTCGATATGAGGCTCATAACGGGTCGAGAAACTACTGGTAACACTTACCAGTAAATCCCTAAAGCAGCCTTGGCCAAGGACTTCCTGTTACAGCCAATCGAGCACTGCGCAACATCAACTCCTTATACCGGGAGAGACGAAACCCCTTCTATCGCTCATTGCCTCCATGTGATTCGGGACAGTACCCAAAAGCCACCTTTTTGCACGCCCTCTTGTACGTGGTATGATGGAAATCAAAGCACAGTGGGAATCACATAAGACTCTATGACGATCTCGGGTCTACAGACTAACATGTACCAGTGTCACCAGAGAACTGCCATCTGACGTAAGGTATAATACCATCTGGGAGTTCTCGGCGAGTCCGTCCAGTGTACCCAGTCTCCACTGAGCACCTGTATATCATCTCTGATGTCAAACACCAATGGATATGGGATCATCCATCACCCATCTGTATGGGTCGAGAAGCTACACGCTAGTCTACACTGGTATATCGATGCCCCGTCTCGATACACCCACGACTAGGGACTTTGAAGGATGTACTTATGGACTACCACGTCACCACTAGTATGATCTGCATTATAGTCCAGGTAGTCAAGTACACATCCTAAGGGCTTTACCAACATGTAACAGAGAGACAATCAGTGTACACGTTAAGGTAAAGGGTAACCAGATAGCATACTATCATATCGAGCAAGAAAATCATCCCAATATATGTCCAAGCATCCACTACAATATACATCCTATGTATAGTAATGGCCTCTAGGGCATACATATAACTAACAATCTCCCACTTGCACTAGGGCCATCTGATAGCAGTGGTTGTAGTATCTCATACTCAACTAGCCCATAAAAGTCTCTCTCTGGGAAAAGGCCTTTCGTGAGTGGATCCGCCGTGTTGTCCTCTGAGTCTTCTCTCCTAATCTCGATCCCCTGGAGATCAACCATCTCCATGATCAGGTGATACTGCCTAAGAATATGTCTGGATTACTGATGGGACGGGCGTTCCTTAGCATAAGCCACAACTCCATTGTCACACAATGGGAGGAACGAAGTTCATCTCATGAACTAATATATACCCAGACTGCCTCTTTGGTAGCATTTTTGGTAAAGATGTATCTTGCCTTTAATCGTCTAGTATGTCACGGTATCTAGCTTGGAACTCTTCCAACATACCGTCCCTCCACTGAGGGTAAAGATAATGCCTGCGACTGACATTCAGTCGTCTTTGTCACCGTGGAACCTTTCCAGTGATTTTCCCCCGGATCAATTGATACCTTCTCACTACAACTAGTGAGTATCCTAACATCCAATTAGATCTATCTCATAGATCCAAAACCCAGGATTTAGTAGGTATCACTTTGATCCTATATGGAGAATCCTTGTGATAAGCGGAGATTGATCGAGCGTAGCATAGGAAACTCCTTCCCTATCAAGAGTAATTCATCCACGTACTCTACGAGGATCACCACCATACTCCCTACTACACTTTTTCTATATACAAGGTTCATCTACCATTTTGATGATGTCAAACTCTTTGACTAACACATCAAAACAGATGTTCCAACTCCGCGATGCCTGTTTTATCACATAAAACATCTTGCACATGTTTCCGCTGCTCCCACTGTCTACGAAACCCTCTGACTGTGTACTTACAGACTCTCTCTTCTAAAAGATTATTTAAAAAAACAGTCATGACACCCAACCGCCAGATATCGTAGTCATGGTATGTAGCCGTGGCAAGTAGGATCTGGATGGACTTAAGCATAGTTACTTAGAAAAGGTTTCATCATAATCCATACCTGGTCAATGATGTAAACTTTTAACAAGTCTAGCTTTGAAAGTCTCAACCTTTCCATGTACACCAAGTAATCTTCTCAAGATATACTTGCTCCTGATGGGGATTTAACCCTTCAGATAAGCAACCAAAGTCCATACTTTGTTGGTGTATAAGGATTCCATCTCAGATCGATAAGCATCCAGCCATTCTTACAGAGTCCTACTCCTGATGGCCAGCCCGAAACTAGTTGGGTCATCATCTCATGATGCAATCCTCGCTCCCACTGTCATAGAGAAACCGAAGTATCTCTCAGGTGGGTGAGGAACCCTACTAGATCGGCGGATAGGCTGAGGTTCGTTGGTTGCTATTGAATCCTTTGGTTCTACCAAATCATCAGCTGCAGTTTGTATAGCTGGAACTATTTCCAGTTCTACCTCATGTCCATAAATTTCTTCATAAGAAATTCCCTTTCACAAAGGTGGCATGCTGAGTAACAAAACATCTTTTGTTCCTCGGTTAGGTAGAAGATATTCCCTTGCGTATGCTTGAGATATCCAACAAACTTCTACAGTAGTGACTTTGCCTCGAGCTTGTCCGGATTTTGCCTTTCAGACATAGGTTGGACAACCCCAAATCTTAACTGACTTAAGAGATGGGCTCTTCCCTTTCCACATCTCATATGAAATGGTAGGCAAATAATTTGATCGGAACCCTATTCAATAGGTATGCAACTTCGTAAGTGCATAACTCCCTAAAAGGAAATAGGAAACTCAGTAGTACTCATCATAGAGCACACCATATCACATAGGGTGTTATTGCTCCGCCCCGATACACCGACGTGCTGTGGTGTATTCGGAGGAGTAATGCTGAGAGAGAATCTCATTCTCCTTTAGAATAATCCAGGAATTCCGTGCTCAAGTATTCTCCTCCTTGATCACATCAAAGGACATAATACTTTTGCCCGTATTTTGGTTCTCTACTTCTAACTTATATTCTATGAATATCTCAAAAGATTCGGACTTGTGTTTCAACAGGAACATAGGTCTGAATCTCGAGAGATTATCAAAGAATTTAATGAAGTACAAAGAACCGGTCTTGGCATGTGTAGACAGGGGACCTACATACATCAACATGTATCATCCCAAGAGTTTACTAACTCATTCTCTGTTTTCAATAAACAGAGCTATGGTAATCTTATCTCTGTGACATGACTGGAAAGTTTCACAAGATGTAAATTCAAACTAATTTAAATATGCATCTTAATGTAACTTCAGCTAGTCGGGTCGCATTGATATGACCTAGTCTACAATGCCTCAAGAAGGATTCGTTCATTTCTGAACTCTTCCTCTCGTGTGTGTTCTGTATACTAAGAACTGTAGTTTGATTTAGAACGTCAATGCTTTTAGATAACGTGCCTGAACCGATCAACTTTAGATATAGGAAATGTTCAAAACATTATCCAACGATACAAAATTATATCCTTCTTTATCTAAATAAAGAGACTGGTATGATTTTGTATATCAGGTTCGGTATCTAATAACATTTGTTCAGAATCTATGTATTCTGGTAATACAGGGTGACAGTGACCAACAGACTTGGCTGCAACAATTGCCCCGTTTTCTGCCTCATGAAACTTTTCACCCGTTCTCAGTTCTCTATCTTTCTGTAGCCCATGTAATGTATTACATATGTGGGATCCTGATCCGGTATCACATACCCAGAACGTAAAGGATACTGAGAAACGGTTCTGTGTAACGAACACACCCGTAGATGATGCATCAACATGCACTTTCTTCGTTTGGGCGGCACGGGAATTCTGGTATTCCCTAATTTCCTGCTCTGTCTTATAACAATTATAAGTTGGAGCAGGACCAATGTTCCCCAGCTCAGTATAACAAGCGGGTTCGTTCAATATATCTGTTTTATTATCTTGATTAAGGCGTGATATGGTCGCTACCTGGAGAGAGAGAGAGAAGAAAACACACTGCGTGCGCTCTTGCAAGATCAGATTGGTTATTATTTTATCTAATCAGGATGGCTCCCACTGTTTTTATCAAATCTTCCTTCAAACCCTAAAAGGAAAGACTAGCCGGGATTAATTACACGCTACAAGTTCGCCAATCTTTCAGCCAGGCCACTGTCGGTACTTTGAGGGAGGTGCCCCGTGCTTTCGTACGGACCTAATTAATGTAAACCTCGTTTTACCAGAGGCGTAACCCCGTTAACACCTTTCTAGACACCTACTTGATCGGCTAATTGTAATGTGTAAAACTCTCTCAGGAGTAACAATTACTCGCAGTGGGTATCGGGATCCAACTATCTCATAGAAGGTATGCAATCTCATTGCAAATTTCAACACATGAAATTCCCGATAATTTTTTACCCCTAGCGTCCTATGACCTTGACAGAGGTCAACAGACCATAGGCTGCTAGTCAAGTTCAACCCATCATTTCCTGATTGAAATAAACCCACCCGCACGACCCTTGACAGAGGTCAAAAAGGTCGCACGACTACCCTAAATCAATCACATCATATGTTTATACAGATAAGCACTAATCAGCTACCGCACACTGCGCCTTGACAGAGGTCAACAAACACAGCACGAATACTAAATACTACTTATCTGAAATGACGGAGGGCTACGACAGGTTTTTCTGAAAACCTATTGCGTAATGAACTTGATATCGTTGTAGAATCAAATGATTTAAAATGGAGTGTTTTATAGGCTTTTCTAGTTTTGCTGAAGGGGTCACTCCCGGTGAAGGGATCGTCGGCCCTTTCCTCATCGAATAAGGTGCAGGATATATCATATATACCGCTGTGCAAAGCAAAAACTATAGAAGCAATCAAAAGACAAACCGAGGGTTGTAGCATCTGCCAGTTATTGCTAAAGGAGTCACTCCCAGTGAAGGGATCTCGGTCCTTTCCTTATCGAATAAGGTGCAGGATGTTCTACAAGGAACACCGCGATGCAAAGCAAGAACTGTAGCTACCTGTTTTTGAAAATTCGATTCCACAACATCTTAGGTTTCTTTTCTTTCATTAATCACATTAATGAAGTCCCATCATTTAATTCACCTAAACATCACAGATAAATACGACGCACACTTATGCCATCCGCATTCGCCTCGATGTCCCCTCATGCACCGTTAGGTTAGGTAACTAACGACAGAGCGGGGTAGGGCTAGCGCGAGTGCAAAACATAAGTAACGTATATATAATATATCATATATACCATATACAATATCTATCAAAGAACATCAAATGATACCATCACAGATATTGCAGCAGAAGAAACATATGAAACATTGGATATCCTAGGACGCCCGTGTTTTTAATACGAGCCAGTATTAAACACGGATTCCACGATCGCGATGAACAGCCAAACCCACACCCCTAGACCCCTACGAGAGCGGAAAGCAACCCTACCAATTCTAGAGTTAGGAGATCCGAACTCGACTCCTCGAGTTGGTCTCCCACTGGACTCCAGAACCGGGTTACTTGTGCCCTCCTCCTTGGGTCTATCCTAGTGTGGAAAAATAAATTATATACAAACGGTGACATCTTCCGCAACCTGGAAGTGCCCCAATAAAAGAATATTACATACAAATGAATTTTACATGAATGAAAATGAAAAACTCTCATCTCACATAAAACCCCGGCTATTCAAAACGCGACGATCCAATATAACATATCCAGCAACACATAACATCACATGTCATCAACGTAAGTAAAAATATGCACATCCCAATTTGTCGTTGACATATAGCAACGAAACCGGCGATATCACATATTACACTTACGTTCGCAGAAAAGAAAGAGTAAAACTACAACAGTTGGAATCTGCAACCACCTTAGACATCGCATGCCTAACATTCTGAATTCCTTAGACATCGCATGCCTAACAATTATAAACCCCGCATTTTAGTCTCATTATCGAAAACTCTTTTCAATATCAAGTCGGGCAATTCAACAAGATTCCCAACATTTTGATCGAATGCTCGTCGCAAACTTTATTAGGCGGCCGCACCCCCGATGCCATCGACGAAGTGCACCAAGGCGGAACACCGCTTCCGTGAGCACCCGAACGGATGCTTTTGGCGACGGGGTTCTCCTACAGTCACTTGGTCAGGGCTATAGGGCATGGCTGTCTATTAAGTTTACCCGGTGAGTATCCGCGCACGCTACATGATTGCGACGGACTTTTGATCACATAAAAATTCCGTGGCAACCGATCAATTAAGACTAAACTGCTATGTTTATAACATCCAAATCAATTATCTCATAACTACTTGTGGATTCCAAATATTGTATCACATTCCGGATAAATAGAAAATGTTAAAATTTCCGATCGAACAATCAAAAACCCAAGTTTTCCCAAAACAGCTCAACTCTTGAAACAAGTTCAAAAACATCCACTTCATGCCACAGTACCAACGGTCCAGCCGTAGAAGGGTCAAGCCAACGCCTCACATGTGGCACGCCGTACTGCCCCAAACCCTGAAATTCAAAGGGCAGTTCAAGACGGTCACATAATCGAGTTAAGGTTTGTTGTCTTCTAGAGGGTCCATCGTGTTACTTGCACTACTTAGAACATTCTTAAAACACGGAAAGATCCAACACTTGGAAATTTCTCGACAGGGGAAAAAGTGGGTATTTATATCTGGTCGAACTTTTTAACATATTCAAAAATTATCTGGAAAAAGACAGACAAAGTTAAAGATTCCGATCGAATCGTCGAACTCCCAATACAACCCAGAAAACTCAACTGTTTAGTATATATTAAAAATTTCCATAAAATACAGCAACTACAAATAGAGATTACTGTGCAAACAGAATAGGCAACAACCACTTTATTGCCGCGGAACCGCAGCCCAAGCCGGGGTACGCCCGCGGTTCCGCAGCGGTTTAATGGAATTGGGCCCACGAATTTCACAGTAATTCCTACAAAACCCTGCTGAATTTTCTGGCTATTTTTAATTTGGAAAAATCCACATTTTTAGAAAATGTACAGAGAGTGATCTTGGTTAGGGTTTCGTGACTCGATCGGATTTCTAACATCGTCTACACTTCGCCTAAAGCTCTAGCTAGGCTCTGATACCACTGTAGGGTTACTAGGCACACTCAAGAGGTTCCACAAGGCATCAACCATGCCAAACAAAAATTTTCCGGTGCCGAGAAATCTTAAACTAGATCGTTAACTAGAAGTTAAGGCGAAAAGCAAGCAAGTAAACAACTTTATTGCTAAGTGAAAGGGATTACAACCTTTGTAGATCCGCTCCACCATTTCTTTAGCTCCGTGTTGACGTCCCTCTGCTGCGATCATCGGATCCTGGACTCTAGCGATGGTTTCGTCGGAGAAATGATCGGGCTAGGTCATTGACTTCGAGGCCGAAGATGATCTACGTCGGGGAGACTCAAACTCAAGCTATTCCTTCATTTGATCAAAAACTTTGTGAAGAGAACACCCTATACTACATAGCAAGTAGTAGAGGATGAAGAAATAGGAAGTGGGTTCACTTTAGAATTGGATTTCTCACTCTTTTTCTCATGGCACCATTGGAGCTCTCAAGCTTTTGTGAGCTTGATGAAGATGATGAAGAAGAAAAGAATTCTCTCAATTAAAAGAATAATATGAATACTTATCCTTTTAATCATGGAACCATGGTTGAGTTAAGCCCTCATGCTTAACTCATGTAGAGAATTAACCATAGCATAAGGTTAAGGGTTGGGTTAGCTAATATCATAAGCAAATGACAAAAGAGTTGACTTTGTCAATGTTCATCAAGCTTCATGAAGCTTGATAACTTTGACCAAAGTCACACTCTTTTGTTATATGCTAAGGAAAATAGTAAACCCTAATCTAACCTTGATATGGTTCAAGTCTCATACACACAACTTGTTTGTATTATCAAGCATGATACAAACATGTACACTAGCATATATCACATATAAACAATGTGCACATTCAAGTGAGAAAATCAATCTTAAGTGAACAAATACTAGTTAATGCAAAATAATATATCAAATATATAATTATACATTAAATCATTAAATCAACACATGATTTAACTTTCCGGTCATATCTCATATAACCGACTAATATCATGTGTATCATTGTATCGAATCAACACTTGATTCGGTAACCCGGCTATATCACATATAACCGACCGATGATACAAACCGCGAGAATAGAATACAGTATCACATACTGGTATTATTCTCGGTCCCGCACATATCTCATATGCGCTCCAATTTCGTTTCGCTTGAGCCAGGAAACCCCTGTGTAGGACTCTAAAGACTCGTCAATACGCCGGCAGCAGGTGATGATCATATCAAACACCCACAAGCCGCAAGCGGTCTGCTAAACGTAACGGCCACCCGGGTATTGAGCGATCCAAAGATCAACGAGCAAGCCCGCTCACACTCCTGTGAATCCAACGAGTAACACTACCGTACAGTCCGGTCTGTTCGTCTGATATGTCGCATATCTTGTCTAGGGGTGGTAAACGTCAGACCCCATTAACTCGATAAGTCGTGTCGATATGAGGCTCATAACGGGTCGAGAAACTACTGGTAACACTTACCAGTAAATCCCTAAAGCAGCCTTGGCCAAGAACTTCTTGTTATAGCCAATCAAGCACTGTGCAACATCAACTCCTTATACCGGGAAAGACGAAACCCCTCCTATCGCTCATTGCCTCCATGTGATTCGGGACTGTACCCAAAAGCCACCTTTTTGCACGCCCTCTTGGATGTGGTATGATGGAAATCAAAGCACAGTGGGAATCACACAAGACTCTATGACGATCTCGGGTCTACAGACTAACCTGTACCAGTGTCACCAGAGAACTGCCATCTGACGTAAGGTATAATACCATCTGGGAGTTCTCGGCGAGTCCGTCCAGTGTACCCAGTCTCCACTGAGCACCCGTATATCATCTCTGATGTAAAACACCAATGGATATGGGATCATCCATCGCCCATCTATATGGGTCAAGAAGCTACACGCTAGTCAACACTGGTATATCGATGCCCCGTCTCGATACACCCACGACTAGGGACTTTGAAGGATGTACTTATGGACTACCACGTCCCCACTAGTATGATCCGCATCATAGTCCAGGTAGTCAAGTACACATCCTAAGGGCTTTACCAACATGTAACAGAGAGACAATCAGTGTACACGTTAAGGTAAAGGGTAACCAGATAGCATACTATCATATCGAGCAAGAAAGTCATCCCTATATATGTCCAAGCATCCACTACAATATACATCCTATGTACAGTAATAGTCTCTAGGGCATACATATAACTAACATAAACGACTGCGGATCCTCAGCTGCATCGGTACCAGTGAAAACCGGAGGTCTCAGCCTTTTGAACTTCGATAACGATACGGTGATCACCTCCGTAGCTGCAGGTACAACTTCCTGAACAGTAGGCACCAATACGGTCCCCGTAAAGGGTGGAACAACCGCTTGCCCCTGTGCTCGAATGGCCTTAACTAACGACCCCATCATCTGGCGCAAATCCTGCATACCATCCCCTAGGATAGCCATATGGTCCGTCGAAGGTGGAACAATCTGCTCCTGCACAACGGGTGTACCGCCCTGGTCATTCCTCGTCTCGGACGAGTAAACTCTGACCTCGGCCCTTACGGCCACTCTCTGCACCCTCGTAGTCTTCGGCGGCATAAAGGTTGGAAAAGGAAACAGGATTCGATAAGGACACAGAATGATGTCACGACCCGAAATATTAGCTCATGACTAGCACTTAAATCACGCAACGTCTAAAGGCATAACGTAATTCAAGTAAGCTGAAACCCAGAAATCTAAACCTTTTTAAGAAAATAAAGGAGATGAAGTTTTGAAATGAAGGTATAATGAAATCATGTTTTCTTAATGCTTAGAAAAGGAACATGAAAATGCAAGTGAAATTGCTAGTTTGAAAACGTGTTTCGTCTTCGAAAAATTTGGCCAGCACCTCCTTTGTATATTTTGATCCAAAACCACAAATACATAACAAGAATAATGGCATCCCCAAGCGGGAGCTAGCTCTTCGCCAACCGGCGGATCAAAACCACGCAAAGCATAAAAATGAGTATACAATGCCGAACGGTGAAGTTCACCACAAAAGATAAAGAAATAAGCAAGACATCAAAACTACAAGTAGCGGAAAACCCCTCGCTCTAAGTCTCGCAACCACAAGTCTTACTAAGTCTCATTTCTTATACAATTACTAAATTTGATTTGATGGAGTTGACTAGATACAATATGAAATAGTAAAATACAAGAGTGGGTACGATACAAATGTCCCACCTACCAAGCAAACCACCCAAAAGTAGGTATATGCTAGCGATGCCGCTACCGATCCCTGCGGTCGACCTGCAAGAACTGTGGCACAACGGGGGTGAGTTGCCAACCCGTGAATAGAAAAACATCGATAAGTAGAAATCGAATAAACAACGACTCCCAGGTCAACTATATTATAAAGGTGATACTATGATATCTAGGGTGACCGGTCTGCATATGTGCCAGCAAGGTAATCAATTCCTAATAGCATATGGATATCATCCAACAATGTAATCAATGTATGTATGCATGCGGATCTCTTCCACCCATATAATCAATGTATGTATGCATGCATGTGGATATCGTCCACACATATAATCAATGTATGTATGCATGTGGATCTCGTCCACCCATATAATCAATGTATATAAATATCATAAAAGCATATGCATGAAGGTATGAGGATATAAATCAACGTGTTTCCCTCGCGACACATCAAAATCATGGAACCTGAGTGTCCAGCATCGACACTCGAAACATCATGAAAACCCATGTCCAGCATCGACACGTAAATCCTCATATCTCAGGCACCGCATCCTCAGATCGGCCCTCAAATATCTCATCTCAGGCGCCGCCTACTCTGGTCGTCCCTCAAATCCATCTCATGACTCCGGTCGGTATCCTCCGGATAACCGACGTGTCCAAATACTATCACCGATAGGTACTGCTCCACTGCCGGGCTCACCGTCTAACAATACGAGTCTTCTTTCCCCAGGGTACCTCACCGGGTCCACCATGTACCCGCAGACGGTGACTACCACTCCTCGAATCGGGTTTCACATTCCACTCTCAGAACCGAGAAAACACATGGTGGACGCACTGAAATATCATATCAAGAGAAACCGGGTTTTTTAAACAATACATACTTTCTTTTAAAATGACTGCGGTTCTCATTGTTAGTGTATATACCCTAGGGGCCATTATTGTATCATACTAGCTTGTATATTACTTAATGGAAGCTTGGGATATTCACAGTTATATTAACAGTCTTGCTAAACATAGTAGTATGCTACTTGGTTTATATCAATCTTAATATGTGTGTACGTATTGATAGAGCCCTTAGGATCTTTCTTGATTACCAGCGTTGTGATGGCAGTCACACTAATGGGGGCTGGGTAGTCTACAAGCACATCCTTTTTCAGGTCCCTAGGCATAGGATTATCGAGACAGGACATCGATACTCCGGAGTAGACTAGTGTGTACGCTTCTCATCCCAGTTAGGGAGATGGTCTGTCCTATAGACATCAGTACGTCGTACTGGAGATAGTATACAGGTGCACGTTAGGTTACAGGTATACCGGACAGGACTCGCAGGGAACTGTTGGTTGGTATTATACCCGTCGTCAGTTAACAGTTCCCAGGTGACATGAGTACAGCATAGTCCGCAGACTTGACACTGCGGCTTCGCCTCGAGTGTGTTCCCACTGTTCTTAGATTGCTACCATACTACGACTCAAAGTAGTCATGCAAACAGGTAGCAGTTAGGTGCAGTCCCGAAGCACTTGGAGGCAGTGGCGGTTAGACAGGATTCGTCTCTCCCGGTATTGGGAGTTGATATCGCGCTGTGTCTGGAGAGCCATTACGCAAAGTCCCTGGACAGGACAAGCGAGATTACTGGTAGGTTTTCCAGTAGTTTCTCAAAGTGTAATAGGCTTCGCTCCGACACGACTTATACCTCTTTTAAGGGACTGACGCTTGCTGCCCCCCTAGGCCCGATATGCGATAGTCCTAGACGAACAGACCGGGACTTATACCGCTTTTAGGGGATTGACGCTTGCCGCCCCGAGGCCCGATATGTGATAGTCCTAGACGAATAGACCGGACTGTACGGATATTGTCACATCAGGCTCACTAGGAGTTCGGATGGGTTTCCTCATCGGCCTTCTTATCGACATCTACCAGGGGACCGTTACGTACAGCTAGTGCCGCTTGCGGTCTGTGGTTAAACCTACTGCCAGCGTAGTATTCGAGTCTTTAGAGTCCCACACAGAGAGTTTCCCTGCTTCGGGTGTAACGATATAGAGGTCGTATGGTTTTACGACAGGGTTGGACACATACGTGTTTTTGCGCACGTACGATGATCGGACAGTTTATACTAGCGGGCTTTAGTTTAAGCAAGATTCTAGTATTGGATTATTGGATTTATGCAGTCTCAGTATTTCCGTGTTTTCACGGATGGGAGAGGCGTTCTCGTAATTTGTCGAGAAGTTTCTAGAAAATTGATGAGTCGGTGGCTTAGGTGGAATTTGCATTAATTGGTTTAATGACTCATGGTGTGATTCATCCATAGGAGTTAATGATGCATTAATGACTTAATGACTCATGGAATGAATCACACAAGGTGAGTTAATGAAGCATGAAGATATTTTTTATTTGTTATTCATTTAATAAATATCTTATGCTTCATATATATTCACAATGAGTTATTTTTCCAAAAAGGATTCTCACTCTCACCTTCTCTCTTCTCAAGCTCTCTGTCTTCAAACCCTAACCCTAATCTCTCATGTGTTGAGATCAAGGGTTAGCAAGACTAATTGATCCCTAATCCTATTCTATATCCTCTAGTTTGCTTTGATTAGCACTTTTAGTAACCTAATAACTCAAGTTAGAGGTCAAGCTTGGAGTAGTAGCTCTCGGGTGGATCTTCTATTACAACGAGGAGGCCGACGAGGAAGTGATCAAAGAGAACAAGAAGGACTTGGTTCATTAGGTATAATATTCTTTCATAGTAGCTAATCCCTCCTATGTTGTTATTAGTTAGGGTTGGGCAAAGATCCGTAAGTTAGTCGATATTTGTTTTAAACAAAATGATTGTTTTACCTACTCCGCCTCCCCACAACTCGTGGGGTGTCTAACGTCGACTTACAGTGAAATCAGAGCCTCGTTAAACCATAACTAACTTATTAGCAAAGTCGTTAGAAATTCGATCGCAAAACGAACCCGAAAAAACATCATTTTCACATAGTTTCTATCGATTTTAAAACGGGGTCTAAAAATTTTTCAGGGACCCTTAAAAATACAAGCAGGAAAATATAAGATTACTGGAGAAATTTGGGTTCCCAACTTGTCAAAACCGCCGCGGATCCGCGGCCGATCCAAGCGATCCGCCGCGGATCCGCCGCCGAGTTGGGGCCGAGTCAGCCCAAAATTCCCCAGTAACTATTCTGTGTTGATTTTGTTCTTTCTGGGATGTTTTGTTTCTGCTCAAGTTTCAAGTGTACAGAGAATTTTTGGGAGTAGAATCATTTGTGTTTGCTTGATCGAAATTCTACGATGTTTGGCTAATTTGATTATATATGTGATTTGTTTAATGTGTTCGTAAACTTCCCCTAACTGCTAGTATGTCGGTTAGCAGGGGGTTGCACATTTCTGTAATGGTTTGTGTTTGTAGACTTGTTGGATTGTCGTGAATGGATAGCCGAGGATGTGAGACGAGCGTTTCTTTCATTCAAATGTAATTTGTAAATTGTTGTAATATTCTTTTGCAGGGCACATCCGGGCTGAGGTTGTAGCCGCCGTTGCAATATTTTATTTACTGTTTTCTGCTCCTAGGATAGACCCAAGATGGGGTACACAAACTACCTGGTACTTTGAAGTGTTTAGTGGCATACTCACATTGTGGAGGGAGACCGCTTCACTTCGGGTACTTGGCGGTTAGTTTGCCATACCCGTAGGGGCTAGGGTGGGGTTTTGGCTATTCATCGCGACTGTGTAATCCGTCTTTCTTTGCAGGCTCAAAAGAAATGCGGATTCGTAGAAAATCCAATATGTTCATCTGTGATCTGGAATGCCTATTATTGCGCCTAACGAATGTACAATATCTATATACGATAGCTATTAGGCGTCGCTTATGTTTTGCACCCGCGCTAGCCCAGCCCCCGCTCTGTCGTTAGTTAAGTAATCTAACGGGTGAATAACGGGACCCGGTGGCGAATGCGGATGGCAAAAGAGGACGTTGTATTTTTCGTTGTTTTCTGTAATGATAGGTTAATGATGGGACGCATTATATTAATGCAAAGAAAATAAACCAAAGTTGAATCGTTGGAACAGTTTAAAAGAAACCACTCGGTTATTTTGAAAACAGAAGATATTTTTAATTGCGGAGCTTTAACCACTCCTTTTAAAAGATATCAGGTTCCTTCGATCATATCAAGTTCACTACGTTCACGGTTTCGCCAAAGCCATTCGTAGCCCTCCGTCATTTCATTTGGGTATTCAGTAGTATTCAAGATATGTATGTTGACCAAACGCCAAGGCATAGTGTTTGGTAGCTGCTGGGTATTCATTTGTTGCATAGATAGATGAGTTAGTTTAGGACGGTCGTATTATCATTTGGCCAACATCAGAGGTATGTACGGATGGGTTCAAATTAACAAGATAATAATGGGTAGAATTTGACATGTGACTTATGACATTTTGACCAAACGCCAAGGTCATAAGAGCATGGGGCAGAAATTATATCGGGAATTTCTAAAGAAACTGAAATTTGCAAACAGATGCATACCATTTAGAGTGTGATAATTTTGGTAGGATTCCTTTAGATTTATCACACGATGATATTTGGATCCCGATCCTACTGTGAGTATCCGCTACTCATCAGGAGATTCGTCACTTAACGATCAATACTATAAACCAAGTAGGTGTCGAGAAAGGTGTCAGCGGGGTTACGCCCCCAGAGAAAAGAGGCTATTTAATTAAGGAATTTCGCGAAAGCGTCGTAAAACCTCCCTCGAAGTACCGACACCGGCCTGGCTGAACGGTTAAGCAAGTATTGTATGGTGAGAATAGTCCTGGCTAGTTCTTCCTTTTTGGTTTGTGGAGGGATTGGAGAAACAGTAGGAGCTATCTTATTTAGAAAAACTAAAAACCACTCTAAAATTGCAAGAGCATCATGCTAAAGTGTTCCCTCTCTCTCATTGCAGCGACCCAAAACATGACAGGCCTTAAGTTACTATTAGAGAAAAATATACTGACAGGGCCAAACTATAAAGATTGGCTGCGGAATGTCAAGATGGATTTAACTTATGACAAATTGGGGTATGTCCTTACTGCTAAGGCATCTGCTGTCCCTGGTCCAAAATCCAGGCTTCCGGATAAGGAAATCCACAAGACCTGGGAGTTAGATTGCGCGAAGGCCAAATGCATCGTGCTTGCCACTATGAATAATGAACATCAGAGGAGGCACGAGGATATGGATCTTGAATCCATATTTCTCCATACAAAAGATCTGTATGGAGAGCAATCTCGTATAGCAAGATACGAGACCTCGAAGAACTTGTTTCATTCGAGGCTGGCCGTCGGATCATCTGTAGGAGAACATGTCCTAAAGATGATTGGCTATATAGAAGAGCTCGCGGACCTCGGGACGACTTTTGAGAACGAGCTCTATACAGACTTGATTCTTCAGTCCCTTCCTTCCACCTACGCCTAGTTTATTCTGAATTTCAACATTCAAAGAAAAGAAGTTGAACTTCTAGAACTCCTTATCATGTTGAGGAGTGCAGAGGGCACGTTGCAGAAGGCAAGGGAAACACCCGCTATGTTTGTTCGCAGTGCTTCTTCTTCCAGGTCCAAGGCTAGGGCCAAAGGAAGGAAGATGAAGGCCGCTACCCAACCAAGAGGTGGATTAATAAGGTGGGAGCTAAGGGAATGACAAAGATTGCAGTGCCAGTAGTGGCAAAAGACGAGTGCTTCCACTATCGTAGGAAAGGGCACTGGAAGAAAGATTGCAAAGCTTGGAATGCCAAGAACCAGGAACCGAAGCAAGCTGTGGCTTTGACTTCAGGTGTGTTTGTAATTGAAAATTTTCTGTCAATCAACTCTACTTCCTGGGTATTGGATACCGGATCAAGATCTCATATATGCAATTCATTGCAGGCACTGAGAAACCGTAGAGTGCTGAAAGTTGGTGATATGACCCTCCAGGTTGCTAACGGAGCTAGCGTGGGTGCTGTGTCCGTAGGGGATTATCACCTTGGATTAACGAGTAGACATATTTTGGTTTTGCATAACTGTTTTTATGTACCCAGTTTAACGTGTAATATCATATCAGTTTCATTCTTATCAAAAGAAGGTTATGATTTCACGTTTGTAAGCGATGTTTTTAACATCCACCTTAATCATGATTTGATTAGGTCCGGTACACTGAATAACGGTATATATGTCTTAAACCAATTACAGATTTTCAATGTCCAGAACACACTAAAAAGAAAGTCTCCAGATATAAATAAGGCTTTCTTATGGCATTGTAGACTAAGTCACATCAATGAGACAAGGTTAACTAAGTTACATAGAGAAGGATGTTTGGATCCGTTCGAATATCAATCTTATGCCACTTGTCAATCATGTCTCAAAGGAAAGATGACAAAGACTCCATTCACTGGACATGGAATAAGGGCGAGCGAGCTTTTAGGACTCATACACAGAGATGTATGTGGTCTAATGTCTACACATGCAAGATGTGGTTTTTCATATTTCATTACTTTTACGGATGATTACTCTAGGTACGGATTCATTTTCTTGATGAAACATAAATCCGAGGCTTTTGAGAAATTCCAAGAATATAAGAATGAAGTAGAAAACAAAACCGGCAAAAGTATCAAGACAATGAGATCTGATCGAGGTGGTAAATACTTAAGTGCCGAGTTCCTAGGTTACCTAAAAGAGAAAGGAATTCTCTCTCAGCTTACTCCTCCATACACTCCACATCATAACGGTGTATCGGAGAGACGGAATCGAACCCTATTGGATATGGTACATTCCATGATGAGTAATGCTGAGTTACCACGATCTTTCTGGGGTTATGCGCTAGAATCAGCAGCATATCTTTTGAACAGGGCTCCTACTAAGACTGTGCCTACCACGCCATATCAGATGTGGAGTGGGAAGAAACCCTATCTTCAGTATCTAAAGATATGGGGATGTCCAGCTTTTGTTAAAAAGCAGCATGCGGAAAAACTCGAGGCACGATCAGTACAGTGTAAGTTTGTGGGATATCCAAAGAACTCTAGGGGATATTTTTTCTATTACGCAGAGGAACAAAAGGTTTTTGTTTCTCGTAATGCCCATTTTCTAGAACATCAGTTTTTAGAAAAGGAAACAAGTGGGAGCGCAATAGAACTGGAAGAAATTCCAGAACCACAAACTACTACTGAAAGTTTGGTAGAACCAGTAGTTCAAGAAGAACAGGACATTCCCGCACCCCTCCGCAAAAGTAGTAGGCCGTCTCATCCGCCTGAGAGATACTACGGTTTTCTCATAGATGAGGATAGAGAGGATTGCGTCATTGATGATGATGAACCGATTAGCTTCCAGCAGGCCATCCAGAGCGGTGACTCGGTAAGATGGCTAGATGCAATGCAGGCCGAAATTGAGTCTATGTACACCAACAAAGTATGGGTTTATACTTTTCTCCAGGTGGGGTAAAACCCATAAGATGCAAATGGATCTTCAAGAAAAAGATTGGTGTAGATGGACCGGTGGAAACCTATAAGGCTAGACTTGTTGCAAAGGGTTTTCGTCAAAGACCTCGTTTGGACTATAACGAAACTTTTTCTCCAGTGCCTATGCTCAAATCCATTCGGATCCTTCTTGCCATTGCTGCCTTCCATGATTATGAGATCTGGCAGATGGACGTAAAGACGGCTTTTCTAAATGGTAATTTAGAAGAGTGCGTTTATATGGATCAGCCAGAAGGCTTCAATCAGAGTGGGAGCAGCGGGAAAGTGTGCAAGTTGCTTAAGTCCATTTATGGACTAAAGCAGGTATCGCGGAGTTGGAACATCTGTTTTGATGAAACGGTCAAAGAATATGACTTTATCAAAAATCCAGATGAACCATGTATATATAGTAAAATTGTAGCACGAACTGTCGTATTCCTCGTCTTGTACATGGATGACATTCTATTGATAGGAAATGACATTCCTTTGCTACAATCTGTCAAAGGATTCTTATCACACAGGTTCTCCATGAAAGACCTCGGTGATGCCTCTTACATTCTGGGGATCCGGATCTATCGTGATAGATCCAAGAGGATGTTGGGACTTTCACAGTCCAAGTATATCAACATTATACTGAAAAGATTTAGTATGGAAGATTCTAAGCGCGGTAGTTTGCCCGCTTGTCACGGAATCACCCTCTCCAAAGAGATGTCTCCCAAGACAGATTTGGAAAGGGATCGCATGTCTATTATACCATACGCTTCTGCGGTAGGCTCTATAATGTATGTGATGTTGTGCACCGGACCAGATGTAGCTTACGCACTGAGCATGGTAAGCAGGTATCAGTAAGACCCAGGGGAGAAGCACTGGATAACAGTAAAGAACATTCTCAAGTACCTGAGCAGGACTAAGGATATGTTCTTGGTTTACGGCGGAAAAGACCTCAAGATCGAGGCCTTTGCTTATTCCAGCTTCCAGAGTGACAAGGATGACTCCAAGTCCATGTCAGGTTATGTCTTTACCCTCAATGGAGGGGCGGTGTGCTGGAAGAGTTCCAAGCAGGACACCGTTGCTTACTCGATGATGGAAGCAGAGTATATCGCTGCTTGCGATGCCGCAAAAGAAGTGGTCTGGATGAAGAAGTTCCTCACAGAACTTCAGGTGGTTCCTACCATTGTTGATCCAATACCGCTATATTGTGACAACAACGGAGCTATAGCTTTAGCGAAGGAACCCAAGTCCTATCAGAAGTCCAGACACATCTTAAGGCGGTATCACCTGAGCAGGGAGATCGTAGATCGACAGAATATCGAGGTTCGGAGAGTTCCTACAGAGGAGAACACTGCTGATCCATTCACAAAGGCCTTACCTCAGATTCTGTTCGAGAGGCTACTCGAGATGATAGGTCTTCGATACGCTAGTACATGGCCCTAGTGCAAGTGGGATATTGTTAGTGTATATGCCCTAGGGCCATTATTGTATCATACTAGCATGTATATTACTTAATGGAAGCTTGGGAAATTCACAGTTATATTAATAGTCTTGCTAAACATAGTAGTATGCTACTTGGTTTATATCTATCTTAATATGTGTGTATGTATTGATAGAGCCCTTAGGATATTGCTTGACTACCAACGTTGTGATGGCAGTCACACTAGTGGGGGCTGGGTAGTCTACAAGCACATCCTTTTTCAGGTCCCTAGTCATAGGATTATCGAGACAGAGCATCGATACTCCGGAGTAGACCAGTGTGTACGCTTCTCATCCCAGTTGGGGAGATGGTCTGTCCCACAGCCATCAGTACGTCTTACTGGAGATAGTATACAGGTGCTCGTTGGGTTACGGGTACACCGGACAAGACTAGCCGGGAACTGTTGGTTGGTATTATACCCGTCGTCAGTTAACAGTTCCTAGATGACATGAGTACAGCATAGTCCGCAGACATGACACTGCTGCTTCGCCTCGAGTGTGTTCCCACTGTTCTTACATTGCTACCCTACCACGGCTCAAAGGAGTCGTGCAAACAGGTAGCAGTTGGGTGCAGTCCCGAAGCACTTGGAGGCAGTGGCGGTTAGACAGGATTCGTCTCTCCCGGTATTGGGAGTTGATTTGGCGTTCTGTCTGGAGAGCCAATACGCAAAGTCCCTGGCAGGGAAAGCGAGATTTACAGGTAGGTTTTCCAGTAGTTTCTCAAGGTGTAATGGGCTTCGCTCCGACACGACTTATACCACTATTAGGGGACTGACGCTTGCCGCCCCTAGGCCCGATATGCGATAGTCCTAGACGAACAGACCGGACTGTACTGAGAATGTCACATCAGGCTCAGTAGGAGTTCGGATGGGTTTCCTCATCGGCCTTCTTATCGACATCTACCTGGAGACCGTTACGTACAGCTAGTGCCGCTTGTGGTCTGTGGTTAAACCCACTGCCAGCATAGTAGTCGATTCTTTAGAGTCCCACACAGAGAGTTTCCCTGCTTCGGGCGAAACGATATAGAGGTCGTATGGTTTTACGACAGGGTTCGGACACATACATGTTTTTGCGCACGTACGATGTTCGGACAGTTTATACTAGCGGGCTTTAGTTTAAGCCAGATTCTAGTACTGGATTATTGGATTTATACAGTCTCAGTATTTCCGTGTTTTCACGGATGGGAGGGGCGTTCTTGTAATTTGTCGAGAAGCTTCTAGAAGATTGATGAGTTGGAGGCTTAGGTGGAATTTGCATTAATTGATTTAATGACTCATGGTGTGATTCATCCATAGGAGTTAATGATGAATTGATGGCTTAATGAATCATTGGATGAATCACACAAGGTGAGTTAATGAAGAATGAAGATATTTCTTATTTTTTTATTCATTTAATAAATATCGTATGCTTCATATATATTCACAATGAGTTATTTTTCCAAAAAGAATTCTCACTCTCACCTTCTCTCTCCTCAAGCTCTCTCTCTTCAAACCCTAACCCTAACCTCTCATGTGTTGAGATCAAGGGTTAGCAAGACTAATTGATCCCTAATCCTATTCTATATCCTCTAGGTTGCTTTGATTAGCACTTTTAGCAACCTAGTTACCTCAAATTAGAGGTCAAGCTTCGAGTAGTAGCTCTCGGGTGGATCTTCTATTACAACGAGGAGGCCGACGAGGGGGTGATCAAAGAGAACAAGAAAGACTTGGTTCATTAGGTATAATCTTCTTTCAAAGTAGCTTATCCCTCCTACGTTGTTGTTAGTTAGGGTTTGGCAAAGATCCGTAAGTTAGTCGATGTTTGTTTTAAACAAAATGATTGTTTTACCTATTCCGCCTCCCCGCAACTCGTGGGGTGTCTAACATCGACTTACACTCAAATCCAGAAATCTCATGAAAACAACATATCTCAATGTGTATGATCATAAAGCATGATGTAGGCGACATATAACAGAAATGTAAGCATATCCGTATATCATGCAACATGAAACAATAATATGCACATATCTAGAGAAAACCACTCTTTTAAATGAAACCAGTTTTAAAAATTGTTAGTTATATGTATGCCCTAGAGGCCATTACTGTACATGAGATGTATATTGTAGTGGATGCTGGGACATATATAGGAAGGATTTTCTTGCTCGACATGATAGTACGCTATCTGGTTGCTCTTTATCTTAACATGTATACTTTCTGTCTCTCTTTTACATGCTGATAAAGCCCTTAGGATGTGTACTCGACTTGCAGGACTATGATGTAGATCATACTAGTGGGGCCTGGGTAGTCCATGAGTACATCCTTTAATGTTCCTAGTCGTGGGAATATCGAGACGGGGCATCGATATTCCAGAGTAGACTAGCGTATATCTTCTCGACCCATGTGATGGGCGATGGATGATCCCATATCCATTGGTGTTTGACATCAGAGGTGGTATACGGGTGCTCAGTGGAGACTGGGTACACTGAACGGACTCGATGAGAACTCCCAGATGGTATTATACCTCACGTCAGATGGCAGTTCTCTGGTAACACTGGTACAGCTTAGTCTGTTGACCCGAGATCGTCATAGAATCTTGTGTGTCTCCCACTGTGCTTTGATTTCCACCCTACCACGGCTCTACTGAGTCGTGCAAACAGGTTGTTTTTGGGTACAGTCCCAATTCACATGGAGGCAATGAGCGATAGGAGGGAATTCGTCTCTCCCGGTATTGGTGGTTGATGTTGCGCTATGCTCGACTGGCCATATCTGGAAATCCCTGGCCAGGATTGCAGTGATTTACTCGTAAGAGTTATCAGCAGTTCCACTCTTGTTATGGACTTACATCGGCATGACTTATCAAGCTACTGGGGTCTGACGTTTACCACCCCTAGGCGAGATTTGCGACATATCAGACGAACAGACCGGACTATACGATAACTGTTACTGGTTGGATTCGCAGGAGTGTGAGCGGGCTTGCTTGTTGATCTTCTGATCGCTCAATACCCGGGTGGCCGTTACGTTTAGCAGACCGCTTGCGGCTTGTGGGTGTTTGATATGATCATCACCTACTGCCGGCGTATTGACGAGTCTTTAGAGTCCTACACAGTGGTTTCCTGGCTCAAGCGAAACGAAATAGGAGCGCATATGAGATGTGTGCGGGACAGAGAATAATACCAGTATGTGATACTGAATTCTATTCTCGCAATTTGTATCATCGGACGATTATATGAGATATAGCCGGGTTACTCAATCAAGTGTTGATTCGATATAGTGATACACTTGATATTAGTCGGTTATATTTACTATGACCGGATCATTAAATCAAGTATTGATTTAATGATTTAATGTATAATTATATATTTGATATATTACTTTACATTCACTGGTATTGGTTCACTTAAGATTGATTTTCTCACTTGATGTGCACAAGTTGTATATGTGATATATGTTTGTGCACTAGTTTGTTTCATGATTGATGATACATGCAAACTTGGGTGTGTGTGTGACTTACACCATGTTTAGGGTAATGTTTTAGGTTTTGATTTATTTTGTTAAAACAAAATGGTATTTTTCTATGCTTGAAGCTTCATGATGTTTTCAAGCATCTTTGAAAAAGTCTAACCATTTTGTTTTGTTCTTTGACCTAACCATCAACCTAAACTCTAGTTTACTCTCTACAAAAGTTTACTCACCCATGGTTGCAATATGAAAGACTTCACTTGATTATTATTTTAATAATAATTCATTTATTCTTTTCTTCTTCTTCATCTTCTTCAAGTGAAGAAAAGCTTTCTAGAAATTTTCAAGTGAAGATTTAGAGTGAGAAATCCAAATACAAAGTGAACCCACTTCCTATTTCTTCATCCTCTACCACTTGCCATGTTGTATAGGGTGTTCTCTTCACAAGGTTCATGATCAAGTGAAGATGGTGCTTGAGTTTGAGTCTCCTCGACGTAGATCATCTTCGGCATCGAAGTAGCCCGCTCATTTCTCCGAAGAAACCATCGCTAGGGTCCGGGATCCCGATGATCGCAGCGAAAGGACGTCAACACGGAGATTTAGAAGTGAAGGACCGGATCAACAAAGGTTGTAATCCCTTTCACTTAGTAGTAAAGTAGTTTACTTGCTTTCTTTCGCCTTACCTCTAGTAAACAATCTTGCATAGGGTTTCTCGGCAAATATAAAAATTTGATTTTGGCATGGTTGATGCTTTGTGGAACCTCATGAGTGTGCCTAGGAACCCTACAGTGGTATCAGAGCCTAGCTAGAGCTTTAGGTGAAGTGTAGACGAAGTTAGAAACCTGATCGAACCCCGAAACCCTAATCGATACCCCTCTCTGTACATTTTCTGAAATTGTGATTTTTGGTGAATTAAAAATACTCAAAAAATTCAGCAGGGTTTTCTAAGAATTACTGTGTAGCACGTGACCACAATTCGATCAAGGCGCCGCGTAACCGCGGCCGTACCCTAGATCACGCGGCGGTTCCACGGCCATAATGTGGCTTCTCACCTCACTGTTTGCACAGTAATGTCTTTATTTAATTGCTGTGTTTTCTGGGTATTTTTAATTTGTACTCAAGAGTTGAGTTTTCTGGGTCGTATTGGGGACTCGATGATTTGATCGGATTATTTAACTTTGTTTTTTTTTCGGGTAATTTTAGAACATGTTAAAAAGTTCGACCGGATATAAATAACTCATTTTTCCCCCTGCCGGGAAATTTCCAAATGTTGGATTTTTTCGTAGTTTAAGAACATTCTTAGTAGTGCAAGTAACGCGATGGACCCTCTAGAAGACAACAAACCTTAACTCGATTATGTGACCGTCTTGAACTGCCTTTTGAACCTTAGGGTTTGGGGCAGTACGGCGTGCCACATGTGAGGCGTTGGCTTAACCCTTCTACGGCTGGACCGTTGGTACTGTGGCATGAAATGGATGTTTTTAAACTCCCCTCAAGTGTTGAGAACCATTTGGGAAAACTTGGGTGTTTGATCATTCGATCGGAAAGTTTAACATTGTCTAATTATCTGGAATGTGATACAATATTTGGAATTCACAAGTGGTTATGAGATAACTGAATGAATGTTATAAACATAGCGGTTTAGTCTCATTTGATCGGTTGCCACGGGATTTTGATGTGATCAAAAGTCAGTCGCAATCACGTAGCTTATGCGGATACTCGCCGGGTAAACTTAATAGACAGCCACGCCCCATAGCCCCGACCAAGTGACTGTAGGAGAATCCCGTCGCCGAAAGCATCCGTTCGGGTGCTCGCGGCAGCGGTGTTCCGCCTTAGTGCACTTCGTCGACGGCATCTAGGGGTGCGGCAGTCTACTGAAGTTTGCGACGAGCATTCGTTCAGGATGTCGGGAAACTTGTTGAATTGTCCGACTTGATATTGGAAAGAGTTTTCGATAATGAGACTAAAATGCGGGGTTTGTAATTGTTAGGCATGCGATGTCTGAGGAGGTTGCGGATTCCAACTGTTGTAGTTTTACACTTTCTTTTCTGTGACCGTAAGTGTAGTATATAGTTGTATCAACGGTTTTCGTTGCTATACGTCAACGACAATCAGTGTATGCGTACTTACTTACGTTGATGACATGTGATATTATGTGTTGCTGGATATGTTATATTGGATCGTCATGTTTGAATAGCCGGGGTTTTTTATGTGAGATGAGTGTTTTTCATTTTCATTCATGTAAAAACTTGTATGTAATATTCGTTTATTGGGGCACTTCCGGGTTGAGGATGATGTCACCATTGTATATTATTTACTTTTCCGCATTAGGATAGACCCAAGGAGGGGAGCACAAGTAACCGGGTTCTAGGGTCCAGTGGGAGACCATCTCGAGGAGTCGAGTCCGGGTCTCCTAACTCTAGAATTGGTAGGGTTGCTTTCCGCTCTCGTAGGGGTCTAGGGGTGTGGGATTGGCTATTCGTCACAACCGTGGAATCCGTGTTTTATACAGGCTCAAAATAAAACACGGACGTCCTAGTTTATCCAATATTTCATATGTTGTTTTCTGCTGCGTTATCTGTGATGTGATCATGTGATATGTTCAGATAGATATTGTATATAGTATATAAGATATATTATATAGACGTTGCTTATGTTTTACACCCGCGCTAGCCCTGCCTCGCTCTAGCGTTAGTTACCTAACCTAACGGTGCAGACGGGACATCGAGGCGAATGCGGATGGCATAAGCGTACGTTATATTTATCTGTGATGTTTAGGTGGACTTAAATGATGGGACTTCATTGATGTGATTAATGAAAGAAAATAAACCTAAAAGATGTTGTGGAATCGAATTTTTCAAAAATAGGTAGCTACAGTTCTTGCTTTGCATTGCGGTGTTCCTTGTAGAACATCCTGCACCTTATTCGATAAGGAAAGGGCCGAGATCCCTTCACCGGGAGTGACCCCTTTAGCAATAACTGGCAGATGCTACAACCCTCGGTTTGTCTTTTGATTTCTTCTATAATTTTTGCTTTGCACAGCGGTATATATGATATATCCTGCACCTTATTCGATGAGGAAAGGGCCGACGATCCCTTCACCAGGAGTGACCCCTTTAGCAAAACTAGAAAAGCCTAAAAAACACTCCATTTAAAACCATTTGATTCAGCAACGAGATCAAGTTCAAAGAGTTAAAGGTTTTCTTAAAAACCATTTGCAACCCTCCATCATTTTAGGAAGTAGAGTACTTAGTATTCGTGTTGTGTTTGTTGACCATAGTCAAGGCACAGTATACGGTACCTAAGTGATGTCTTCCTACACCGCATATGATGCGATTAGTTAGGACAGTCACGCGACTTTGTTGACCTTAGTTAAGGGTCATGTGGGTCGGTCTAATTAATCACGAAATGACGGGTAGAGCTTGACTAGTGATTATGATTTGTTGACCATAGTTAAGGTCATAAGTGCTAGAGGTAAAAACCTTTATCGGGAGTTTCAAGTGTTGAAATTTGCAATGAGATTGCATACCTTCTATGTGATAGTTGGATCCTGATACTTACCGTGAGTACTTGTTACTCGTGGAAGAGTTTTGCACTTTGCAATTAGCCGATCAAGTAGGTGTCTAGAAAGGTGTCAACGGGGTTACGCCCCTTGGAAAATGAGGTTTGTTTTAATTAGATCCGTGCGAAAGCACGGGGAACCTCCCTCAAAGTACCGACACAGGCCTGGCTGAAAGATTGGCGAACTTGTAGAGTGTAATTAATCCCGGCTAGTCTTTCCTTTTAAGGTTTGAAAGAAGATTTGATAAAAACAGTGGGAGCCATCCTGATTAGATAAAATAAATAACCAATCTAATCTTGCAAGAGCGCACGCAGAGTGTTTTCTTCTCTCTCTCTCCACGTAACGACCATATCACGCCTTAATCAAGATAATAATATGGATGTATTGACCGAACCCGCTTGTTATACTGAGCTGGGGAACGTTGGTCCCGCTCCAACTTATAATTGTTATAAGACCGAGCAGGAAATAGGGGAATACCTGGATTCCCATGCCGCCCAAACGAAGAAAGTGCATGAGATGCATCTTCTTCGGGTGCGTTCATTACAAAGAACTGTTTCTCTGTATCCTCTACGTCCTGGGTATTAGATACCGGATCAGGATCCCGCATATGTAATCTGTTACATGGGCTCAAGAAAGGTAGAGAACTGAGAACGGTTGATAAGTTTCATGAAACAGAAAACGGTGCAAGTGTTGCAGCCAAGTCTGTTGGTCACTATCACTCTGTATTCTCAGAATACATTGATTCTGAACGAATGTTATTAGATACCGAACCTGATATACAACATCATATCAGTCTCTTTATTAGTAAAGAAAGGATATAATTTTGTATTGTTGGATAATGTTTTGAACATCTCCTATATCAAGAGTTGATCGGTTCAGGCACGTTATCTAAAACCATTGACGTTCTAAATCAAACTACAGTTCTTAGTATACAGAACACACACGAGAGGAAGAGTTCAGAAATGAACGAATTCTTCTTGTGGCATTGTAGACTAGGTCATATCAATGCGACCCGACTAGCTAAGTTACATTTAGATGCATATTTAAATCAGTTTAAATTTACATCTTATGAAACTTTCCAGTCATGTCACAAAGATAAGATGACCAAAGCTCCGTTTACTGGAAATAGAGAAAGAGTTAGTGAACTTTTGGACTGATACATAGTGATGTATGAAGGTCCCCTGTCTACATATGCTAGGACCGGTTCTTTGTACTTCATTACATTCACTGATGATCTCTCTAGATTCAGACATATGTTCCTGTTGAAACACAAGTCCGAAACTTTTGAGATAATCACCGAATATAAGTTAGAAGTAGAGAACCAAAAACGGGTATAAGTATTATGTCCTATGATGTGATCAAGCAGGAGAATACTTGAGCACGGAATTCCTGGATTATTCTAAAGGAGAATGAGATTCTCTCTCAGCATTATTCCTCCGTATACAGCACAGCACGTCGGTATATCGGGGAGGAACAAACATACCCTATTTGATATGGTGCGCTCTATGATGAGTACTACCGAGTTTCCTATTTCCTTTTGTGAGTTATGCACTTGAGAAGCTGCATACCTATTGAATAGGGTTACAATCAAATCCATTGCCTGCCACTTCATATGAGATATGGAATGGGAAAAGCCCATATCTTAAGGTTGTTAAGAATTGGGGTTGTCCAGCCTATGTCTAAAAGCAAAATCTGGACATGCTCGAGGCAAAGTTAGTTCTGTAGAAGTTTGTTGGATATCCTAAGCATTCGCAAGGGAATATCTTATACCTAACAGAGGAGAAAAATATGTTTTGTTTCTCAACATACCACCTTTGTGAAAGGGAATTTCTTATGAAGAAATTAGTGGTCATGAGGTAGAACTGGAAGGAGTTCCAGCTATACAAACTACAACAGATGGTTTAGTAGAACTAAAGGATTCAATAGATTCCGACGAACCTCAGCCTCTGCGCCGATCTAGCAGGGTTCCTCATCCGCCTGAGAGATAGTCCGGTTTCTCGATGACAGTGGGAGCGAGGATTGCATCATGAGATGATGACCCAACTAGATTCGAGCCGGCCATCAAGAGTGGGGACTCTGTAAGAATGGCTGGATGCTTAGCGATCTGAGATGGAATCCATGTACACCAACAAAGTATGGACTTTGGTTGCTATATCTGAAGGGTTAAATTCCCATCAGGAGAAAGTATATCTTGAGAAGATTACTTGGTATAGATGGAAAAGTTGAGACTTTCAAAGCTAGACTTGTTAAAGTTTTTCGTCATCGACCAGGCGTGGATAATGATGAAACCTTTTCCAGTGGCTATGCTTGAGTACATCCGGATCCTACTTGCCACGGCTACATACCATGACTGCGATATCTGGCGGTTGGGTGTCATGACTGCTTTTCTAAATATTGATTTAGAAGAGAGCGTCCATAAGTACACAACAAAGGGGCTTCGTCGACAGTGGGAGCAGCTAAAACGTGTGCAAGTTGCTTTACAGGATAAAGCAGGCATCACGGAGTTGGAACGTCTGTTTTGATGTGGCAGTCAAAGAGTTTGACTCCATCAAAATAGTAGATGAACCTTGTATATACAAAAAGGTAGTAGAGAATAAGATGGCTATCCTCGTATTGTACGTGGACAACATACTCTTGGTAGGAAAAGAGTTTCCTATGCTACGCTCGGTCAATCTCCTCTTATCACATGGATTCTCCATATAGGATTAAAGGTGATACCTCCTAAATCCTAGGATTTGGATCTATGAGATAGATCTAAATGGATATTAGGATTCTCACTAGGGATAGTGAGATGGTATCAATCGATCTTAGGGAGAATCACTGGAAAAGTTCCAGACTGATAAGCACGACTGAATGTCAGTCGCATGCATTGTCTTTACCCTCAGTGAAGGGACGGTATGTTGGAAGAGTTCCAAGCTAGATACCGTGGCAAACTAGACGATAAAGGCTGGTAACATCGCTATTAAAGATACTACCAAAGAGGAAGTTTGGGTGTATAATGGTTCATGAGATGAACTAGGTTCCTACCATTGTGTGCCAATGGAAGTGTGGCTTTGGCCTAGGAAACCCGGTCCCATCAGTGACCCAGACATATTCCAAGGCAGTATCACCTGATCATAGAGATAGTTGATCTACAGGGTGATCGAGGTTAGAAGAGTAGACTCAGAGGATAACACGGCGGATCCACTCACAAAGGCCTTTTCCCAGAGAGAGACTTATATGAGATGGTTGAGTATGTAATACTGCAACCACTGCTACAGATGGCCCTAGTGCAAGTGGGAGATTGTTAGTTATATGTATGCCCTAGAGGCCATTACTGTACATGAGATGTATATTGTAGTGGATGCTGGGACATATATAGGTAGGAATTTCTTGCTCGACATGTTGGTACGCTATCTGGTTGCTCTTTATCTTAACATGTATACTTTCTGTCTCTCTTTTATATGTTGATAAAGCCCTTAGGATGTGTACTCGACTTGCAGCACTATGATGTAGATCATACTGGTGGGGCCTGGGTAGTCTATGAGTACATCCTTCAATGTTCCTAGTCGTGGGAATATCGAGACGGGGCATCGATATTCTAGAGTAGACTAGCATATATCTTCTCGACCCATGTGATGGGCGATGGATGTGTAAGTGCACGGCGGCGCCCCGGCCGTCAATCCGACGCCGGAATGCGGAATCAAAAAACTTTTCAAACTAGAAAACCGGCACCACTGCGCACTAGAATCCCGGATCGGGCCATTAACCTAATCCTAGCATACTATAGAAAGAGTAGAGAAGCTATACCAAGTGATCATACTCACAGGCTAATTATTGCGATGTCGCATACTCACAGTCCGTGTGATACCGAACACCCAACTCTTTTACTAGTCAGTCTCACAAAGCTCGTTTGTGAAACTATTGCGTTCGAGGAATAGCCTCAGTGAGCGGATCCGCTCTGATGTTTCTTTCTATGTCTCTCTTTATCTCAAGTTCGCGGAGAAACCCATCCCCCGAAATGAGCAATACCTGTCTTAGAATATGTCTGGATATCTGATGGGACCTAGCTCATAAATGAACTCTAAATCCAAACTTCTTAGACTGTTTCGTCGACTGAACTTAATCAGTGTCCTGCGCCATCCTTCCCTTAGTATCCACCTGGACCACCTGTCCAAAATACTGCCCCTCGTCAGAGGGAAAACTATAACTCTGACGGCCACTCTACCGTCCAGGTCACCTTGGAAGCCTGGAATGATAACTGTCTCCCGAAGGAGGATGCTGTTATCATATCCCTAGAACATCCACTTATGTTCTAAAACTGCTTCCGAATGTTTCTCCAAGATTGGATCAATATCAACTTATTGCACCTACTGCAAAAACAACATCTGGTGTGGTACTTGACATCTCATGATTGACTCAATTGCCTAATCAAGTGATCTGCCAATCATGTACATCCCTCTCCCCTTTAGTCTGTAAGACACCTTTAGAAAGGGTGACTCCATCATCTGCAGGTACACTACCATGCCAGGAGTCGTCCATTCTAAATACTCATAGAATGCTGTCAAGTAACCTGATTGGGACACTTCCCAAATCTAGATCTAAAACCATAGATCTAGTAACCAGAATGTCTAATATTATATCCAAGTCCCATGTGGAGAAACCACTATGTGACAACCAAAATATAACCGATCATAGTATAGGAATTTCACTTCCTACTCTGTGTATGTCATCCAAATACCAGGACATCACACCCTACTACCTTCTTAATAGATCCATCCCCTATTCTGATGAAGTCAAACCTATGACTGTTACATCAGAAATAGATGATCTATCTCCGTTGTATCTGCTTTAGTCTATAAATAGACATAAGCCACTTGTCCACCAATGCTTCCGCTGCTCCCACTGACTACTATCAACTGAATTCCACACACAAGTATCTACATCTTCGATCACCTTGAAGAATCCCGATACTTGCAACACCTGGTTCTCTACTTTACTCTTATACCTATAACTTCTCAAAACTTGGACCCTGTGTTTCTACGAAACACTTGTCTAGAGAAGTCATAAGTAAAACGAATATAGTACGAGGACCAACCCCTCTGTCCTAATGGATACTGGACAATATACAATACTTTGTATAAGTCCCTTGAGTCTAATAACTGATTCCCTGTATGTCGTAGGTTGAAAACTGTGCTATGGTTAGTAAGAATTACACCGCTGTTTAATGCTCCTTACCTAACCATCCACTGATATAGGTAAATGTCATAGAAATAATTTCAAAAAGGTATATCTCACTCTATAAAAATAGACGTACAAATATATCAATTTGAAATTGGTGCATAACAACGGATATTCAAAACCAAATATTTGCCGTCCGGCAAACAAGCCAGGCGATTTCCTCAAATATCACCAATTACAACGAATTCCGATATAGTGAGGATGATCACCTAATTCCCAATAACTTACTCCCACTCATCATATGTAAAACCATACAGATGTGAGAATCATACCTGGTAAATACATACATTAGAGTAAGGACTGATTAGGAAATCAGTTTTCTTTTAACCGTACACAGTGAAACTGAAACATTGAAATGTTTCGTAGGAGTATCCGGGTATTCCTAGCAATGCCTCTTCCATAATCCAGATTCACAACTATAACCGTATATCTTTTTGCCATCTCTCCAAATCCCTTTATATGTTTTTAGTCATTACCTTCTGTACACCCTCTTAGGCTAAATGGTTTTCTTCCTTCCCTACCGTTCGGCACCAGCCTATGGTTTGGAAGAAGACTATCCAATAAGCATAATGGGTGTACTGTCCTAATCCTAAGAGCACTCGCAACCCAAGAGAAGGTGAAGATAAAAGACAACTGAATAAAAGCTTATTCCTATTTCTCCTGAACCAGAATCTATCTCCGAACTGGAACAAGTTCCTTTCGAGTTCGTATATAACCATACGATGGAGTATCCAAATAACTGTGGATCTTCGTAGTGATACGGAGTGTCCTGGAGAAATACAAAGGTGAAGTGGGAGTGGTAATGAAATACTTGGTTTGGTAATGAATAGCAGTCGCAGTTTACTTTACCCTCTTACTAATCCCTTTCTTTGTCTTTACTTAATACTTTCTGCACACCTTCGTTAGGCTAATTGGTTTTCTTCATTCCCTACCGTTCGGCACCAGCCTAAGGTTTGGAAGAAGACTATCCAATTTGCGTAATAGGTGTACTATCTCCTAAACCAAGGAGTACTCGCAACTTGAGAGAAGGTAAAAGGAAAAGACAACTGAATAGTCCTATCCATTTTCTCCAGAACCGGAAACCATCCTCGAATAAATTCCTTCGAGTTCGTATGTAACCATACGATGGTTTTTTCCAATGGAAGTGGACGTTCGTAGTAATCCGGGGTGCCCTGGAGAAAATGGTAAAAGTAGGAGTGGCAATGAGGTTTGCAACTCTGACAATCCAAAAGCCAGTGTTTAAGAAGGTTCGGTTAATTTGGTCACTGAGTCATAGTCAAGGGTCGGGTCATGGTCGCTGCCAAAGAGAGAGAGAAAAGACACACTCAGCGTGCACTCTAACCTAGATCAGAATGGTTATCACTTTATCTAATCAGGAAACCTCCCACTGTAACATCAAATTCTTCCCAAAACCTGAAAGAAGAATTAGTCGGGATCACCCGAGGAGTAAACCAACTCATCAGTAGGAATCGGGATCCAACTATCATCGCATGATAACGTGACAGAATCCGCTCACGTTATCACACTCCAGAAGGTATGAGCATATCTAGCAAGTTTCTGTTTCTTTCGTAACTCCCGATGTGATTTTTACCCCATGCTCTTATGACCTTGATGAAGGTCAACAAATCATAAGTCACATGTCAAGTTCTACCCGTCATTGTCCAGGTTAATTTGAACCCACCCGTACAAGCCCTTGACGAAGGTCAACAAGGCTATACGACTGTCCCAAACCAACGCATCTATCTATGCAGCAGAAAGGTAACAAGCAGCTACCATACACTATGCCTTGACGAAGGTCAACAAACGTAGCATGAATACTACATGCTACCCGTCTGAAACGACGGAGGGCTACGAATGGTTTCTGGTGAAAACCTTTAACGTAATGAACTTGATATCATTGAAGGAACCGGATAGCTTTATAAAAATATAGTGACGACAACCTTTACAAAAGAGGTCACTCCTGGTGAAGGGATCTCGGCTCTTTCCCCGTAGAATGAGGTGCAGGATATTCCAACCGAATACCACGATGCAAAGCAAAAGTAATCGGCTATAGTGAAGTTATTGCCCTGATACAAACTTCTGTCCAAGGGGTCACTCCGGTGAATGGATCTCGGCCCTTGCGTCGTCGACTGAGGAGCAAGATATTCCAACTGAATACCACGATGCAAAACAAAAGAGAACGTCCTTGCAATAACAGCTTTTTGAAAATTGTTCCAACAACATCAGAATAGGTTTGTTTAGCTTGCATTGATCCAAATCAACGCAGTCCCATCAATTGATCGCACCAATAAAGAACGAAAATAATGATATACGTATATGCCATCCGCATTCGCCACTGTCCCATCATCACCCGTTAGGTTACTTAACTAACGACAGAGCGGGGACTGGACTAGCGCGGATGTAAAACATATACAACATCAATTAGTATATATATATCAATATATAATATTCGCTCAAAGCGTGATAAAATGCAACATCACAGAAATGTAATAAGCATCACAGAACAATACAGATATCTGGGATCCCCGGGTTTCATAGAGCTGTTACTGAAACCCGACGTTCCCCTGGTCGTGTAGATAGCCTGTACAATGAAATCCTTGACCCCTACGGGCGCGGCAAGTTACCCGCCAAAACCTGAAGAGAGGCAGCCCCCTTCAACAACGTGAATAGACCACCCAGCACTTCACGGAATCCGGTAATTTGGGCACCTCTCCTGGGTCAACCTGTACCCCCTATGAGTGCGGCGAATAGCCCGCCAATTCTAAAGTAAAGCCCCCTCCGTCTCAATACCATAAGATGCGGGCCCGTTGCCCTCTAGAACCCGGCTATCCGTGCACTCTACCGCGGGGTAATCCTAGTACAGAAAGCAAAATATACAACGGGTACATCGACCTCGACCCGGTCGTGCCCTAAAAGAATAATATACAAACAGGCAGTAACGGCAGTCCACATGTCGGACGCTCGCCCCGCAATATCAAATGTACATAATAAACCAAACTGTACTACCATTGCATCCAGGATATCCCCTACGACCAATCCGCAACATCACGGCACAACACAGAACATCAACGTGAATGTCACGTTCGCAAATCCGTCTAAAAGGGCTATAGCAGATAGACTGGATTTACCGATCGAATGGCATTAACGGTCGTAGATATATTGTAAATACTGTGAATTAACATGTTTAAACTTTTCGATTGATCAAATTTACCCAAGAGGGCCCCAAGCACAACTGTAGCACTCAGAGAAAATCTGGTCCTAAAAAGAATATTCCAAAACCCCCAATTTCATCACAGAAAGCCACTGTAGAAATTTGGTGCAGAGAGGGGTCAAAATGGCGGCGGAACCGCGGCCCACGCATGGGTTTGGCCGCGGTTCCGCGGTGGGATGATGACGTCACGCAACCAAATTTTTACAGAATGCTTATAATTACCTGCACGTGTTTCTGCAACAACCTGAAAAAATTTTCGAGCCTAAAAAAATTTCGACATAAACATATGCTATGAAAATGCGGTTTTGGAATAAATGTTCGATCGAACTTGTAAACACATTAGAGAAAGCTAGACTAGGTTAATGGCGTGGCTCTGATACCATTGTAAGTGCACGGCGGCGCCCCGACCGTCAATCCGACGCCGGAATGCGGAAACGAAAAACTTTTCAAACTAGAAAACCGGCACCACCGCGCACTAGAATCCCGGATCGGGCCATTAACCTAATCTTAGCATACTATAGAAAGAGTAGAGAAGCTATACCAAGTGATCCGTGTCCTTCGGTTTTCGCCTCCACTCCGATCTCCTCGCGGAATCTTCGGTCGTCGCCTCCTCGTCGAAACGGGCACCACATCGCCGGGTTCTTTTTCGGACTCCCACCTCTGGACCGAGGCAACTCGAGCACGAAGCTGGCGAGTCGACGTGCTCAAGAATTGTTGTAGGCAAGTGTAGAATCCATTATCCCTGGGGGTTGTGAAGTTGCCTTTGATTTTGTGTAGGAGAGAATGAATGAACTTTGGAGAGGTGTTAAGGATTTTGTGAGCAAGCCAAAAATGAGATGAATCAATTTCCCTTATACAAAAATGAAGCCTCTCACCTCACCCAAAGTTGTCGGCCCCTCTATGAACAAAATGGTGGAGGGAATAATCAAAAACAAGAAGGGAAGTGAGTATAGGAAAAGAAATGGTGACCACACCCAAAAGCAAGCCTCACATCAACTCTCATTCTTTCCTATCTCATTTAATGCAAGAAATGATGAAAGAAAAGAATGGAATCAAAAGATGCTATCATAATCTTTCAAATCTCAAATAACCCCTCCACAAATGCTAATTTGCAAACTTGCAAATTAGCCCCTCCATTACAAAAGTCCGGCTGAGAAGGAACAAAGGAAAACTGACTGGAACGAAATGCAAACAGGCAACTTCAGAAAACTGATCCCGTAATAAATTACAGGAAAACCCCGCTACAGTATATACATACCCGCATTTGTATTCCCACTGAATACAAATGCAAAGTGACAAAATCTACACTGTCTAATACTAGGATCCGGCTTAAACCAAAGCCCGCTAGTAAAATCCGTCCGATCAGGATCCGTGCAATACCGCACGTATCTGATCGAACCCTGCCATATCTCCATACGGCCTCTACAGCGTTTCACCCGAAACTTGAGAAACTGGTCTGTGGGGGACTTTAAAGACTCGTCAACACCTTGGTTGTGGATTTAACCACTAGCACGTCAGAGGTATTAGCCATACGTGACGGGCTACCAGGTATTGACCAAAAGGGACGTCGATGAGCGAACTCATCCTGACACCCAACTGAGCCTGTCAGTGACAATATCCGTACAGTCCGGTCCATTCGTCTATGAGCATCACATGGCGGGCCTAGGGGGTTGGTAAAAGTCAAACCCCCAAAAGCGGTACAAGTCGTGTCGGAGAGTAGCCCAGAACACCCTGAGATACTACTGGAATACCTACCAGTAAATCTCCTGCCTTGGCCAAGTACTTCGTGTAATGGCTCTCCTAGACACAGCGCGACCTCACGCCCAATACCGAGAGAGACGAACCCCTGCAGATCCGCTCACTGCCTCCATGTGGCTCGGGACTGTACCCAACTAAAACCTGTTTGCACGTCTTCTTTGAGCGTGGTAGGGTAGTAATCAAAGCACAGTGGGAACTCACACGAGACAAATGACGATCTCAGGTCGATGAACTAACCTGTACACATGTAACCAGGGAACTGCTATCTGACGTCAGGTATAAGACCAACTAGCATGTTCCCGGCGAGTCCTGTCCGGTGTACTCATAACCCAATGAGCACCTGTATACAGCTTAGGTGAACCAACTGAAACCAGTGGCTTGTGAGACCGGCCACCGCCCCTCGTCGGGGTCTCGACTGTATACACTATTCTACTCTGGCGTATCGATGCCCTGTCTCGAAACTCCCTCGACTAGGGACCTTTTAAGGATGTGCTTATAGACCCAGCTCCCACGTATATGATCGCCCTTATACTGATGGTAGTCAAGCAAGAATCCTAGGGGCTCTATCAACGTGCAATAGTGACCTGTAAGGTCACCTAAAGTAGCACACGATGATAAAGGTAAACCAGATAGCATACTATCATCTTGAGTAAGACTGTCCTACCGGGATAGGTCATCCCTCAATCATTGCAATCACGTGCCTGTGATCCAATAATTGACTCTGAGGGCACTATCTCCAACAGGATGATCCCATATCCATTGGTGTTTGACATCATAGATGGTATACAGGTGCTCAGTGGAGACTGGGTACACTGAACGGACTCGCCTAGAACTTCCAGATGGTATTATACCTCACGTCAGATGGCAGTTCTCTGGTAACACTGGTACAACATAGTCTGTTGACTCGAGATCGTCACAGAGTCTTGTGTGTCTCCCACTATGCTTTGATTTCCACCCTACCACGGCTCTACTGAGTCGTGCAAACACGTGGTTTTTGGGTACAGTCCCGATTCACATGGAGGCAATGAGCGATAGGAGGGAATTCGTCTCTCCCGGTATTGGGGGTTGATGTTGCGCTATGCTCGACTGGCCATAACTGGAAATCCCTGGCCAGGGTTGCAGTGATTTACTGGTAAGAGTTATCAGTAGTTTCACGCTTGTTTTGGACCTTGCTGTAGGGTTCCTAGGCACACACATGAGGTTCCACAACAGATCATACATGCCAAAATCAAATTTTTTTTATGTGCCAAAGAACCCTAATGGTAGATCGTTACTAGAGGTAAAGGCGAAACGAGCAAGTAAACAACTTTATTGCTAAAAGGAAAGTGACTACACCCTTTGTAGATCCGGTCCTCCACTTCTCTAGCTCCGTGATGACGTCCCTCCGCTACGATCATCGGATCCCGTACTCTAGCATCGGTTTCATCGGAGAAATGGGCGGGCTAGGTCGTCGACTTCGATGCCGAAGATGATCTACGTCGAGGCAACTCAAGATCAAGCTCCATCTTCACTTGGTCATAAAACTTGTGAAGATAACACACTCTACTACATGGCATGTGGTAGAGGATGAAGAAATAGGAAGTGGGTTCACTTTAGAATTGGATTTCTCACTCTTTTTCTCATGGCACCATTGGAGCTAGCAAGCTTTCATGAAGCTTGATGAAGATGAAGAAGAAGAAAGAATTAAAAGGATAATGAAATAAGAATGAGACTTATCCTTTTAATTATGGTACCATGGTAAAGTTAAGCCATCATGTTTAACTTGTGTAGAGAATTGACCAAGGTATTAGGTTAAAGGTTAGGTTAAAGAATTATCAAAAGAAATGAAAAAAGAGTGGACTTTGTCAAGGTTTCTCCAAGCTTCTTCAAGCTTGACAACTTTAACCAAGTTTATTTCTTTTGTTAATTCTCTTGATAAAACAATACCCTAATCTTAAACTTAATCTTGATATAATTCTCATACACACAACTTGTATGTATCATCAAACATGATTCAAACATATGTACACAAATATATATCATATATACACTTATGCACAAACTAGTGAGAAAACAATCTTAAGTGAACCAATACTAGTTAATGTAAAATAATATATCAAATATATAATTATACATTAAATCATTAAATCGATACTTGATTTAATGATCCGGTCATATCGCATATAACCGACTAATATCAAGTGTATCAATGTATCGAATCAACACTTGATTCGGTAACCCGGCTATATCTTATATAACCGTCCAATGATACAAATCGCGAGAATAGAATACAGTATCACATACTAGTATTATTCTCGGTCCTTCACATATCTCATATGCGCCCCTATTTCGTTTCTCTTGAGCCAGGAAACCTCTGTGTAGGACTCTAAAGACTCGTCAATACGCCGGCAGCAGGTGATGATCATATCAAACACCCACAAGCCGCAAGCGGTCTGCTAAACGTAACGGCCACCCGGGTATTGAGCGATCAGAAGATCAATGAGCAAGCCCGCTGATTGATACGAAAAAGTGTGTTTTTGTAGTTAACCGCAATCAGAACGGTGTCGCGTGTAGCTAGACCGAGGTGAGGACGGGTCGTCCTCAGGGAAACGTGGAACCTTTTAATCTTACTTTAGATGTGTTTTCAAAGAGAGGAGGGATAAAGAATTTTATAGAATGGTTTCTAGATCTACATTAAACAAGAATGTAAAATATAGATCTAGATTATTTTAGAGACTTAGATAATATAATAAGAAGGCTTGTAGGGTTCGTTAGGATTTAGTAGTTATGGACGATTGATTAAAAGTTACCCTTTTTATCCATTAATAGATTTAGAACTAGAACTACGGTGATGCGTGTAGATTAGGGTTTCTGGAGGGAAAAGGAATCCCACTCGTAACCCTTATCTCGACACGGAACTCCGTTCATATCTAGCCTTTACCAAAACAATCATTATGTAAGTCCATATTGCGACCCCCGGTTCTTACGGGGAGGCGGAAACGGTATAAAAAACAAATTTTTATCGCAAGAGGCAACATGGACTAAACGAGGTCGGGATCGTGTCTAAACTAAAACTAGCAAACTTGCTAAAGAGAGTTAGCTACTCGGATGAAGATGGTTATACCTAAACTTGAACTCCTTCTTCTTCAAACTTTGTGGAGGTTGATGGTTCTCTTCTTGTCGCCTTCTTCCGTCGAAGATGGATCCACCTCGAAGGTTCGACCTTTGGGCTCTTTCTCGAACTTGGAGTGAACTAGAATCGCCGTCTTGCTAAACCCTTGATCCTAGAGTGAGTAGAGAGTGTCTAAGGGTTGCTTTTGTTTTTAAAGAGAAGGATTCTCAACACATGAGAAGGTTTCTCTTTTGCTAGAGGAAGAAGAAGATGAAGTGAAGAGAGAGAAGAGTTATGATAGAATGAGCTCTCTTTTTCTTTTGCAACCATAATACCAAAGAAAAAGAATTATCAAATAATAATAATAATGATAATGAAAAGGTTGATGGAAAGTTTTAGAATGACCATTATCATTACCAACATTAAATGGTTTTGCAAGAATCAAAAAGCATCTTGCTTTTGTAATGATGATGGTCAAATCTTCAACCATGGTCAACAAGTCAACCATGGTCAACAAGTCAACAAAAAACCAACCATGACACTTTTCATTTTATTAATATTATTAATTGATAAAACATAAATCCATTAGGGTTTGGAAAAGGACGACTGTCAACTGTGCATACGCACCCGTTCCGAAACCCTAATGAAAGTCATCTTCCTCCTCCTCAAATAACTGTGCATACACACCTGCATTCTTGTTCCGAGGAACACGAATACTGAGAGATAAAAGCAACCCCAAAACATATACCGGTATCTGACTCAAACCAGAGCCAACCAGTAAAATCCGTCCGGACTCCAAACGTGCACAAGTGCGCGGATGAGAACGAACCCTGTCGCAAAACCATGCGACCTCTACTCTGTTTTGCCCAGAGGCGAATACCCTCTGTGTGGGACTCTAAAGACTCGACACTATGCTGGCAGTGGGTTTAACCACAGACCGCAAGCGGCACTAGCTGTGCGTAACGGTCCCCAGGTAGATGTCGACAAGAAGGCTGACGAGGTGAAACCCCATCTGTACTCCTACTGAGTCTGAATGTGACAGTCTCCGTACAGTCCGGTCTGTTCGTCTGGTACATCGCATGGCGGGCCTAGGGGGCGGTAAACGTCAGTCCCCGAATAGCGGTACAAGTCGTGCCGGAGTGAAGCCCAAAACACCCTGAGATAACACTGGAACCTACCAGTATATCTCGCTTGCCCTGGCCAGGGACTACTCGTGTAATGGCTCTCCTAGACACAGCGCGATGTCAACCCCTAATACCGGGAGAGACGAATCCTGTCTAACCGTCACTGCCTCCAAGTGCTTCGGGACTGCACCCAACCACAACCTGTTTGCACGACTCCTTTGAGCCGTGGTAGGGTAGTGATCAAAGTGCAGTGGGAACACACTCGAGGCGAAGTGCCAGTGTCAAGTCAGCGGACTAAGCTGTACTCATGTCACCTGGGAACTGATAACTGACGATAGGTATAATACCAACCTGTCAGTTCCCGACGAGTCATGTCCAGTGTACTCGTAACCCAACGAGCACCCGTATACTATCTCCAGTACGACGTATTGATGGCTGTGGGACAGACCATCTCCCACACTGGGATGAGAAGCGCATACGCTAGTCTATTCCGGAGTATCGATGCCCTGTATCGATAGTCCTGTGACTAGGGACCTGTATAAGGATGTGCTTATAGATTACCCAGCCCCACTAGTGTGACTGCCATCACAACGCTGGTAATCAAGCAAAGATCCTAAGGGCTCCACTAATGCGTATAAGTGATATATTGAAATAAACACAAGTACACATTGAAGTAGAAACAAACCAAGTAGCATACTACTATATTGAGCAAGATTGTTTATACAAGGTGAATATCCCAAGCTTCCATTAAGTAATATACAAACTAGTATGATACAGTAATGGCCTCTAGGGCATATACACTAACAATCTCCCATTTGCACTAAGGCCATGTACTGGCGTATCGAAGACCTATCATCTCGATTAGCCGCTCGAACTGAGTCTGGGGCAAGGCCCTGGTGAATGGATCTGCAGTGTTGTCTTCTGAAGCGACTCTCCGAACCTCGATCTCCTGGCGATCCACGATCTCCCTTATTAGGTGATACCGCCTCAAGATGTGCCTGGATCTCTGATGGGACCTGGGTTCCTTCGCTAAAGCTATAGCCCCGTTGTTGTCGCAATACAGAGGTATTGGATCAACAATGGACGGAACCACCTGAAGTTCTTTCAAGAACTTCCTCATCCAGACAGCTTCTTTTGCGGCATCAGATGCAGCGATGTATTCCGCTTCCATCGTCGAGTCTGCAAAGGTTTCCTGTTTGGAACTCTTCCAACACACCGCCCCTCCATTGAGGGTGAAGACAAAACCCGACATGGACTTGGAATCATCCTTGTCACTCTGGAAGCTGGAGTCAGCAAAGGCCTCGATCTGGAGGTCTTTTCCGCCATATACCAAGAACATCTCCTTAGTCCTTCTCAGATACTTGAGAATGTTCTTTACCGCTATCCAGTGATTCTCCCCAGGGTTTGACTGATACCGGCTTACCACACTTAGTGCATAAGCTACATCCGGTCTGGTACACAACATCGCATACATTATAGAGCCTACCGCAGAAGCGTAGTGTATAATAGACATGCGATCCCTCTCCAAATCAGTCTTGGGAGACATCTCTTTAGAGAGGGTGATCCCGTGACAAGCCGGTAGGTTACTGCGCTTGGAATCTTCCATACTGAATCTCTTCACTATGGTGTCGATGTACCTGGACTGAGAAAGTCCCAATATCCTCTTGGATCTATCACGATGGATCCGGATCCCCAGGATGTATGAGGCATCACCCAGGTCTTTCATGGAGAACCTTTGTGACAAGAACCCCTTGACAGATTGTAGCATAGGAATGTCATTTCCTATTAAGAGAATGTCATCCACGTATAAAACGAGGAATACTACAGTTCTCGCTACAAATCTACTATAGATGCATGGTTCATCTGGGTTTTTGATAAAGCCAAATTCCTTGACCGTCTCATCAAAACAGATGTTCCAACTCCGCGATGCCTGCTTTAGTCCATAGATGGACTTAAGCAACTTGCACACCTTTCCGCTGCTCCCACTCTGAATGAAACCCTCTGGCTGGTCCATATAGACACACTCCTCTAAATTTCCATTTAGAAAAGCTGTCTTTACGTCCATTTGCCAAATCTCATAATCGTGGAAGGCAGCAATGGCAAGAAGGATCCGAATGGATTTCAGCATGGCTACTGGAGAGAAGGTTTCGTCATAGTCCAAGCCAGGTCTTTGACGAAAACCCTTTGCTACCAGCCTAGCTTTATAGGTCTCAACCTGTCCATCTACACCAATCTTCCTTTTGAAGATCCACTTGCATCCTACGGGTTTTACCCCGTCAGGAGCAATGTCCAACGTCCATACCTTGTTGGTGTACATGGACTCCATTTCGGTCCGCATTGCATCCAGCCATTTCACTGAGTCAACGCTCTGAACGGCCTGCTGGAAGCTAGTAGGCTCATCATAATCTATGATGCAATCCTCTCTATCCCCGTCTATGAGAAAACCGTAGTATCTCTCGGGCGGATGAGACTGCCTACTACTTCTGCGGAGCGGCGTAGGAATGTCCTGTTCTTCTGAACCCTCTGGTTCCACTAAACTTTCAGTAATAGTCCGTGGTTCTGGAATCTCTTCCAGTTCTACTGCGCTCCCACTTATTTCCTTTTCTATGAACTGGTGTTCTAGAAAGTGGGCATGACGAGAAACAAGAACTTTTTGTTCCTCTTCGCAGTAGAAGAAATATCCCTTGGAATTCTTTGGATATCCCACAAACTTGCACAGTACTGAGCATGCCTCGAGCTTTTCCGCATGTTGCTTTTTGACAAAAGCTGGACTTCCCCATATCTTAATGTGATTAAGATGGGGTCTCTTCCCACACCACATCTCAAATGGCGTAGTAGGCACAGTCTTAGTGGGAACTCGGTTCAAAAGGTATGCGGCGGATTCTAGCGCATACCCCCAGAATGATCGCGGCAACTCAGCGTTACTCATCATGGACCGCACCATATCCAATAGGGTGCGGTTCCGTCTCTCCGATACACCGTTATGTTGCGGGGTGTAAGGAGGAGTAAGCTGAGAGAGAATTCCGTTCTCTTTTAAATAGTCCAGGAACTCGGCACTTAAGTATTCTCCACCTCGATCCGATCTTAGAATCTTAATACTTTTGCCGGTCTGTTTCTCTACTTCATTCTTATACTCCTGAAATTTTCCAAAGGCCTCGGACTTATGTTTCATTAAGAAGACATAACCGTACCTCGAGAAGTCATCCGTAAAAGTAATGAAGTAAGAATGTCCGCTTCGAGCATGTGTAGACATTGGACCGCACACATCACTGTGTACGAGTCCCAAGAGCTCGCTCGCTCTTTCTCCATGTCCAGTAAACGGAGTCTTTGTCATCTTTCCTTTGAGACAGGATTGACAAGTGGCATACGACCGATATTCGAACGCATTCAAATACCCTTCTGTATGTAACTTCGTCAACCTTCTCTCATTGATGTGACCCAATCTACAATGCCATAAGAAAGTCTGATTTATTTCCGGAGACTTTCTTTTGTGTGTATTCTGGACATTAAAAATCTGTGGTTGGTTTAACACGTATATACCATTACTCAAAGTACCTGACCCAATCAAAACTTGATTAAGGTGAATGTTCACAACATTACTTACAAACGCAAATTCATAACCTTCTTTAGAAACTAAAGATACAGAAATGATATTACAAGTTGCGTTGGGTACAAAAAAGCAATTACGCAAAACCAAAACATGTCCATCTGACATTCCCAGGTGATAGTCCCCCACGGCTTTAGCATCCATGCTAGCTCCGTTTGCAACTCTGAGGGTCATGTCACCTGCTTTCAAAACACTACGGTTTCTCAACGCCTGCAAAGAATTACAGATATGAGATCCTGATCCGGTATCCAATACCCAGGAAGTAGAGTTTATTGAAAGACAGTTTTCAATAACATACACACCTGAAGCTGAAGCTGCAACCTGCTTCAATTCCTGTGTTCTGGCCTTCCAGGCCCTGCAATCATTCTTCCAGTGTCCTTTCTTATGACAAAAGAAGCATTCTTCCTTATCCACAAGCTTCCCTGCTATCTTTGTTGCTTTTGCTTTTCCCTTTGTACCCACTTTACTAACACCGCCCCTTGGTTTGGCGGGGGCTTTCTTCTTCTTTCCCTTGGCTTTCGCCTTGGACCTAGAAGAAGATGATCCTCCTACAAACAAAGTGGATGTTTCCCTACCTTTCTGTAGGGTGCCCTCTGCGCTCCTCAGCATGTTGAGGAGCTCTGAAAGTTCAACCTCTTTTTCTTGTAGGTTGAAGTTCAGTATGAACTGGGCGTAAGTGGAAGGAAGGGACTGGAGAACTATATCCGTATATAGCTCACTCTCCAATGTGATCCCTAGGTCAGCGAGCTCCTCAATGTAGCCGATCATCTTTAGCACGTGCTCGGCTACTGATGATCCGACGGCCATTCTTGTCGAAAATAACTTTTTCGACGCTTCGTATCTTGCGATACGAGATTGCTCTCCATACAGTTCTTTTGTATGGAGCAATATGGATTCCATGTCCATATTCTCATGCCTCCTCTGATGTTCGTTGTCCATCGAGGCAAGCAGGAGGCACTTGGCCTTCGCGCTATCAATTTCCCAAGTCTTGCGGATTTCCTTATCCGCGACACTGGAAGATGGACCAGGGACAGGGGGAGCTTTGGTGGTAAGAAGATACCCCAGCTTGTCATAAGTGATTGCAATCTTGACATTCCTGAGCCAATCTTTGTAGTTTGGCCCTGTCAGCTTGTTTTTATCTAGGAGTAACTTAAGTCCAGTCATGTTGATTGGTCGCTGCAATTAGGAGAGAGAAGAAGAAACACTCGGCATGATGCTCTTGCAAGTTTAGAGTGGTTTTTAGTTTGTCTAAACAGGATGGCTCCCACTGTTTCTCGAATCCCTCCTCAAACCATAAAGGAAGAATTAGTCAGGATCAATCCCACCGTACAATACTTGCTTAACCGTTTGGCCAGGCTGGTGTCGGTACTTCGAGGGAGGTTTTCCAACGCTTTCGCGAAGTTCCTTAATTAGATAACCTCTTTTCCCTGGGGGCGTAGCCCCGCTAACACCTTTCTAGGCACCTACTAGGTTTATAGCATTGATCGTTAAGTGAGAGATTTCCCGAGGAGTAGCATATACTCACAGTAGGATCGGGATCCAAATATCATTGCGTGACGAAACTGAAGGAATCCTACCAGAATCATCACACTCCAAATGGTATGCAAATCTAGCAAGTTTCAGTACTTATGAAACTCCCGATGTGGATTTTTGCCCCATGCTCTTATCACCTTGACTTTGGCCAAAATATCATAAGTCACATGTCAAGTTCTACCCGTCATTATCCAGGTTAATTTGGATCCATCCGTACCTACCCTTGACTTTGGCCAAAATGGCAGTACGACTGTCCCAAACCAACGCATCTATCTATGCTACACATGAACACCCAATAGCTACCAATCACTGTGCCTTCACTTTGGCCAACATACACAGCTTGAATACTATTGACTATTCATGCGAAACGACGGAGGGCTACGAATGGTTTTGGCAAAACCGTGAACGTAGGGAACTTGATTTGGTCGATGGAACAAGATAACTTTTAAATGGAGTGGCTCAAACTCCGTATTTTAAAAATTGGTTTTGAAAAGAACCGAGTGGTTTTTCGAAAGTGTTCCAACGACTTTAACTTGGTTTATTATCTTGCATTAGTTCTTTTAATGCGTGATATTCTTGCATTAGTTCTTTTAATGCGTCCCATCATTTAATCCTACCATTGCAGAAAACAACCAAAATATGATGTACGCTTATGCCATTCGCATTCGCCACTGGGCCCCGTCATTACCCGTTAGGTTACTTAACTAACGACAGAGCGGGGGCTGGGCTAGCGCGTCTGTAAAACATAAGCAACGCCTAAATAATATCATATATAGATATACTGCAATGATAAACATTTCAGATTACAGATAAATACATTGGATATGCTAGGAATTTGTAATTTGTACGAGCCTGTAACAAAAACAGATTACACGGTCGCGGTGAATAGCCAATACCCCACCCAAGACCCCTACGGGTGCGGCAAACTACCCGCCAAGTACCCGAAGCGTAGCAACCTCCCTCATCTCCATGAGTAGGCCACTCGACACTTCGGCATACCCGGTAGTTTGTGCACCCCACCATGGGTCTATCCTAGGAGCAAAAACAGTAAAAAGAAATTATACAATGACGGCTACAACCCCGACCCGGTTGTGCGGCCATATAAATAATTATTACATCAATTTACAAATTTACATGAATTGCAAGAAAAGAAAACTCTCGTCTCACAACCCCCGGCTATTCACCCGCGACAATCCAACATATTTATATACAGATTCCAGCACATTACAGATCATGTATAACCCCGACTAATCGACTTATAGCGATTAGCCGACGTTCAATACATGCAAACATCACAGATATAACCATCATAGTCAAAGTGCGGTGAAGTTCGGAAAAAATACGGAATTATAGGACCCCAAAAGTGAATTTCAGTTATGGAAAATCTGGGCACATATAATATATTTTAAAAATCCCAAAACCAACACACAAACACACTGCACGAAAAACGATGCACAGAAGACGACAAAGCGCGGCGCTTCCGCGGCGGATGCCTAGCTCATGCGGCGGAAGGGCGGCGGTTTGGACGAATCACTGTATCGTTTTTCTTGGGTGTTCACACAAAACCCTGAGCCGAATTTACAAGTATAAATTTTTTCATTTTGAGCCAAAAAAATTTCAACAGAAACTCAGGTTTTGTAATTTCTCCGGTTTTGTGATTTTTCGTTTCCGAACTTCATTACACTTCACTACCGAGCTAGTTTAAGTTTAGTTAGGCTTTGATACCACTGTAAGTCCATATTGCGACCCCCGGTTCTTACGGGGAGGCGGAAACGGTATAAAAAACTAATTTTTATCGCAAGAGGCAACATGGACTAAACGAGGTCGGGATCGTGTCTAAACTAAAACTAGCAAACTTGCTAAAGAGAGTTAGCTACTCGGATGAAGATGGTTATACCTAAACTTGAACTCCTTCTTCTTCAAACTTTGTGGAGGTTGATGGTTCTCTTCTTGTCGCCTTCTTCCGTCGAAGATGGATCCACCTCGAAGGTTCGACCTTTGGGCTCTTTCTCGAACTTGGAGTGAACTAGAATCGCCGGCTTGCTAAACCCTTGATCCTAGAGTGAGTAGAGAGTGTCTAAGGGTTTCTTTTGTTTTTAAAGAGAAGGATTCTCAACACATGAGAAGGTTTCTCTTTTGCTAGAGGAAGAAGAAGATGAAGTGAAGAGAGAGAAGAGTTATGATAGAATGAGCTCTCTTTTTCTTTTCCAACCATAATACCAAAGAAAAAGAATTATCAAATAATAATAATAATGATAATGAAAAGGTTGATGGAAAGTTTTAGAATGACCATTATCATTACCAACATTAAATGGTTTTGCAAGAATCAAAAAGCATCTTGTTTTTGTAATGATGATGGTCAAATCTTCAACCATGGTCAACAAGTCAACCATGGTCAACAAGTCAACAAAAAACCAACCATGACACTTTTCATTTTATTAATATTATTAATTGATAAAACATAAATCCATTAGGGTTTGGAAAAGGACGACTGTCAACTGTGCATACGCACCCGTTCCGAAACCCTAATGAAAGTCATCTTCCTCCTCCTCAAATAACTGTGCATACACACCTGCATTCTTGTTCCGAGGAACACGAATACTGAGAGATAAAAGCAACCCCAAAACATATACCGGTATCTGACTCAAACCAGAGCCAACCAGTAAAATCCGTCCGGACTCCAAACGTGCACAAGTGCGCGGATGAGAACGAACCCTGTCGCAAAACCATGCGACCTCTACTCTGTTTTGCCCAGAGGCGAATACCCTCTGTGTGGGACTCTAAAGACTCGACACTACGCTGGCAGTGGGTTTAACCACAGACCGCAAGCGGCACTAGCTGTGCGTAACGGTCCCCAGGTAGATGTCGACAAGAAGGCTGACGAGGTGAAACCCCATCTGTACTCCTACTGAGTCTGAATGTAACAGTCTCCGTACAGTCCGGTCTGTTCGTCTGATACATCGCATGGCGGGCCTAGGGGGCGGTAAACGTCAGTCCCCTAATAGCGGTACAAGTCGTGCCGGAGTGAAGCCCAAAACACCCTGAGATAACACTGGAACCTACCAGTATATCTCGCTTGCCCTGGCCAGGGACTACTCGTGTAATGGCTCTCCTAGACACAGCGCGATGTCAACCCCCAATACCGGGAGAGACGAATCCTGTCTAACCGTCACTGCCTCCAAGTGCTTCGGGACTGCACCCAACCACAACCTGTTTGCACGACTTCTTTGAGCCGTGGTAGGGTAGTGATCAAAGTGCAGTGGGAACACACTTGAGGCGAAGTGCCAGTGTCAAGTCAGCGGACTAAGCTGTACTCATGTCACCTGGGAACTGATAACTGACGATAGGTATAATACCAACCTGTCAGTTCCCGACGAGTCCTGTCCAGTGTACTCGTAACCCAACGAGCACCCGTATACTATCTCCAGTACAACGTACTGATGGCTGTGGGACAGACCATCTCCCACACTGGGATGAGAAGCGCATACGCTAGTCTACTCCGGAGTATCGATGCCCCGTCTCGATAGTCCTGCGACTAGGGACCTGTATAAGGATGTGCTTATAGATTACCCAGCCCCACTAGTGTGACTGCCATCACAACGCTGGTAATCAAGCAAAGATCCTAAGGGCCCCATTAATGCGTATAAGTGATATACTGAAATAAACACAAGTACACATTGAAGTAGAAACAAACCAAGTAGCATACTACTATATTGAGCAAGATTGTTTATACAAGGTGAATATCCCAAACTTCCATTAAGTAATATACAAACTAGTATGATACAGTAATGGCCTCTAGGGCATATACACTAACACATTAATCTGATCTCTAATCGCGGTCGGAACTAGCAAAGAATTGCTAGCGCGCCCGATTAGGATGTTAATGATTCTTTTGATAATGTTCCTAAACTTTATAGGACTTAAAAAGGGTTTAATTATTTTCATCGTCCATTAGCCTACCCTAATCCTACGAACCCTAACAAGCGGAGAATTACTCGCGCATGTTGGTAGAAGAAGATGAAAAGAAAGAGAGGGAAATCATAATGTAAAATGCAAAAAACAATTAAAAAGAACAACTTTTATTAATCGACTTGAACAAACTACACTTTTAATCCATAGAAAATGATTACAACTAGTTGCTTCTCGATCTTTCCTAAGGAGGTAGTCGAACAGTCGATGATCAGCCTGGATGCGTGAGCGTCGGGAGCTTCGTGATCGCGTCGGCTTGATAGCTTTTCCAAGATGCTCCCGGTGCCTTTTTATAGTGCAAAGCTAGAATCTTTTGCTTCAAAAGTTGGTAAAATATAGTAGAGAATCATGCCCCAAAATCTTTCCTTCCAACTCCATAATATTGCGGCGGATTCGCTGCCCAAGGGTGGGTTTGGCCGCGGATCCACGCTCAAAGGTGGGGATCTCTCGATCAAATTTCTTGGGCTTCCTTCTCGTGACATGTGGCAATCCTAGGCACCTTCAGAATCTGAAAATCTTTTCTCGGTTGCTTCCAGACTTGGTCTCCAAGTTTTGCTTCTTAATTTGGCAAGATTTCTTCAACAGCTTGATTTGTTTGATAAATTCTGCATAACAACTTGGAAAATTCTGCACAATAATCTCAAATAATATTTAGTAGGCTTATTTCTTCTAGGATTTGTTCAATAGATTTATTTGCATACATTTTCCTACCAAATGATAATTAAAATATATTAACACATGGAAAATAGTGTTTTTACACATAAACCCTCATATGTATAATATATTATAATAAAGTCCTTTTTTAATATGAAAATGGTGGGAGAAATGTAATACAAATGTGCGGTTTAATCAACTGAACAAATACCCCCAAACTTATCTTTGATCGTCCCGAGCAAACTAGTTTATTTAAGAGGAGAAAAAGAAAGGAGAAAACTAAGCACACTTTCGTAGGCAGACACGATTGCACTGAGCACGTGCAACAAGCCGTTAAACCTCTAGGTATCCCTAGTAGGAGGAGTGTTGTCTCCTGAGGGTTTTCAGCGGATTACACCCACAAAATCCTATAATAAAAGAAAGATGGTGAAATTTACATATAAAGACAAGAACCATAAAAGAAATACTTTGAAAAGAAGAGTTTCCAACTATACTAGCTTTTCAGTTGTCATGAGCCGTATCTTAATAGTCATGAAAAAATGTTAGAAATCACATTACCCCTCAATAAAACATCGTCTTTATTCTTCATTCCTACCTTTCTTCCAAACATTGATCATATAACCCGACGTGTGTGAAATGGACATCCCTACACTCGGAGAATTCAATTCAAGCTATCATACTCTTGTCCATCTACCTTAGTACTTTTTAATTTAATGAATATTAAAGATTTGCTCACACATTTTCATGCGACCGTTAATACTTCTTGAGATACTAACCAACTGATTACTCATGTGCTTGCTAATTAGGTGATAATATTTTCCTCGTCTTGCACCACCTAAGGTTTAGCAGTGACTCCCAGACCAGTTGGCCTTAGGGCACTAGGTGAAGAGGCACCCTCGCTATATTTTTTTTATTGCTGCCTTGGCGATACAAAACCAGTGTTCATTTTTTTCTTTTCACCATTTTTATATTTTCTTCATTTTTTTTTCACTTCCTTCATACTTTGGCTTTTAGACTAGAGCATTTCAAGGTATCCTCTACTATCCCGAGTTTCAAGATGTGTGTAAGTGCATATAGTAGGGTATCAACATTCAAATGTTTGGCTTCCAGAATAGAAACTATTTTTCAAACTTATTTTTATCTTCAGATTAGTGACTTCCTTCATTTTACTAACCCTTGGGACAACAGCTCATAACTACTTATTACCAGTTCGTATAAGAAAACTTCTAATTTTCTTGGTTTTCTTAAACTATTCCTATCTTTTGGATGTAATTTTTCACTTTCTACTCTTTTGTTAAAAAATTTTAATGCCCAGTGTCAAAGATAATTCAATGAATACAAACTTCCCCCCCAAACCTGTTTTCAGCAGTGTCCTCACTGATGTAGCCTTTAGAGAATATGGACCTGTATACTAAGGGAGAGATACAAGGGGTAAAATAATAGTTAAATGAAAAATTCCCCCAAACTTATTCTTTGACACGCACAGATATCCAATCAAATCATTTTTACTCACCTCCATTCTTAAAATGAGAAAATGTTAAAAAACATGGAGGTGAGGCGGAGGAAATTTAGTTTTGATAAAGCGGCTCCTGTAAAAACAGGAGCTCCTCCGCGAGGTCAGCAGAAAAATACGGTTTTAATCTATACCCATTCAGTTTAAAAATCGAACCGTTTTTCAAATTTTCGACTTCAACTGCCTTGTGCGGGTGTACATACCGCACCACAAAAGGTCCTTTCCAACGAAATTTAAGCTTACCCAGATGAAGATGGAGACGGGAATCGTAAAGAAGGACCTGTTGCCCCGATGTGAAGGTTTTTCTAAAAAGATTTTTATCGTGGAACACTTTGGTCCTATTCTTTACTATCACCGCATTATCGTAAGCTTCATCGCGGAGTTCGCTTAGCTCATTCAATTGCATCTTCCGATAGCTGCCTGCATGATCAAGATCAAAATTAAGCTCTTTAATAGCCCACATTGCCTTATGTTCGATCTCGACAGGGAGGTGGCATGCCTTCCCAAACACAAGGCGGTATGGAGACATACCATGATCGGTCTTATAAGCGGTGCGGAATGCCCAAAGAGCATCCGTCAATTTGGTTGACCAATCTTTACGGTTCTTAGAAACCGTCTTCTCTAATATCTGTTTGATCTGCCTATTTGAGATCTCAGCCTGCCCGCTTGTTTGGGGGTGATAGGGCGTAGAAAGCTTGTGAGTGATTGAATATTTCCGCATCAAGGCCTCGAAAGACCTATTGCAGAAATGTGTCCCGTTGTCGCTAATGATAGCGCGAGGGTGTCCGAATCGCGAAAAGATATTTTCTTTAAGGAACTTAATGACAACTTTGTTGTCATTAGTACGACACGGTATAGCTTCCACCCACTTCGAGACATAATCAAACGCTAACAAGATATATAGATTCCCAAAGGAGTTGCGAAAAGGGCCCATAAAATCAATACCCCAAACATCAAATATTTCCACAACCAATATAGGTTGGAGCGGCATCTCGTTCCTTCGTGAAATCCGACCCAAATGCTGACATCGCGGATAAGTTTTGCAATGTTCAAATGCATCTTTAAATAATGTTGGCCAATAAAAGCCACATTGCAAAACTTTCTCCGCCGTTTTTCGAGGTCCAAAGTGACCGCCGCATGCCTGATCATGACAAAATAATAACACGCTCTTGAATTCATCGTTAGGGACACACCTGCGAATGATTTGATCGGAACAATACTTGAATAGATATGGTTCATCCCAGTAAAAATATTTTACTTGGGATAAAAATCGAAGTTTTTCTTGTTTCGACCAATCGCTAGGTATAAGTCCCGTCGCAAGATAGTTCATGATATCCACGAACCAAGGTTCGTAGGATACATTCAAGAGCTGTTCGTCAGGAAATGAGTCATTTATCGGCACGGTCATAGTTGGCGAAGAAGTGATGCGTGAAAGATGGTCGGCTACTACGTTTTCACATCCACTCTTGTCTTTGATAACAAGATCAAATTCTTGTAACAATAGGATCCAACGTATTAGCCTGGCCTTTGCATCCTTCTTCGTTAAAAGATGTCGTAGGGAAGAGTGATCTGTGTAAACCACAATAGGTGAGCCAATCAAGTAGGGCCTGAATTTCTCTAATGCAAATACAACTTCCAAGAGTTCTTTCTCGGTAGTTGTGTAATTTATTTGTGCATCATTCAAGGTCCTACTTGCATAGTAAATTACATGTGGCATCTTATCAATATGCTGTCCCAAGGCAGCACCAATAGCAAAATCTGATGCGTCACACATAAGCTCGAACGGGTGGTTCCAATCCGGAGATGATAAATCGGGGGCTGTAGTGAGTGATTCTTTAAGCGATTCAAAAGCAGCCTCACAATCCGAATCGAAGTGAAATGTAGTGTCCTTGGCCAATAGAAGGGTTAAGGGTCTAGCAATTTTGCTAAAGTCCTTAATAAATCTCCTATAAAATCCTGCATGGCCAAGGAAGGATCGTATATCTTTGACGCAGTTGGGACGAGGGAGATTATGAATGACATCTATTTTAGCTCTGTCAACCTCAATGCCTTTTCGTGAAATTATATGTCCAAGTACAATACCTTCTTGGACCATAAAATGACATTTTTCCCAATTCAAAGTCAAGTTCTTATCCTTACAGCGGGTAAGAACCGCGTCAAGATTACGAAGGCAGTCCTCAAAGGAGTCCCCAAAAATGGAGAAATCGTCCATAAAAATTTCTAGAAAATTTTCCACCATATCTGAAAATATCCCCATCATGCACCGCTGAAATGTAGCGGGAGCGTTGCATAACCCAAAGGGCATGCGTCTATAAGCAAAAGTTCCGAAAGGACAAGTAAATATGGTTTTATCTTGATCCTTTTCGGCGATGGGGACCTGATTGTAGCCAGAGTATCCGTCCAAGAAACAGTAGTAATCGTGTCCCGCTAATCGTTCCAACATCTGGTCAATGAAAGGTAGAGGGAAGTGATCTTTCCTCGTCGCGGCATTGAGTTTCCTGTAATCAATACATACGCGCCACCCAGTTTGGGTGCGTGTTTGGATTAACTCATTTGCCTCATTAGTGATGACCGTGATGCCAGACTTTTTAGGGACCACATGAATTGGACTTACCCATTGGCTATCAGATATGGGGTAAATTATTCCACTATCAAGGCACTTGACGATTTCTTTCTTTACCGCCTCCTTCATAACGGGATTTAACCGTCTTTGTGGGTCTCGGGTTGGTTTGGCTTCATCCATCAGATGTATGTGATGTTCAACAATTAAGGGACTAATCCCTTTGATGTCGGCCATTGTCCAAACAAATGCTTGCCGATTCGATCTCAACACTGCCAAAAGTGCATTATCTTGCTCTACGGCTAGAGAAGAGGATATAATTACTTGAAAAGTCTCATTCTCTCCTAAATATGCATATTTAAGATGAGAAGGTAGCAGTTTGAGATCAAGAATTGGCGGAGAGACAATAGAAGGAGGGGTAACGGAATGATATTCGGACTCCTTAAGAGGTTCAAAACTTGCATAAGATATTGACTCAGAAAGTGCTGCTGACTTTTGCAACGAGTCAACGGGTTCAATCTCAAGGTCTAACTCATTGAACATATCCTCACTGTGAAGTGGTGCAAGATCAAACGATGTCTCATTAGTGTTGTCGAGAACATCAAAGCAAAGCTCCTCATCCATGCAGCTTTCGGAAGCTATCTCGTGGATGGAACAAACATCCAGCAAATGAGCAGAAGGTTCTGATGGCTGACTTCCTAGCTTGTAAATATTAAGCTCAATTGTCATTTTCCCGAAGGATAAGCTCATAGAACCGTTACGACAATTAATCACAGCGTTAGAAGTTGCTAGGAAGGGTCGACCAAGTATCACCGGGATTTGATTGCGTGGGTTTGCCACAGGTTGTGTATCTAAAACAATAAAGTCCACGGGAAATATGAATTCCCCGACTTTAATTAACACATCCTCTAGTTCGCCCCGAGGTTTGGTGATAGATCGGTCTACCATTTGGAGAGTACAATGGGCGGGTTTTAACTCTCCAATTCCTAACTGCTCGTATACTGAATAAGGAAGCAAGTTGACGCTAGCGCCTAGATCGAGTAAAGCACGATTTATATTTTTACCCCTAATAGAAATAGAGATTGTAGGACAGCCGGGGTCCTTACGTTTCTTTGGTATTTGTTGGGTAAAAGCTGTGCTAACATTACTCGTCATGAAAACCTTTTTAGGCACTTGAGTTTTTCTCTTCCTAGTGCACAAGTCTTTAAGGATTCTTGCATAAGGTGGGACTTGTTGAATAGCATCTAGGAGAGGAATATTCACGCTAACTTGCTTAAACATTTCCACAATCTTCTCCATTTGCGGGTTAGGTCTGTTGGCCCTTAATCGGTTTGGAAATGGAGCTCGATCAATAAGTTTTGGGTCCAACGTTTGTGGAGAGGACTGTGGCGACGGATTCGATCCCAAAATTGGAGTGGGCATCGACTTAGATAGATTTGGCGAAATGTTCGAGCCTTGGGGAAAACGGAGAATAGGCTCGGATGAAGGTGGGGGACTAGATGAATTAGGGGAAGAAGAAGAAGAAGGGGTATCAAATGTGTCACTATCATAAAATTCTCACCCACTTGGTTATTCAGCACTCTCTCCGATCTCAACGTAGTAATGGCATTCACATTATGACTTTGTGAATGGCCAGGATTCGGTAGGGGTTGAGATGGGAGTTTCCCTTTCTCTCTCGCACTCATTGCGGCGTTTAACTGTGCGATTTGGTTTTCTATTGATTTAATACTCTCACCATGGGAGGAGGAGTTTTTCGTTAGGGTATCAATAGAAGACCTTATCTCAGCCGAATTTTGCATGGATTGTTTCATGAACATATCCAAAGTTTGTGCAAGTGAGTTGTCAGTACCGGCCACTTGTGGTGTAGAAATGTTGGCCGGATTTTGGAAATTTTGTGACTGAAAGGGGGGCTGATTCTGTGGTTGCGGTTGCTGTGGAGGAGGTCTTTGATAATTACTTTGTTGGTTTTGATTCCAAGCAAAGTTAGGATGATTCCTCCATCCTTGATTATATAAGGAAGAATAAGGATCATTTCTAGGTCGCTGCTGAAAAGCAGCATTAGCTTGAAACGATGCATTCATAGGACATTCTTCCGTTAAGTGTGAAGGATCCGAACAGCAACCACAGACAGTCTTAGGAAGCGTGACCTGATATAGGGAGAATGTTGAGAACTTGTTTTCAATAGCATCGAGTTTCTTCTGTATCGCTGCCATTTCGGCTGTCACTGCGATAGAAACATCGAGCTGGTGAATACCTCCCTTAGTTGAAGGTGGTCTTACGCTTTCCCACTGCAACGTGTGTTCAGCAAGGTCTTCCAGATATTTCCATGCTTCACCGTCATCTTTAGACATGAAATTGCATTGACACATTGTTTCAAGCATCTGCTTTGTCGCTGGATTAATGCCCTCATATATAATCCGACATAAATCCCATCTTTGTATTCCGTGATGGGGGCATTGGACTAGCAGATCTTTGAAACGTTCAAAGCACTTCCAAAATGGTTCATTGGGAAGCTGGGTGAACTGGTTGATCTCTCTCCTAACATGTGCAGTCTTATGATTTGGGTAAAACTTCTTAAGAAATGCTACGACGAATTCATCCCAATTAGCGATAGAGTGTGCGGCAATATTATAAAGCCATTTTTCTGCCAAGTCGCACAGTGTGAATGGGAGAAGACGTAAGCGCATAGCATCTAAAGTCAATTGTGAAGTACCCATCCTTGCGCATACGTTTTCGAATTTGGTGATGAAAACGTACGCGTCTTCCGACTCAAGCCCGAGAAATTTGGGCAGCAGATTGATGTAGTGGGGTTTAATTTCGAAATTATCCCCGTTAGGTGGTGGAAGAGATAGACATGTGGGAAGAGGACCACGGATAGGATAGCATCTCTCTTGGAGAGAGATGCACGGTGGATTCTGCGCACCTTCGGGCGGTGGCATCATGGTGTTATAATCTGATGGAGTGCCGTCCATCTCGGTCGTGGTGTGTGGTGGGGGAAAAGAAGGTGAAGAAGTACCGACTTCGGCGTCGATAGCAGGAACGCGGACAAGACGGGCACTAGGATCCCGTGTCCAGCCGAGCATGCACTAAGCGGGTTTAGTGCAAGTGGCAGCGTGTGTGTGATTTAAAATTGGCTTGTTTTGAAAAAGTGGGACTCAAGACAAATCTCCCTAAGATGCACAAGCAACCCTAGAACTAAGGTCACCTAGGTCCAGTCTCTAGACCGCTCCTAGACTTCCAAAGGACAAGCCGCAGGATCAATCCTCTACCGCCTCCGTACTACCCTTGTAGCCAGGTAAGTGGGAAGGAACCACGTCGTGGGCCTAATTAAAAACCACTAGCCTTTGTCACACTTGCCTAGGCACTACAAAAGTAATGCGGATAAACGATAGATTACCCACGCCCTTCCTCTGTCCTTATTGAGCGCGACAGTCCTTAGAGTCTGGTCTAGATATTTTTTAAATTAATGAAGGGTTGATCTATATGCTCGGTTTGTGATTTGTGGGGCTTAGGAAGGGTGGTGAAATCCCCACCTAATCTTGATTTGGTCTTTGCCCTTTAGAGTCCGTATTAAATATGCAAAACAAAACCAATCACAAAACTTTTGCAAAAAGATTTCTTTTTTTTCTAAGCGGCGCAATTTTGCAAAAAATCCTGCAGAAAATAGATTTTATTGGATTCGAGGAGAGAAAGAAGGAGTTAAGAAAGATACCAGAGAATTCTGTGGCCCTAACTCTTCTATCCTGCCGCGATTCCGCCGCCAAAGGTGCCTTTATGCCGCGGTTCCGCCGCGTGGTAGAGAGAACAGCTGATGAAAATTTTTCTATGATCTCCTTTGCTCCTCTGGATCTCTAAAAATGTCTCTGTTTCCTGTTTTCCTCAATTCTTTGACTCCAGATCTCCTTGCAAAAATCCACGCACAAATCGTTAAATATGCAATTTGCAGTTTTGTTTTAATAATGATATGGCTCGTCTATGAATTCAACACAAATAGTAAAAATAAAAAATTACGCACGTATCCCCGGCAACGGCGCCATTTGATTGATACGAAAAAGTGTGTTTTTGTAGTTAACCGCAATCAGAACGGTGTCGCGTGTAGCTAGACCGAGGTGAGTACGGGTCGTCCTCAGGGAAACGTGGAACCTTTTAATCTTACTTTAGATGTGTTGACAAAGAGAGGAGGGATAAAGAATTTTATAGAATGGTTTCTAGATCTACGTTAAACAAGAATGTAAAATATAGATCTAGATTATTTTAGAGACTTAGATAATATAATAAGAAGGCTTGTAGGGTTCGTTAGGATTTAGTAGTTATGGACGATTGATTAAAAGTTACCCTTTTTATCCATTAATAGATTTAGAACTAGAACGACGGTGATGCGTGTAGATTAGGGTTTCTGGAGGGAAAAGGAATCCCACTCGTAACCCTTATCTCGACACGGAACTCCGTTCATATCTAGCCTTTACCAAAACAATCATTAATCTAATCTCTAATCGCGGTCGGAACTAGCAAAGAATTGCTAGCGCGCCCGATTAGGATGTTAATGATTCTTTTGATAAAATTCCTAAACTTTATAGGACTTAAAAAGGGTTTAATTATTTTCATCGTCGATTAGTCTACCCTAATTCTACGAACCCTAACAAGCGGAGAATTACTCGCGCATGTTGGTAGAAGAAGATGAAATGAAAGAGAGGGAAAACATAATGTAAAATGCAAAAAACAATTAAAAAGAACTACCTTTATTAATCGACTTGAACAAACTACACTTTTAATCCATAGAAAATGATTACAACTAGTTGCTTCTCGATCTTTCCTAAGGAGGTAGTCGAACAGTCGATGATCAGCCTGGATGCGTGAGCGTCGGGAGCTTCGTGATCGCGTCGGCTTGATAGCTTTTTCAAGAGGCTCTCGGTGCCTTTTTATAGTGCAAAGCCAGAATCTTTTGCTTCAAAAGTTGGTAAAATATAGTAGAGAATCATGCCCAAAAATCTTTCCTTCCAACTCTATAATATTGCGGCGGATCCGCGGCCCAAGGGTGGGTTAGGCCGCGGATCCGCGCTCAAAGGTGGGGATCTCTCGATCAAATTTCTTGGGCTTCCTTCTCGTGACATGTGGCAATCCTAGGCACCATCAGAATCTGAAAATCTTTTCTCGGTTGCTTCCAGACTTGGTCTCCAAGTTTTGCTTCTTAATTTGGCAAGATTTCTTCAACAGCTTGATTTGTTTGATAAATTCTGCATAACAACTTGGAAAATTCTGCACAATAATCTCAAATAATATTCAGTAGGCTTATTTCTACTAGGATTTGTTCAATAGATTTATTTGCATACATTTTCCTACCAAATGATAATTAAAATATATTAACACATGGAAAATGGTGTTTTTACACATAAACCCTCATATGTATAATATATTATAATAAAGTCCTTTTTTAATATGAAAATGGTAGGAAAAATGTAATACAAATGTGCGGTTTTATCAACTGAACACCCGCTCACACTCCTATGAATCCAACCAGCAACACTTACCGTACAGTCCGGTCTATTCGTCTGATATGTCGCATATATCGCCTAGGGGTGGTAAACGTCAGACCCCAGTAGCTTGATAAGTCATGCCGATGTAAGGTCCATAATATAGCGTGAAACTACTAATAACTCTTACCAGTATATCACTGCAACCCTGGCCAGGGATTTCCAGTTATGGCCAGTCGAGCATAGCGCAACATCAACCCCCAATACCGGGAGAGATGAATCCCCTCCTATCGTTCATTGGCTCCATGTGAATCGGGACTGTATCCAAAAACCACCTGTTTGCACGACTCAATAGAGCCGTGGTAGGGTGGAAATCAAAGCACAGTGGGAGACACACAAGACTCTATGACGATCTCGGGTCAACAGACTAAGCTGTACTAGTGTCACCAGAGAACTGCCATCGGACGTGAGGTATAATACCATCTGGGAGTTCTCGGCGAGTCCGTTCAGTGTACCCAGTCTCCACTGAGCACCCGCATACCATTTCTGATATCAAACACCAATGGATGTGGGATCATCCATCGCCTATCACATGGATCGAGAAGATATACGCTAGTCTACTCTGGAATATCGATGCCCCGTCTTGATATTCCCACGACTAAGAACATTGAAGGAGGTACTCATTGACTACCCAGGCCCCACTAGTATGATCTGCATCATAGTACAGGATGTCGAGTACACATCCTAAGGGCTTTATCAACATGTAACAGAGAGACTGCAAGTATACATGTTAAGATAAAGAGCAACCAGATAGCGTATTATCATGTCGAGCAAGAAAGTCCTACCTATATATGTCCTAGCATCCACTACAATATACATCTCATGTACAGTAATGGCCTCTAGGGCATACATATAACTAACAATCTCCAACTTGCACTAGGGCCATCTGTAGCAGTGGTTGCAGTATCTCGTACTCAACCATCCCATAAAAGTCTCTCTCTGGGAAAAAGCCTTTGTGAGTGGATCCGCCGTGTTGTCCTCTGAGTCTACTCTCCTAACCTCGATCACCCTGGAGATCAACTATCTCCATGATCAGGTGATGCTGCCTCAGAATATGTCTGGGTCACTGATGGGATCGGGGTTCCTGGGCCATAGCCACACTTCCATTGTCACACAATGGTAGGAACCTAGTTCATCTCATGAACTAATATACACCCAAACTGCCTCTTTGGTAGTATCTTTAATAGCGATGTCACCAGCCTTTATCGTCTAGTTTGCCACGGTATCCTGCATGGAACTCTTCCAACATACCGTCCCCCCACTGAGGGTAAAGACAATGGCTGCGATTGACATTCAGTCGTCCTTATCACCCTGGAACCTTTCCAGTGATTCTCCCCATGATCGATTGATACCATCTCACTAAACTTAGTGAAAAGCCTAACATCCATTTAGATTTATCTCGTAGATTCAAATCCCAGGATTTAGGAGGTATCAACTTGATCCTATATAGAGAATCCATGTGATAAGAGGAGATTGACCGTGCGTAGCATAGGAAACTCTTTTCTTATCCAGAGTATGTTGTCCACGTACAATACGAGGATGACCACCTTACTCTCTTCTACCTTTTTGTATATACAAGGTTCTTCTACCATTTTGATGAAGTCAAACTCTTTGACTACCACATCAAAACAGACGTTCCAACTCCGCGATGCCTGCTTTATCCTGTAAAGCAACTTGCACATGTTTCCGCTGCTCCCGCTGTTTACGAAGCCCTCTGGCTGTGTACTTATAGACGTTCTCTTCTAAATCAGTATTTAGAAAAATAGTCATGACACCCAACCACCAGATATTGTAGTCATGGTATGTAACAATGTTAAGTAAGATCCGGATGGACTTAAGCACAGCCACTAGAAAAGGTTTCATCATTATCCACGCCTGGTCGATGACGAAAACCTTTTAAGAAGTCTAGCTTTGAAAGTCTCAACTTTTCCATCTACACCAAGTAATCTGCTCAAGATATACTTGCTTCTGATAGGGATTTAACCCTTCAGATATAGCATCTAAAGTCCATACTTTGTTGGTATACATGGATTCCATCTCATATCGCTAAGCATCCAGCCATTCTTACAGAGTCCCTACTCTAGATGGCCTGCTCGAAACTAGTTGGATCATCATCTCATGATGCATTCCTCGCTCCCACTGTCATCGAGAAACCGAAGTGTCTCTCAGGCGGATGAGGAACCCTTACCAGATCGGCGGAGAGGCTGAGGTTCGTCGGGGACTATTGAATCCTTTAGTTCTGTCAAATCATTAGCTGTAGTTTGTATAGATGGAACTTTTCCAGTTCTACAGAACTGACCTTGCCTCGATCTTGTCCGGATTTTGCTTTTGACATAGGCCGGACAATCCCAAATCTTAACTTACTTAAGAGATAGGTTCTTCCCATACCATATCTTATATGGAGTGGTAGGCGCTGATTTGACTCGAATCCAATTCAATAGGTATGCATCTTCTCAAGTGCACAACCCCAAAAAGGAAATAGGTAACTCAGTAGTACTCATCATAGAGCGCACCATATCATATAGGGTGTGATTGCTCCGTCCCGATACACCGTTGTGCTGTGGTGTATTCAGAGGAGTAATACGGAGAGAGAATCTCATTCTCCTTTAGAATAGTCCAAGAATCCCATGCACAAGTATTCTCCTCCCTGATCTTATCATAGGACATAATACTTATACCCGGTGTTTGGTTCTCTATTTCTGACTTATATTCTGTGAATATCTCAAAAGGTTCGGACTTGTGTTTCAACAGGAACATATGTCTGAATCTTGAGAGATTATCAGAGAATGTAATGAAATACAAAGAACCGGTCCTGGCATGTGTAGACAGGGGACCTTACATACATCATCATGTATTAGTCCCAAGAGTTCACTAACTCTTTCTCTGTTTCCAGTAAACGGAGCTATGGTCATCTTTTCTTTGTGACATGACTGGCAAGTTTCACAAGATGTAAATTCAAACTGATTTAAATATGCATCTAAATGTAACTTCAGCCAGTCGGGTCGCAGTGATATGACCTTGTCTACAATGCCTCAGAAGGATCCGTTCATTTCTGAACTTTTCTTCTTGTGTGTGTTCTGTATACTAGGAACTGTAGATTGATTTAGAACGTCAATGATTTTAGATAACGTGCCTGAACCGATCAACTTTTGATATAGGAAATGTGTAAAACAATATTCAACAATACAAAATTATATCCTACTTTAATATATAAAGAGATTGATATGATTTTGTATATCAGGTTCGGTATCTAATAGTATTTGTTCAGAATAAATGTATTGGTAATACAGGGTGACAGTGACCAACAGACTTGGCTGCAAAACTTGCAAGATTTTCTGTCTCATGAAACTTATCACCCGTACTCAGTTTTCTACCTTTCTGTAGCCCTATGTAACAGATTACATATCTGGGATCCTGATCCGGTATCAGATACCCAGGACGCAGAGGATACTGAGACAGTTCTTTGTAATGAACATACCCGAAGGAGATGCATCATATGCACTTTCTTCGTTTTGGCGGCATGGGAATAATGGTATTCCCCTATTTCCTGCTCGGTCTTATAACAATAATAAGTTGGAGCGGGACCAACGTTCCCCTGCTTAGTATAACAAGCGGGTTTGGTCAATTCATCCATATTATTATCTTGATTAAGGCGTGATATGGTCGCTACCTGGAGAGAGAGAAAGGAAAACACTCTGCGAGCGCTTTTGCAAGATTAGATTGGTTATATATTTTATCTAATCAGGATGTCTCCTACTGTTTTTTTATCAAATCTTCCTTCAAACCCTAAAAGGAAAGACTAGCCGGGATTAATTACACTCTACAAGTTCGCCAATCTTTCAGCCAGGCCAGTGTCGGTACTTTGATGGAGGTTCCCCGTGCTTTCGCACGGACCTAATTAAAGTAAGCCTCGTTTTCCCAGAGGCGTAACCCCGTTGACACCTTTCTAGACACCTACTTTATCGGCTAATTGTAAGGTGCAAAACTCTCCCAGGAGTAACAATTACTCGCAGTGGGTATCGGGATCCAACTATCATATAGAAGGTATGCAATCTCATTGCAAATTTTAACACTTGAAACTCCCGATAAAGGTTTTTACCCCTAGCACTTATGACCTTAACTATGGTCAACAAATCATAAGTACTAGTCAAGTTCTACCCGTCATTTCATGATTAATTAGACCCACCCACATGACCCTTAACTAAGGTCAACAAAGTCATGCGACTGTCCTAACTAATCGCATCATATGCGGTGTAGGAATACATCACTTAGCTACCGTACACTGTGCCTTGACTATGGTCAACAAACACAGCACGAATACTAAGTACTCTACTTCCTAAAATGACGGAGGGTTGCGAATGGTTTTTATGAAAACCTTTAACGCTTTGAACTTGATCTCGTTGTGGAATCAAATGGTTTTTTTAAATGGAGAGTTTTTGAGGCTTTTCTAGTTTTGCTAAAGGGGTCACTCCCGGTGAAGGGATCGTCGGCCCTTTCCTTATCGAATAAGGTGCAGGATATATCATATATACCGCTGCGCAAAGCAGAAACTATAGAAGCAATCAAAAGACAAACCGAGAGTTGTAGCATCTGCCAGTTATTGCTAAAGGAGTCACTCCCGGTGAAGGGATCTCGGTCCTTTCATTATCAAATAAGGTGTAGGATGTTCTACAAGGAACACCGCGATTCAAAGCAAGAACTGTAGCTACCTGTTTTATTTTTCAAATTCGATTCCACAACATCTTTTAGGTTTATTTTCTTTCATTAATCACATCAATGAATATCCCATCATTTAAGTCCACCTAAACATCACAGATAAATATAACGTACGCTTATGACATCCGCATTCGCCTCGATGTCCCGTCTGCACCGTTAGGTTAGGTAACAAACGCCAGAGCGAGGCAGGGCTAGCGTGAGTGTAAAACATAAGCAACGTCTATATAATATATCATATATAATATATATAATATCTATCTGAACAAATCACATGATCACATCACAGATAGCGCAGCAGAAAATATCATATGAAATATTGGATATACTAGGACGTCCGTGTTTTTAATACAAGCCAGTATAAAACACGGATTCCACGGTCGCGATGAATAGCCAATCCCACACCCCTACGATAGCGGCAAGTAAGCCTACCAATTCTAGAGTTAGGAGACCCGGACTCGACTCCTCGAGATGGTCTCCTACTGGACCCTAGAACCCGGTTACTTGTGCTTCCCTCCTTGGGTCTATCATAATGCGGAAAAGTAAATAATATACAAAAGGTGACATCATCCGCAACCTGGAAGTGCCCCAATAAAAGAATATTACATACAAGTTTTTACATGAATGAAAATGAAAAACACTCTTCTCACATAAAAAAAACCCGGCTATTCAAACACGACGATCCAATATAACATATCCAGCAACACATAACATCACATGTCATCAACGTAAGTAAACATGCGTATCCCAATTGTCGTTGACATATAGCAACGAAACCGGCGATGTCACATATTACACTTACGGTCACAGAAAAGAAAGTGTAAAACTACAACAGTTGGAATCCGCAAACTCTTTAGACATCGCATGCCTAACCAAATGAATTCCTTAGACATCGCATGCCTAACAATTATAAACCCCGCATTTTAGTCTCAATATCGAAAACACTTTTCAATATAAAGTCGGGCAATTCAACAAGATTCCCGGCATCCAGAACGAATGCTCTTCGCAAACTTTAGTAGACGGCCGCACCCCCGATACCGTCGACGAAGTGCACTAAGGCGGAACACCGCTGCCGCGAGCACCCGAATGGATGCTTTCGGCAACGGGGTTCTTCTACAGTCACTTGGTCGGGGATATAGGGCGTGGCTATCGATTAAGTTTACCGGCGAGTATCCGTGTACACAACGTGATTGCGACGTACTTTTGATCACATCAAAATTCCGTGGCAACCGATCAAGTGAGACTAAAGTGCTATGTTTATAACATCCAAATAGTTATCTCATAACTACATGTGGATTCCAAATATTGTATCACATTCCAGATAAATAGAAAAATGTTAAACTTTTCGATCGAACATTCAAACACCTAAGTTTTCCCATAACAGCTCAACACTTGAAATAAGTTTAAGAACATCCACTTCATGCCACAGTAGCAACGGTCCAGCCGTAGAAGGGTCAAGCCAACGCCTCACATATGGCACGTCGTACTGCTCCAAACCCTAAGGTTCAAAGGGCAGTTCAAGACGGTCACATAATCGAGTTAAGGTTTGTTGTCTTCTAGAGGGTCCATCGCGTTACTTGCACTACTTAGAACGTTCTTAAACCACGAAAAAATCCAACACTTAGAAATTTTCCGGTAGGGGAAAAAGTGGGTATTTATATCCGGTCGAACTTTTTAACATGTTCTAAAATACCCGGAAAAACACATAGACAAAATTAGACAATCCGATCGAATCTACGAACTCCCAATACAACCCAGAAAACTCAACTCTTGAGTAGAATTTAAAAATTCCCAGAAAATACAGCACTAACAGATAGGAATTACTGTGCAAAGAAAATGACAAGATGCTCCTTTACAGCCGCGGAACCGCCGCACATGTGATGCTCGTGCCGCGGTTCCACGACCACTTGGTCGAGTCATGCGCACGTGCTTCACAGTAATTCTTACAAAAGCCTGCTGATTTTTCTGCATATTTTTAATTCAAAAAAATCCACAATTTCAAAAAATGTACAGAGAATGGATTTGGATTAGGGTTTCGGGTTCGATCGGACTTCTAACATCGTCTACACTTCGCCTAAAGCTCTAGCTAGGCTCTGATACCACTGTAGGGTTCCTATGCACACACATGAGGTTCCACAACATATCAAACATGCCAAAATCAAATTTTTCTATGTGCCAAAGAACCCTAATGCTAGATCGTTACTAGAGGTAAGGCGAAACGAGCAAGTAAACAACTTTATTGCTAAAAGGAAAGTGACTACAACCTTTGTAGATCCGGTCCTCTACTTCTCTTGCTCCATGATGACGTCCTTCCGCTGCGATTATCGGACCCCGGAATCTAGCGTCGGTTTCATTGGAGAAATGGGCGGTCTAGGTCGTCGACTTCGATGCCGAAGATGATCTACGTTGAGGCAACTCAAGATCAAGCTCCATCTTCACTTGGTCATAAAACTTGTGAAGATAACACACTCTACTACATGGCAAGTGGTAGAGGATGAAGAAATAGAAAGTGGGTTCACTTTAGAATTGGATTTCTCACTCTTTTTCTCATGGCACCATTGGAGCTAGCAAGCTTTCATGAAGCTTGATGATGAAGAAGAAGAAGAAAGAATTAAATGGATAATGAAATAAGAATGAGACATATCCTTTTAATTATGGTACCATGGTTAAGTTAAGCCATCATGTTTAACTTGTGTAGAGAATTGACCAAGGTATTAGGTTAAAAGTTAGGTTAAAGAATTATCAAAAGAAATGACAAAAGAGTGGACTTTGTCAAGGTTTCTCCAAGCTTCTTCAAGCTTGACAACTTTAACCAAGTTCATTTCTTTTGTTAATTCTCTTGATAAAACAATACCCTAATCTTAAACTAAATCTTGATATAATTCTCATACACACAACTTGTATGTATCATCAAACATGATACAAACATATGTACACAAATATATATCATATATACACTTATGCACAAACTAGTGAGAAAACAATCTTAAGTGAACCAATACTTGTTAATGTAAAGTAATATATCAAATATATAATTTTACATTAAATCATTAAATCGATACTTGATTTAATGATCCGGTCATATCGCATATAACCGACTAATATCAAGTGTATCAATGTATCGAATCAACACTTGATTCTGTATCCCGGCTATATCTTATATAACCGTCCAATGATACAAATCGCGAGAATAGAATACAGTATCACATAGTAGTATTATTCTCGGCCCGTACATATCTCATATGCGCTCCTATTTCGTTTCGCTTGAGCCAGGAAACCTCTGTGTAGGACTCTAAAGACTCGTCAATACGCCGGCAGCAGGTGATGATCATATCAAGCACCCACAAGCCGCAAGCGGTCTGCTAAACGTAACGGCCACCCGAGTTTTGAGCGATCAGAAGATCAACGAGCAAGCCCACTCACACTCCTATGAATCCAACCAGCAACACTTATCGTACTTTCCGGTCTGTTCGTCTGATATGTCGCATATCTCGCCTAGGGGTGGTAAACGTCAGACCCCAGTAGCTTGATAAGTCATGCCGATGTAAGGTCCATAACATAGCGTGAAACTACTAATAACTCTTACCAGTATATCACTGCAACCCTGGCCAGGGATTTCAAGTTATGGCCTGTCGAGCATAGCGCAACATCAACCCCCAATACCGGGAGAGACGAATCCCCTCCTATCGCTCATTGCCTCCATGTGAATCAGGACTGTATCCAAAAACCACCTGTTTGCACGACACAATAGAGCCGTGGTAGGGTGGAAATCAAAGCACAGTGGGAGACACACAAGACTCTATGACGATCTCGGGTCATAATACCATCTGGGAGTATAATACCAGTGTCACCAGTGTCACCAGAGATATTCCCACCAGTGGTAAACGTCAGACTAAGCTGTACCAGTGTCACCAGAGATCTGACGTGAGGTATAAAACCATCTGGGAGTTCTCGGCGAGTCCGTTCAGTGTACCCAGTCTCCACTGAGCACCCGCATACCATCTCTGATGTCAAACACCAATGGATGTGGGATCATCCATCGCCCATCATATGGATCGAGAAGATATACTCTAGTCTACTCTGGAATATCGATGCCCCGTCTCGATATTCCCACGACTAAGAACATTGAAGGATTTACTCATTGACTACCCAGGCCCCACTAGTATGATCTGCATCATAGTCCAGGAAGTCGAGTACACATCCTAAGGGCTTTATCAACATGTAACAGAGAGACTGCAAGTATACATGTTTAGATGAAAAGCAACCAGATAGCGTACTATCATGTCGAGCAAGAAAGTCCTACCTATATATGTCCTAGCATCCACTACAATATACATCTCATGTACAGTAATAGCCTCTAGGGCATACATATAACTAACACTTACATCGGCATGACTTATCAAGCTACTGGGGTCTGACGTTTACCACCCCTAGGAGAGATATGCGACATATCAGACGAACAGACCGGACTATACGGTAAGTGTTACTGGTTGGATTCGCAGGAGTGTGAGAGGGCTTGCTCGTTGATATTCTGATCGCTCAATACCCGGGTGGCCGTTACGTTTAGCAGACCGCTTGCGGCTTGTGGGTGTTTGATATGATCATCACCTACTGCCGGCGTATTGACGAGTCTTTAGAGTCCTACACAGAGGTTTCCTGGATCAAGCGAAATGAAATAGGAGCGCATATGAGATATGTGCGGGACCGAGAATAATACCAGTATGTGATACTAAATTCTATTCTCGCGATTTGTATCATCGGACGGTTATATGAGATATAGGCGGGTTACTGAATCAAGTGTTGATTCGATATATTGATACACTTGATATTAGTCGGTTATATTTACTATGACCGGATCATTAAATCAAGTATTGATTTAATGATTTAATGTATAATTATATATTAGATATATTACTTTACATTGACTAGTATTGGTTCACTTAAGATTGATTTTCTCACTTGATGTGCACAAGTTGTATATGTGATATATGTTTGTGCACTAGTTTGTATCATGATTGATGATACATGCAAACTTGGGTGTGTGTGTGACTTACACCATGTTAAGGTTAATGGTTTAGGTTTTAATTTATTTTGTTAAAACAAAATGGTATTTTTCTTTGCTAGAAGCTTCATGATGTTTTCAAGCATCTTTGAAAAAGTCTAACCATTTTGTTTTGTTCTTTGAACTAACCATCAACCTAAACTCTAGTTTACTCTCTACAAAAGTTAACTCACCCATGGTTACAATATGAAAGACTTCACTTGATTATTCTTTTAATAATAATTCATTTATTCTTTTCTTCTTCATCATCTTCTTCAAGTGAAGAAAAGCTTTCTAGAAATTTTCAAGTGAAGATTTAAAGTGAGAAATCCAAATCCAAAGTGAACCCACTTCCTATTTCTTCATCCTCTACCACTTGCCATGTTGTATAGGGTGTTCTCTTCACAAGGTTCATGACCAAGTGAAGATGGAGCTTGAGTTTGAGTCTCCTCAACATAGATCATTTTCGATATCGAAGTCAACGACCTGGCCCGCTCATTTCTCCGAGGAAACCATCGCTGGGCTCCGGGATCCCGATGATCGCAGTGAAGGGACGTCAACACGGAGCTTTAGAAGTGAAGGACCGGATCTACAAAGGTTGTAATCCCTTTCACTTAATAGTAAAGTAGTTTACTTGCTTGCATTAGCCTTACCTCTAGTAAACGATCTTGCATAATGTTTCTCGGCACATATAAAAATTTGATTTTGGCATGGTTGATGCTTTGTGGAACCTCATGAGTGTGCCTAGGAACCTTACAAAAATAAATCATGAGGTTCCCAAATCTCCAAAATCGAATGCAATATCGTATAAAGGTGCATATGTGTATATACGCAAGGATGGACGTACAAATGTGTATGTCCGCAAGTATGGGTGTACAATATGTATGTACGCAAGTATGGTGTATAATATGTATATGCACCAATGGATGTACAAGTGGTATATACACAAGTATGAGTGTACAATATGTATATGCACCAATATTGATGTACAAGTGGTATATACGCAAGTATGAGTGTACAATATGTATATGAACCAATATGGATGTAAAAGTTGGTATATACGCAAGTATGGGTGTACAATATGTATGTGCGCCAATATGGATGTACAAGTGGTATATACCCAAGTATGAGTGTACAATATGTATATGCACCAATATGGATGTACAAGTGGGTATATACGCAAGTATGAGTGTACAATATGTATGTGCGCCAATATGGATGTACAAGTGGTATATACGTAAGCATGGATGTACAATATGTATGTGCGCCAATATGGATGTACAAGTTGGTATATACGCAAGTATGAGTGTACAATATGTATGTGTGCCAATATGGATGTACTAGTGGTATATACGCAAGCATGGATGTACAATATGCATGTGCGCCAATATGGATGTACAAGTGGGTATATACGCAAGTAATTTATGCAAAGAGTCATATCAGGGTGCTGCAATCCTACTATGTAGTGACATGGCAATTATCGATGATGAAGTGTGTGAGCCGGCAAATCTGTGTAGTGTAACATACGCATCATCGATAATGGTGCAGGTGTACTAGCACAGGTATAAGCAATGCAATGAGAATAATATAAATGCAGCATAAGGTGTCACGTCCCGAAAGTACGGAACATGACCGGCACTTAAACTACGAAACGTCTCGAGGCGTACGTAATCTAAGTAAACCGAAAACCCAGAAATCCAAACCAAGAAAAGAAGTAAAGTGAAGAAAAACCAATTTAAAACAAGTAGTTTTAATAGCATAAGCAGAATTATGCGGTTTTTAAGAACATCAAAATTTACTGAAAATTTCGGCAGAGTCTCCTTTGTAAATACTGGCTCCCAAACGGGATACAACATGAATAGTATACAAAATCAATAAAAAGGCATCCCCAAGCGGGAGCTAGCTCTTCGTCAATCGACGGTCACAACCATACAAGCAATATAATATACAACGCCAACGGCGAGGATCAAAACTCAAAAGGAAACTCAAAACCACCAGAAATATAACGAGCGACTCTAAGGTCGAAAGAATAAACAACACTGGTCTCTATCTCAAAAATACATGTTTGGTTGATGGAATTTACTAGATACAACGGAATAATATCATACAAGGTAATATGATGGGTACGATACAAGAAAAACCCACCTACTAGCAAGTCACCCGAATGAAACTGAGCCCGCAAAGCCGTAATTAAACCTGTACGGCAAAACCTGCAAGAAACTGGGGCACAACGGGGGTGAGTTGCCAACTCGTGAATAGAAAAACATCTACGCACAGAAATCGCATAAATAACACAATCCTAGGCCAACGATCATAATATATCCTCAAAAAAATATACATAACAAGCAGCCTATAACAATGGCTAGGGTAATATCTAACCGAGTGAAATCTCGTGTGCCCGTGTCAGTGCCTCAGGTAGCAATATATCATATGAATGAGGTATGAATGCATGAAAACAGAATACATGTAAATGAAGAAACTGTTTTCATAAATTAGTGAGATTTCCTTCGTATTTTTAAACTGAGGTATCATAATGAAATCAGTATCAACAGTGTCTAGCATCGACACAAAACATAAATCTCACTGTCTCGAAATATCAATGTCTCAATCTCAATATTGTCACGACCCGAAATTGGTACGTGATGGCCCTAATACTACGCAACGCCTCCAGACGTAATGCAGTAAAAGAAAGCCAAAACCCAGAAATCTAAACCATAAAAATACGGAAAAGATAATAAAAAGTTTTTGAAACATTTGAAATCACAACCCAAATTCTTTAAAAGAGTCCACTTTTTCTTTAAAATTTTGGCAGCACCTCCTTTGTAAAAGCTAGCCCCAAAAATGGGTACAACATATATATAAAGTAAAGCATCCCCAACGGCAGCAAAATCCACGCCCAACGGCGGAAAACAACCACCACAACAAATATACGACGCCGTAGCGAAGAAATAGAAGACGATAGAAAGGAAACTGTATAAAAGACAACAAATCCAACATAATAAACAACATCGTCCTCACCAAGTCTCTAAGTCAATATGAAAATAGTAGATGGAGAGTACAGGGATACAATGAATATATAATACAACGAATAACCACAAAACCCACCTAAGCAAACTGCACACTGTGAGCTGATGCGGTATCCGTAGCAAAAGAAGATAGATGAATATGTAGCTGAAAAGCTAAATAGCTTGCCTTGACTACTCTGGGGAAACTCCAGCAAAACCTGTGGCACAACGGGGGTGAGTTGCCAACTCGTGAATAGTAAATAACATATGCAGGTAATCGCAAGAATGTACGTACAGCATGAATCTAATATATGACAATTGCAGTAATAACATGTCATGAGTACGAAATAATGGAAAGTACACTAACAAATACCACCAATATGTAAAGCAATAATGATATGACAACAGTATGCAATAATCATGCACTGGGGATATGAGAAAGTAAATGTGCAACACTCATGAAAGGTACACTCATAGGTACTCCTAATACATGGAACAGTGCACAAGTATATAAAGATGAGGTATGGAGTGAAATATGTCATTTCCACGGAATCCTGACATCGTGGTAGGATCACAATCCAGCAAGACAAATCAAAATCCCAATTCCTCAAATCATCCCCCAAATTGGCTCTCATATCATCTAAGTGTCATATCTCCTCAACTGCACAATATGAAGTATATCTCGCATATGTATCGCATGTACAACATCAAGTAGATCTCACATATCTCGTATGTACAATCTCAGTATATCTCACATATATCAAATGTACAACAGCAAGTGGATCTCACACATCTAGTATGTACAACATCAGGTATATCTCACATATATCAAATGTACAACACAAGTAGATCCCACATCTCTCGTATGTACAATATCAAGTATATCTCACATATGTCAAATGTACAACAGCTAGTGGATCCCACATATCTCGTCTGTACAATATCAGGTATATCTCACCTATATCAAATGTACAACAGCAAGTGGATCTCACATCGCTCGTATGTACCATATCCGTATATCTCATCTATATCAATGTACAACACTAAGTGGATCTCACATCTCTAGTGTGTACGATATCATCATCCAATCCCAGTGAATCTCTCAAATCCCTAAATAAATCTCCAGCACAGTTCTAACATCCTAAGTATAATGTCATAATAATATGATGAGGGCAATACACATATATTAGCGTCCCATTCCACTAATATTGGTGTAAGGGTATTTATAACAGCGGCTCAATCCCCTGTTATATATACAAAGGAGTAATTAGAAATACCATGAAACCAATGTGTCAAGCATCGACACAGAAATACTGATCCATCAGGTGCTGTCCCCATGACTGGCCCCCTGATAAGTACGTATCATACGCTATCCCGAGAGCTCGAGTGTCTAGCTCTGACCCTCGCCTCTCGACGTATCCATAAGCACATGACTCCCGTCGGTATCCACTCGATAGCCGATGAGTCAATGGTCCTGTCACCGGAAAGTATGGTTCCCCTAGGCCTCATCGCCTCAATGCGACGTCGGCTCACTCCGACAACATTCTTGCTTCGGGGTACCTCCGGGCCCCACCATGTACCAGCAGACGGTGCCTCCTCACTCCTCGAATCGGGCATATATCAGAACCGATAAATCTCATGGTGGATGCTATAATATCATATCAAGGAAACCGGGTCTTCATGTATGCATAATTTCATGAACTACCACGGTCCCCAAATCCAGAAAACATCATGAAAAATCCATATACCAATGCGATAATCCATGAATAAATATACGCAATATGAAACTGTAATGAAAGCGTATAAAGGAAAAGCATAGCATTCACCAGATAATAAATGAATACATGAATCGTAAAGCAGAAATATAGGTATCTACCTATATGGTGATGTGATATACCTATCAGGTATAAGTAAAGTATAAAATGCAAGTACACCTGTAGCTATGACAGGGAGTGTGTATGTACCTATCACTAATGGTACAATACTCTATAGGAATACAGGTATGCTAAATGCCATATATGATAAGCAGTATGAATCAATGTCACAATGTCCCTAACCAAGCAATATAACATCTATAAGTGGTTTGTGTGTGACATGGCAATTATTGACGGTGTGTGTAGCATATAATCAGTGCTCGTGCAACATGAATCGTCAATAATATGTGCAGTGTCTTAAGGATACTAGTCCAAGCACACTACAATCTAACTAATAGGGTAAATGCGCAATTCTAAACATGACATAGAATATGCGACAATGTAAATATTTCTAGCCCAGACGCATAACGCCATGCGGGCGATTCCCCTGTAGATGTTAAATCTACTCACCAACGCTCCAAGCTAGATGAAGCCTACCACCTGTTTTCCCCTTGTCGTAGCGTCCGAAGTCCCCGCTTGCGAACCTAAAATTTCACAAACACATCACATAAGCATATATTCTACATCGACGAAAAGACATCGAAACGCAAGAATAATGCCCCGAAAATTACACTGCACGCTTAGCGCATCTATTGCGCACGATACCGGCCAAAACCCTAATCGGGGTCGCTAAACTACAAAACACCAATTGTACACCATGATCGTCCCGATCGCGCAACACAACACAAAAAGCACGAGGGATACACTGGATATAAGCTCGCAACTACCAAACGAACCCTACGTCGGAAAACCCCGAAATCTAGTAAGCAACCTATCGCAATATATCGTACTAGATTCAAGATAACACAAATCTAATAATTACAAATACCTTAAAATAGCTTAAATAAGCTATCTAAACCAATCCTATATTTTTAAACTTGCTTAATTAAGTTTTAGGAAAAATCTACTAAGCAATTTTGCTTAATGAAACAAAATGCTTATTAACAAATTTTTACACTTTCTACTAGATTAATCTTTTCCAAAACACAATTTAACACTTGAATTAAACACTAATCACTTAATCAAATTTAACCCTAAAATGAATTTATTAAACCAAATATAATGAATTAATCATGAATTAAAAGCTAAATTAAGCACTTAAATAGCTATCTAAATTAGCTAGTTAAAAATTAAAGAAATAATTATAATTTAAGGTAAGAATTTATACCTCCTCAAGAACACCAAAAAGAAGTTTGATCCATCATTTTATCCTCCAATCCAAGCTTTGATGAAGATCCATGAAGGATTAGTGAAGGAGAATGAAGGTTTTGGAATTTATTTGAATTTCTATGAATTTATTTGGATAATTCATGATTATTTTGAAGAAAAATGAGAAGAATTGAGTTTGGAATTGTTAAGGACAGAAATGGGGGTGTTTAGGTCGGCCAAGGTGAGTGGGAGGGTATTTTTGTGAATTATTAGTGAGGAAATTGCTAGGAAAGAGTGTAAATAGTATAAAAATGCTATTTTTCCACCTTTCACTCTTTTCTTTTCTTTTTAAAATCCAACCCATTTGTCACCAAATAAAATCTAGATATTTAAAAAGAACCTTCTAAAATAATTTTAGTGACAAAAATAATTTATTCACAAAATAAAAATTTTCCCGATTTACGTGCACAAAACACCGCTTAAAATAATATTTTTTTCGGGAAAAAATCTATCTGAACCAAAACCTCCCAAATACTCCCAAAGTTCGCGCACAAGCTTTATTTTGGCCAAATTAGGTGTCGGTAAGCTTATATGGTCATTTTATCGAAATCGGGTTAAAACGGGAAAAACCGACAATTTTGCCCTAAAACGGGAAAATTCGCAAAACGATTTCTGAAACGTTACAATCTCCCCCTCTTATAAAAATTCGTCCCCGAATTTAAAAATTTTCACCAAGCATACCTTCAAAGAGAAGAGTACAAAACTCCTAAATCTCGCTCGCAGCCTCCCAAGTGATCCCCTCACTATACGGCTACGTCCAAGAAAACTCTCCATAGATGGCAAGACCTTTGACCGAAGTTTCTCCACCTGCCTAGCCATTAACACAATTGGCTGCTGGTGAACGAAAAATCGCGTCCAAACTAAATGTCTAGTGCTGAATCATGTGAGAAAGTCATGAAGGTATTTGCAAGTATCAACACAATGAAAACGGGGTGAAAAATCGATAATCTGGGCGGAAGTGCTAAATTAAAGGCAACGAAAACTAACTCGCTTAAAGGATCTCAAAAGGACCTAAAATCCTGAGATAAGCTTCCCAAAACTCAACATGTCATTCATCGGAAAGTCCATAGGAATACATGATCTCCCACTGCGAACTCAAATCTGCGACCAACATGGTCGGCATATGACCTCTGTCTGCACTGGGCTACTCATCCTGACCTGAACCAACTGGACCATCTCCGAAGTCTCTAGGCTAGCTAAGGTCCAAAAATCCTATTACGCTGAGTCAGAAAAACAGACTGGTGATCGACACTACCTGACTACACCTAAAGGTTGCCAATTGAATGTCTCCTGATAACAGCTATCCAGAAGTATCCTACAATGGCGAGTGACGATCCCAACTGCCGCAAACACAAACAACACACGACAACACCTTGAAACGAAACCTGAAATTTCTCTTCACATTCCTGTCCACCCGTAACTATCTCACAAGTCACGTCAATGTTGGCGGAACTTGAATGAATATAGAGAGTTGACTGATGTGCTTGCTCTAGGATTTCACGTCTCTACCCGAAAACATCAGGTACACAAACGCCTTCCTAACTTAGCACAACCTCGTCACCATCAAGGGCTCCGAATCAAAAGCAAGAACTGATGCAGTTGCTAACTGAATCTTCAACTGCCGAAAACTCTGTACACATGCCTTAGTTCAAAGAAAAGAACCTCCTGTCAGGTCTGTCCAGTCAACGGTGCATCAATACTCTAGTAATCCTGCACGAAACGGCGGTAAAACCTGCTAAGCCCAAAATCAAAGGACCTCCGTCCTGCACACAAGTCCGGGCCTAAGCTGTACGGTCTCGATCTCCCTCGGAACCATACGAAACTGTCTCCCGTACCTACAAGACCTAGGAGTCAACACAAACAAGTCTGAAAGAACACTCCGAGAATCTAGCAAACAGCTGGGGCTCTCCCAATGTCTGTAAAACAAATTCTCAAGTGCTGCTCCTGTTCCTCAAGACACAAAGTATTGACCAGAATGTCGTAAAAACACAACAATAGCTGGTCGAGGAACGGCCTGAAGAAATCTGGTACATCATAACCCCAAATGCTGCTAGGGCATTGGCAAGTCCAACGACACTACCAAAACACAAACTGCCCGTAGCACGCACAAAAGCAAAATTCGGAATGCCACCACTTCTAACCCGCAACAATGATGACCTGATCCCAAATAAACTTAGAAAAAGTCTCGCACTCTGGAGCTGATCGAAGAAATCGTCAAAGCGAGGTAAATGATACATAACTGCACCGTAAGCCGGTTGAATTGACGATCTATCAATCCACAACCACAATCTATCGTCTTTCTCCTTGACGAACAGAAATAGGAGCTCCCAAAAGCGAAACACTCGGACACACAAACCTCCCAACAAACAACTCTGCAGCAGATCCTTAAGTTCCCTGAATTTCGCTAGCTCTCCTGAAATATCGTCGGACAACTCTTGCACGATAAGTAACCGGTCCAACAATCCCAACGTAGCTCCGGTATCACGAATGAATGCCAAGAATCCACGACATCTCCTCCAAAGCTGACTAGCGAAAAAGGCTGAATTCAAGCTGTGAGAGGCGGCACAACTATCCACCTGCACAACAAGAACTGACTTGCCGGGAAAACAAATCCTGACTGTTTTCTCACGGTAGACCACAGACGCCTAACACGTAACTAACCAATCCATGCCCAGGAGAACGTCAAATCCAACATCTCTAGAAGGATCCAATGATGGCAAAATCTCCTCACCGACTGGCATACGACTGAAATACGTGTCGCGCAACAAAAGAATCGCTGCCAGAAGTTAACACAACAAAACGGCTGATCTAGCTAACAAGATCCCCGTCCCAACCACGGCACAAAGTGCGAAAAACCAACAAGTACAACAACGAATCAGAACAAGGATACCTGACAAATCCGCACTGGACGTCCGGGCGTCCGGTTGAGTAGAAACAAACTCTCGTGTCTGCCTCCTACCCACAACAGGCTGAAATCCTCCACTCTGCGGTATAGCTGTCTCGCGTCTACGTGGCTCAGTACAAACTCTAACCGATGATCCAAACTCCCGCACCGATAACATCCGGAAGAAAACTGCTGACCATCCTGGGAATAAGAGCTAGACGACTGTCCTCGTCTCACACCTCTTGTACTCCTGTACCGTGCACGGAACCTGTCGCGACGACTGAACCTCTGTCCCTGGACTGGCACACCTTTACGGGTCCTCCACTGTCCTGGAACTCGCAAAGTCTCTGGAATACGTGTCTCATCGACTGGGGCTACATACACTGGTGCTACGTAAGTGACAAACTGCTGCATGCTGATCCCAAGGAACAACTGTGTAACAGGGGTGACAACCTCCTGTCGCTGCGCTCGAACGGCATCAACTAATGATCTCAACGTCTGGCGCAAGTCCTGCATCTCTGTCACAAGTCTAGCGAGCTGATCAGTCGAAGGCTGATCCGTCTGCACCTGTGCAATACGAGTGCCCTCCTGGTCAGTGCTCGTCTCACCCGAGCTAACCCTGACCTCGGCTCTCGCTGCATCACTCTGAGTCCCCATAGTCATCGATGGCAAGGCTATAAATAGAGATAGGATTCGATAAGAACAAGAAATCGAATCACAAGGATATGAATCATCAAGGAAGGAATCTCAAGCAATTTGTACTTAGGCACTTTAGGCGAAATACTGCATCGTGAGTATGCTGCAGACATACACACACTACGTTACTCCGCTTAGGTTACCTACTCCATCATACCGGGTCATCCTACACTCCGAAAAGGTAAAACCACGCTCTGATACCAACTTTGTCACGACCCGAAATTGGTACGTGATGGCCCTAATACTACGCAACGCCTCCAGACGTAACGCAGTAAAAGAAAGCCAAAATCCAGAAATCTAAACCATAAAAATACGGAAAAGATAATAAAAAGTTTTTGAAACATTTGAAATCACAACCCAAATTCTTTAAAAGAGTCCACTTTTTCTTTAAAATTTTGGCAGCACCTCCTTTGTAAAAGCTAGCCCCAAAAATGGGTACAACATATATATAAAGTAAAGCATCCCCAACGGGAGCAAAATCCACGCCCAACGGCGGAAAACAACCACCACAACAAATATACGACGCCGTAGCGAAGAAATAGAAGACGATAGAAAGGAAACTGTATAAAAGACAACAAATCCAACATAATAAACAACATCGTCCTCACCAAGTCTCTAAGTCAATATGAAAATAGTAGATGGAGAGTACAGGGATACAATGAATATATAATACAACGAATAACCACAAAACCCACCTAAGCAAACTGCACACTGTGAGCTGATGCGGTATCCGTAGCAAAAGATGATAGATGAATATGTAGCTGAAAAGCTAAATAGCTTGCCTTGACTACTCTGGGGAAACTCTAGCAAAACCTGTGGCACAACGGGGGTGAGTTGCCAACTCGTGAATAGTAAATAACATATGCAGGTAATCGCAAGAATGTACGTACAGCATGAATCTAATATATGACAATTGCAGTAATAACATGTCATGAGTACGAAATAATGGAAAGTACACTAACAAGTACCACCAATATGTAAAGCAATAATGATATGACAACAGTATGCAATAATCATGCACTGGGGATATGAGAAAGTAAATGTGCAACACTCATGAAAGGTACACTCATAGGTACTCCTAATACATGGAACAGTGCACAAGTATATAAAGATGAGGTATGGAGTGAAATATGTCATTTCCACGGAATCCTGACATCGTGGTAGGATCACAATCCAGCAAGACAAATCAAAATCCCAATTCCTCAAATCAGCCCCCAAATTGGCTCCCATATCATCTAAGTGTCATATCTCCTCAACTGCATAATATGAAGTATATCTCGCATATGTATCGCATGTACAACATCAAGTAGATCTCACATATCTCGTATGTACAATCTCAGTATATCTCACATATATCAAATGTACAACAGCAAGTGGATCTCACACATCTAGTATGTACAACATCAGGTATATCTCACATATATCAAATGTACAACACAAGTAGATCTCACATCTCTCGTATGTACAATATCTGGTATATCTCACATATGTCAAATGTACAACAGCTAGTGGATCCCACATATCTCGTCTGTACAATATCAGGTATATCTCACCTATATCAAATGTACAACAGCAAGTGGATCTCACATCGCTCGTATGTACCATATCCGTATATCTCATCTATATCAATGTACAACACTAAGTGGATCTCACATCTCTAGTGTGTACGATATCATCATCCAATCCCAGTGAATCTCTCAAATCCCTAAATAAATCTCCAGCACAGTTCTAACATCCTAAGTATAATGTCATAATAATATGATGAGGGAAATACACATATATTAGCGTCCCATTCCACTAATATTGGTGTAAGGGTATTTATAACAGCGGCTCAATCCCCTGTTATATATACAAAGGAGTAATTAGAAATACCATGAAACCAATGTGTCAAGCATCGACATAGAAATACTGATCCATCAGGTGCTGTCCCCATGACTGGCCCCCTGATAAGTACGTATCATACGCTATCCCGAGAGCTCGAGTGTCTAGCTCTGACCCTCGCCTCTCGACGTATCCATACGCACATGACTCCCGTCGGTATCCACTCGATAGCCGATGAGTCAATGGTCCTGTCACCGGAAAGTATGGTTCCCCTAGGCCTCATCGCCTCAATGCGACGTCGGCTCACTCCGACAACATTCTTGCTTCGGGGTACCTCCGGGCCCCACCATGTACCCGCAGACGATGCCTCCTCACTCCTCGAATCGGGCATATATCAGAACCGATAAATCTCATGGTGGATGCTATAATATCATATCAAGGAAACCGGGTCTTCATGTATGCATAATTTCATGAACTACCACGGTCCCCAAATCCAGAAAACATCATGAAAAATCCATATACCAATGCGATAATCCATGAATAAATATACGCAATATGAAACTGTAATGAAAGCGTATAAAGGAAAAGCATAGCATTCACCAGATAATAAATGAATACATGAATCGTAAAGCAGAAATATAGGTATCTACCTATATGGTGATGTGATATACCTATCAGGTATAAGTAAAGTATAAAATGCAAGTACACCTGTAGCTATGACAGGGAGTGTGTATGTACCTATCACTAATGGTACAATACTCTATAGGAATACAGGTATGCTAAATGCCATATATGATAAGCAGTATGAATCAATGTCACAATGTCCCTAACCAAGCAATATAACATCTATAAGTGGTTTGTGTGTGACATGGCAATTATTGACGGTGTGTGTAGCATATAATCAGTGCTCGTGCAACATGAATCGTCAATAATATGTGCAGTGTCTTAAGGATACTAGTCCAAGCACACTACAATCTAACTAATAGGGTAAATGCGCAATTCTAAACATGACATAGAATATGCGACAATGTAAATATTTCTAGCCCAGACGCATAACGCCATGCGGGCGATTCCCCTGTAGATGTTAAATCTACTCACCAACGCTCCAAGCTAGATGAAGCCTACCACCTGTTTTCCCCTTGTCGTAGCGTCCGAAGTCCCCGCTTGCGAACCTAAAATTTCACAAACACATCACATAAGCATATATTCTACATCGACGAAAAGACATCGAAACGCAAGAATAATGCCCCGAAAATTACACTGCGCGCTTAGCGCATCTATTGCGCACGATACCGGCCAAAACCCTAATCGGGGTCGCTAAACTACAAAACACCAATTCTACACCATGATCGTCCCGATCGCGCAACACAACACAAAAAGCACGAGGGATACACTGGATATAAGCTCGCAACTACCAAACGAACCCTACGTCGGAAAACCCCGAAATCTAGTAAGCAACCTATCGCAATATATCGTACTAGATTCAAGATAACACAAATCTAATAATTACAAATACCTTAAAATAGCTTAAATAAGCTATCTAAACCAATCCTATATTTTTAAACTTGCTTAATTAAGTTTTAGGAAAAATCTAGTAAGCAATTTTGCTTAATGAAACAAAATGCTTATTAACAAATTTTTACACTTTCTACTAGATTAATCTTTTCCAAAACACAATTTAACACTTGAATTAAACACTAATCACTTAATCAAATTTAACCCTAAAATGAATTTATTAAACCAAATATAATGAATTAATCATGAATTAAAAGCTAAATTAAGCACTTAAATAGCTATCTAAATTAGCTAGTTAAAAATTAAAGAAATAATTATAATTTAAGGTAAGAATTTATACCTCCTCAAGAACACCAAAAAGAAGTTTGATCCATCATTTTATCCTCCAATCCAAGCTTTGATGAAGATCCATGAAGGATTAGTGAAGGAGAATGAAGGTTTTGGAATTTATTTGAATTTCTATGAATTTATTTGGATAATTCATGATTATTTTGAAGAAAAATGAGAAGAATTGAGTTTGGAATTGTTAAGGACAGAAATGGGGGTGTTTAGGTCGGCCAAGGTGAGTGGGAGGGTATTTTTGTGAATTATTAGTGAGGAAATTGCTAGGAAAGAGTGTAAATAGTATAAAAATGCTATTTTTCCACCTTTCACTCTTTTCTTTTCTTTTTAAAATCCAACCCATTTGTCACCAAATAAAATCTAGATATTTAAAAAGAACCTTCTAAAATAATTTTAGTGACAAAAATAATTTATTCACAAAATAAAAATTTTCCCGATTTACGTGCACAAAACACCGCTTAAAATAATATTTTTTTCGGGAAAAAATCTATCTGAACCAAAACCTCCCAAATACTCCCAAAGTTCGCGCACAAGCTTTATTTTGGCCAAATTAGGTGTCGGTAAGCTTATATGGTCGTTTTATCGAAATCGGGTTAAAACGGGAAAAACCGACAATTTTGCCCTAAAACGGGAAAATTCGCAAAACGATTTCTGAAACGTTACAAATATCTAGGGTGCCGTCAGTCCAGACCGGCCCCTACCATCCATCTCAAGACCACGACGGTATCCTCCGGATATCCGACGCGTCGGGTAATATCACCGGTAGGTAATCTGTCCCCTGCCAGGCTCAACGTCAACACCACATTCAACTTGCCCCGGGGTACCATACCGGGCCCACCATGTACCCGTGAAGGTTCCTCCACTCCTCGAAACGGATCTCGAAAACCACAGCAAACTCATGGTGGAAGACACTTACATCACTAGAAAACCGCAATTTACATATTTTAAAAGGTTAATAAGTTTAGAAATTTTGCGGCTTTCCCCCGAAATCCAGAAATATCATAAATCTCAAGAAGTCATCACAAGTGCATATGTCAATGCTAATGAATGTATATGGTGTCAATAATCAAGTTGCAATGTATGATTAATAACTAGGCATGAACAATGGAATAACAGTATGCATGAAGTGACAAGTAATAACTACAATGTCTAAACCGGCATATAACCCAGGTACACTAATATCATATCAACCTACTAACTAACAAGCTAAGTCAAGCAAATATATTCTCTAAAGTGTACGTGACATGGCAATTACCGATGAAGATGTGTGTGAGCCGGCAAGTAGGTGTACGTGGTACATACGCATCATTGGTAATGGTGCTGGTGTCCTAACAGCATGCTATCAATAATGGAATATGCAGCAAAATAAGTATGCGAGGCAGAGCGAACAGCAATAATGTGCGGGAGCAGAATACTAGACATAACGATAACTAATCTGTAATAATCTAATATAAGTCCTACAAATGGTGCCTTTTGAAATAACACAAATCATGGGGTTTTGAAAATAGGGGCTACGGTATTTTTATGAAAAGATAAGTCTTTTGAAATATCCGTAGGATCCCTTGGGCTGTGTCAGGACCCAAAATTTGGCACATGGCGGCCCTAATACTACGCAACGCCCTAAGACGTAACATAGCAAAAGGAAGCCAAAACCCAGAAGTCTAAACCATAAAATACGGAAAAGATAATATAAGTTTTGAAACGTTTGAAATCGCAACCCAAATTCTTTAAAAGTCTTACTTTCCTTCTTTAAAATTTTAGCAACACCCCTTTTTGGAAAAACCAGCCAAGATGAATACAATACAAATATACGACGCCGTGGCGAAGAAATAAAGACAGTAGAGAGAAGCTGTATATAAAAGACATCAAATCCACAATAATACACATGTCGTCCTCACCAAGTCTCTAAGTCAACAATACAATAGTAGATGGAGAGTACAAAATACAACGAATGTACAATATGAAATACAGATAACCATCTAACCCACCTAAGCAAAATGGTACTATGAGCTGATGCTGTATCTGTAGCAAAAGATGGTAGCCTGATAGCTGAACAGAGGAATAGCCTGCCTCGACTACTCTGGGGAACAACCTGAAACACCTGTGGCACAACGGGGGTGAGTTGCCAACTCGTGAATAGTATAAAACATATGCAGGTAATCGCAGGAATGCACGTACAGCATGAATCTAAGATATGCGATTACAGTAATAACATGTCATGCAAATGCTGGATAAAGGAGAGTACACTAGCAGGTACAATCAGTATGTGAAGCAATAGTAACATAACAATAATATGCAATGACCATGCAAAAAGGATATGAGAATGTAAATATGCAACTATCATAAGGGTACACTAATAGGTACTACCACTATATGAATCTGTGCATAAAAATAGGTAAGGGTGAGGTATAGGGTGGAATATGTCATTTCCCACGGAAACCTGACATCGTGGCAGGATCACAATCCATCAAGACACTCCAATCCGAAATCCCTAAATCAGCCCCCACTTTGGGCACTCACATCATAAGTCTCACATCTCCTCAATGTAAAATATCGAGTAATCTCCTATATCCCGAATGTACAAAACAGCAATCACATAGGTATGTCCAATATCCAATCCCAATGAATCACCTAATATCCCAAGTCAAATCTCAAGTAGTAATCTAACATCCTAAAGGTAAATACATAGAAATAAGTATGATGGGGGCAATACACATATATTAGCGTCCCATTCCACTAATATTGGTGTAAGAGTATATATAACAACGGCTAAATCCCCTGTTATATATACAAAAAGGGGGTTAAAGAAATATCATGAAAACAGTGTGCCAAGCATCGACACAGAAATCCTCGTATATCGGGCTCCGTCAGTCCGGATCGGCCCACGGGGTCCGTCTGCGGTGTCGGCCCTCGGCCCCGACAGTACAGATCATCCCGCATCCATCTCTCGACTCTGGCCAGTATCCTCCGGACAACTGCCAGGTCCAACCAATCACCGGTAGGTACTCGCCCGCCTCCAGGCTCAATCGGCAAACCCATCGATCTTCTTGCCGAGGGGAACCATACCGGGCCCCACCATGTACTCTCATACGGCAACCACACCTCGTCTGGAGTATATAATCAGCACCGATAAAACTCATGGGGGACGCTCAAATATCATATCAAGGAAACCGGGTTGTTCCATGTATGCATAATTTCATGAACTCCCGCGGTTCCCAAATCCCGAAAACATCATATAAAATCCAGATAAACAATGTACAAATCCAGGAATAAATATATGCGATATATCTGAATGCAAGCAGGTAAACAAATATATATAGCTGAACCAGATGTATGCGAAATCAAGATGATACAGCTAAGTGACATCAGTAAAAGTAAATACGTATCTGCAACTGAATATGTGTGTAACATACAGGTGTAGCAATGCACAGGTATCTACCTGTTGCGCCACGTCAGCGCCCCGGCCGTCTATCCGAGGCCAAAATGCGGAATCAAAAATTTTCCTTACTCGGAAACTGGCGCTACCGCGGACAATAAAACCCGGATCGTAACCATTAACCGATACTAGCTATCAAGAGATGGGAAGAGAAGTATACCAAGTGATCCGAGTCCTCCGGTCTTCTCTTCATCGTCCCGATCTCCCGCGGAAAGTCCTGTCTCCATATCTTCTCCTCCTCGCCGAAGGGGGCACCACATCGCCTGCGTCTTTTACGGGCTCCCGCCTCAATACCGAGGCAACTCGAGCATGAAGCCGGCAAGTCGACATGCCCAAGAAATGATGTAGAATGTAGTGTAGAAACTTTATCTCTTGGAGTTTATGTAGTTGCCTTTGAAGATGATGGAGGAATCAAGATTAGAAAAATGGTGCTTGCATTTTTCTAGCATGAAAATGAGATCAAGAATGAAAACTCTCAAGAATGAAAAACTCTTCTTCTCTTTTCTCTCAAGTGAGTTCTATCATCTCCAAAATGAGAATGGTGGAGGAGAGAATACAAAACCACAACCTTAGAAGGAAGGTAATGGTAGTAAAAGCAAGTGGTGACCATAGCCAAACATTATCATCACAATCTCACATCAAAACCAAATCAATCCTAATCACCTTTTACAAGAAATGATGATGGAAAAGAAAGGAATAAAAAAGATGCTATCATAATTAATACATATGCAAGAAACCCCCTCCTCAAATGTAATTTCGAAAACTGCAAATTACCCCCTCCATCAGAAAAGTCCGGCCGGGAAAGAACAAAGGAAAACCGGCCGGAACGGAATGCAAACTGGCAACTCCAGAAAACTGGTCCCGTAATAAATTACAGGAAAACCCCAATACTGTGCATACACACCCGCATCTGTATTCCTACCGGATACAAATGCAATGAGACAAAATCTACACTGTACTAAACTAGGACCGGCTTAAGCCAAAGCCGGCTAGTAATATCCGTTCGATCCTGATCCGTGCAATACCGCACGTATCAGATCGAACCCTGCCATATAACTATACGGCCACTAGTACAAAACTGTCCGATCCTGATCCGTGCAATACCGCACGTATCTGATCGGACCCTGCCATATCTCCATACGGCCTCTACAGCGTTTCGCCCGAAATCTTGAGTAACTGAAAGTGTGGTGGACTCTAAAGACTCGTCAATACTATGGTTGTGGATTTAACCACTAGCACGTCAGAGGTATAAGCCAATACGTGACGGGCCACCAGCTATTGAACAAAAGGGACGTCGATGAGCGAACTCATCCTGACACCCTACTGATCCTGTCAGTGACAATATCCGTACAGTCCGGTCCGTTCGTCTATGAGCATCGCATGTCGGGCCTAGCGGGTTGGTAAAAGTCAGACCCCCAAAAGCGGTACAAGTCGTGTCGGAGTGTAGCCCAGAACACCCTGAGATACTACTGGAATACCTACAAGTAAATCTCCTGCCTCGGCCGAGGGCTTTGTGTAATGGCTCTCCTAGGCACAGCACGACCTCACCCCCAATACCGGGAGAGACGAACCCCTGCAGATCCGCTCACTGCCTCCATGTGGCTCGGGACTGTACCCAACTAAAACCTGTTTGCACGACTCCTTTGAGCCGTGGTAGGGTAGTAATCAAAGCACAGTGGGAACTCACACGAGACAAATGACGATCTCAGGTCGATGAACTAACCTGTACACATGTCACCAGGGAACTGCTATCTGACGTCTGGTATAAGACCAACTAGCAGGTTTCCGGCGAGTCCTGTCCGGTGTACTCATAACCCAATGAGCACCTGTATACATCTTAGGTGAACCAACTGACACCAGTGGCTTGTGAGACCGGCCACCGCCCCTCGTCGGGGTCTCGACTGTATACACTAGTCTACTAATGGAGTATCGATGCCCTGTCTCGAAACTCCTACGACTAGGGACCTTTTAAGGATGTGCTTATAGACTACCAGCTCCCATGTATATGATCGCCATCATACTGCTGGTAGTCAAGCAAGAATCCTAGGGGCTCTATCAACGTGTAATAGCGACATGTCAGGTCACCTAAAGCAGTACACGATGATAAAGATAAACCAGATAGCATACTATCATCTCGAGTAAGACTGTCCTACCGGGATAGGTCCTCCCTCAATCATTGCAATCACGTGCCTGTGATCCAATAATTGACTCTGAGGGCACTATCTCCAACAATCTCCCACTTGCACTCAAGGCTAATTATTGCGATGCCGCATACTCACAGCCCGTGTGATACCGAACACCCAACTCCTCTACTAGTCAGTCTCACAAAGCTCGTTTGCAAAACTATTGCGTTCGAGGAATAGCCTAAGTGAGTGGATCCGCTGTGATGTTTCTTTCTATGTCTCTCTATATCTCAAGTTCGCGGAGAAAGCCATCTCCCGAAATGAGCAATACCTGTCTTAGAATGTCTGGATGTCTAATGGGACCTAGCTCATAAATGAACTCCAAATCCAAACTTCTTAGACTGTATCGTCAACTGAACTTAATCAGTTTCCTGCGCCATGCCACCCACAGTATTGCCTTGGACCGCCTGTCCAAAATACTGCCCCTCGTCAGAAGGAAAACTATAACTCTGACAACCTCCTTGTCGTCCATGTCACCTTGGAAGCCTGGAATGATAACTGTCTCCCAAATGAGGCTGTCGTTATCATATCCCTAGAAGATCCACTTATGTTCTAAAACTGCTTCCGACTGTTTTTCCAGGATTGGATCAATGTCAACTTATTGCATCTAGTGCAAGAACAACATCTGGTGTGGTACTTGACATCTCATGATTGACTCAATTGCCTAAGCAAGTGATCTGCCAATCATGCACATCCCTCTCCCCTTTAGTCTGTAAGACACCTTTAGAGAGGGTGACTCCATCACCTGCAGGTACACTACCATGCCAGGAGTCGTCCATTCTAAATACTCATAGAATGCTGTCAAGGTACCCAGATTAGGAAACCACCCAAATCTAGATCTAAAACCATAGATCTAGTAACCAGAATGTCTGATATAATACCCAAGTCCTGTGTGGAGAAACCACTGTGTGACAACCAAAGTATAACCGATCGTAGTATAGGAGTTTCCTTTCCTACTCTGTGTATGTCATCCAAAACCAGGACATCACACCCTACTACCTTCTTAACAGATCCATCCCATATTCTGATGACGTCAAAACCTATGACTGTCACATCAGAAATTGATGATCTATCTCCGCTATATCTACTTTAGTCTATAAATAGACATAAGCCTGATGTCCACCAATGCTTCCGCTGCTCCCACTGACTACGACAACCCTCTGTCAGAGTCATATAGACGTGCACTTTTAAAGCTAGTTCAGAACGACGCTATACTCATCCTCCTGCCGGGTCTCGCAGCCTGGAACAACAGCAATGGCAAGTGTGGGTAGACAAGAACTTCCCTGTCACCGTCCTTGAGGCTACCGGAGTACCTCTAGGGTGCCTGAAGTTACCCACCTTATCTGCGGAGTGGCCAATGGAATGTCAAATCAGATTGAATCTTTAGGTTCCTTATCAAATCATCAGTAATCGTTTGCAGTTCTGGAATCACTTCCAGTTCTACCATACTCCCATTACTGTTTTCTGGAAAAAAAAATCCATTTTTTTAATAAAACTGTGGCGAGTCTAGAACAATATTTCTATTGATTTGCCAGATGGTAGAAAGTCAACCCTCGTCATAGCCTGGGTCAACCCACAAACAGCCATTACAGAAACGTGCCTTGAGTTATCCAGAGTCTGGTTTTAAGCATAAGCCGGACAACTTCCCGTACCTTAACAATGTCAAGATATGAACTGTTCTATATCCAATATAGAAACAGAGGCACTGATTTAATTGAACCAGATTCAAATCATGCAGCTGTCTCCAGTGCATGTCAACTAAATGGAAGGAGGTCGATCAGCGTTACTCAACTTAGCAGTGCTTCCAATTATGAGTAACCTGAAAGAGAAGCAAGTTCTCTTAACCATTACTATCAACTGAATACCATACACAAGTATCTACATCTTCGATCACTTTGAAGAATCCCGATACTTGCAATACCTGGTTCTCTACTTTATTCAAATACCTATAACTTCTCAAAATTCAGACCCTGTGTTTCCACGAAACACCTGTCTAAAAACTAGAGAAGTCATAAGTAAACTGAATATAGTACGAGGACCAACCCCTCTGTCCTAATGGACCCTGGACAACATACAATACTCTGTATAAGTCCGTTGAGTCTAACAACTCTTTCACTGTGCGTCGTAGGTTGAAAACTGTACTTATGGTTAAGAAGAATTACACCACTATTTAATGCTCCTTACCTAACCATCCACTGATATAGGTAAATGTCATTGACATAATATCAAAAGGTATATCTCACTCTATGAAAATAGATGTACAGATATATCAATTTGAAATTGGTGCACAACAGCGGATATTCAAAACCAAATATTTGGCGACCGGCAAATAACCCAGGTGGCTTCCTCAAATATCACCAATTACAACGAATCCCGATATAATGAGGATGGTCACCTAATTCCCAATAACTTACACCCACTCATCATCTGTAAAACCATACAGATGTAAAAATCCAACCTGGTAAATACATACCCTGGAGCAAGTGTCTAATCGGGAAATCAGTTTTCTTTTAACAGTACACAGTTGAACTGAAACATTGAAATGTTTCGATGGGGTATTCTGGTATTCTTAGTAATGCCTCTTCCATTATCCAGATTCACAACTGTAACCGTATATCTCTTTGTCATCTTTCCAAATCCCTTTATATGTCTTTAGTCATTACCGTCTGCACACCCCTTTAGGCCAAATGGTTTTCTTCCTTCCCTACCGTTCGGCACCAGCCTATGGTTTGGAAGAAGACTATCCAATAAGCATAAAAGGTGTACTGTCCTAATCCTAGGAGCACTCGCAAAGCAAGAGAAGGTGAAGATAAAAGACAACCGAATAAACCTTATTCCTATTTCTCCTGAACCAGAATCTATCCCCGAACTGGAACAAGTTCCTTTCGAGTTCGTATATAACCATACGATGGAGTATCCAAATAAATTGTGGATCTTCGTTGTGATACGGAGTGTCCTGGAGAAATACAAAGGTGATTTAGGATTGGCGAAGAAATACTTAGTTCGGTCGTGAATAGCAGTCGCAATTTACTTTGCCCTCTTACTGATCCCTTGCTTTGTCTTAATCCTAATACCTTCTGCACACCGTTTAGGCTAATTGGTTTTCTTCATTCCCTACCGGTCGGCACCAGCCTAAGGTTTAGAAGAAGACTATCCAATTTGCGTAATAGGTGTACTATCTCCTAAACCAAGGAGTACTCGCAATGAGAGAAGGTGAAAAGAAAAGACAACTGAATAATCCTATTCGTTTTCTCCAGAACCAGAAACCATCCTCGAAGTCCTTCGAGTTCGTATATAACCATATGATGGTTTTGTCCAATGGAAGTGGACGTTCGTAGTAATACGGGGTGTCCTGGAGAAAAGGGTAAAAGTAGGAGTGGCAATGAGGTCTGCAACTCTGACAATCCAAAAGCCAGTGTTAAGAAGGTTCGGTCAACTTGGTTACTGAGTCATAGTCTTAGGGTCGGGTCAATGGTCGCTGCCAAAAAGAGAGAGAAAAGAAACACTCAGCGTGCACTCTAACCTAGATCAGAATGGTTATCACTTTGTCTAATCTGGAAACCTCCCACTGTAACCTCAAATTCTCCTCCAAACCTGAAAGAAGAATTAGTCGGGATCACCCGAGGAGTAAACCAACACATCAGTGGGAATCGGGATCCAACTATCATCGCATGATAACTTGACGGAATCCACTCAAGTCACCACACTCCAGAAGGTATGCGCATGCCTGGCAAGTTTCAGTTCTTTTGAAACTCCCGATGTGATTTTTACCCCAAGCGGTTTATGACCTTGACTAGGTCAACAAACCATAAACCGCCAGTCAAGTTCAACCTGCCATTATTCTGGATTGCATTAAACCCACCCGTACGTGCCCTTGACTAGGTCAACAAGGCCGCACGACTGTCTTAACCAATCCCACTTATGCAACAAACAAGTACTACTTAGCTACCGAACACTACGTCTTGACTAGGTCAACAAACGCAGCACGAATACCAAATAATACCTGTAGGAAATGACGGAGGGCTACGGCTGGTTTTTGGCGAAAAACCTTTAACGTAATGAACTCGATATCGTTGAAGGAACTGCATAGCCTTTTATAAAAATATAGTGACAAAAACCTTTACTAAAGAGGTCACTCCCGGTGAAGGGATCTCGGCTCTTTCCCCGTAGAATGAGGTGCAGGATATTCCAACTGAATACCATGATGCAAAGCAAAAGTAATCGGCTATAGTGAAGTTATTGCCCTGACGCAAACTTTTGTCCAAGGGGTCACTCCCGGTGAAGGGATCTCGGCCCTTACCTCGTCGACTGAGGAGAAGGATATTCCAAATGAATACCACGATGCAAAACAAAAGTGAACGTCCTTGCAATAACATCTTTTTGAAAAATGTTCCAACAACATCAGAATAGGTTTGTTTAGCTTGCATTGATCTGAATCAACGCAGTCCCACCAATTGATCACACCACAAAGAACAGAAATATACTGATGTACGTATATGCCATCCGCATTCGCCACTGGGTCCCGTCATCACCCGTTAGGTTACTTAACTAACGACAGAGCGGGGACTGGACTAGCGCGGATGCAAAACATATACAACATCTACTAATATATATACCAATATATTATATTCGCTCAAGGCGTGATAAAATGCAACATCACAGAAATATACAGCATCTCAGAACAATACAGATATCTGGAAGCCCCGGGTTTCACAGAGCCGCTGCTGAAACCCGACGTTCCCCTGATCGTTTGGATAGCCTGTGCAATGAAATCCTAGACCCCTACGGGCGCGGCAAGTCACCCGCCAAAACCTGAAGCGGGGCAGCCCCCTTCAGCACCGTGAATGGACCACCCAGCACTTCACGGAATCCGGTAACTTGGGCACCCCTCCTGGGTCAACCTGTACCCCCTACAAGTGCGGCGAATAGCCCACCAATCCTAGAGTGAAGCCCCCTCCGTCTCAATGCCATGAGATGCGGGCCCGTTGCCCTCTAGAACCCGGCTATCCGTGCACCCCTTCCGCGGGGTAATCCTAGTACAGAAAGTAAAATATACATACACCGGGTACATCGACCGCAACCAGGTCGTGCCCCAAAAGAATAATACAATCAGGCAGTGACGGCAGTCCACATGTCGGACGCTCGCCCCGCAATATCAAATGTACATATAAAACAAAACTGTACTAGCATTGCATCCAGGCTATCCCCCACGACCGATCCGCAACATCACAGCATAAACATAGAACATCAACGTGAAAATCACGTTCGCAAATACGTCTAACCGGGCTATAGCAGTTAGACAGGATTTACCGATCAAGTGATATTCACGGTCGCAGATATAATGTAAATACTGTGAAATAATGTGTTTAAAATATCCAATCGATCAAAAATTAACAAGTGGGCCCCCAAGCAATACTGTAGCACTCACAGAAATTCTGGGCCCAAATTTAATATCCCAAAACCCCCAAAATCAGCCCACAAGCCCACTGGAAAATTTGGACACAGTGAAAACACCAATGTGTGGCGGAACCGCGGCCCAAGGGGGGGTTTGGCCGCGGTTCCGCGCTTCATTGATCGACTAACTGCGTCGAATTTTTACAGCAGTCTTATAATTTCCAGTACATTAGTTTTTTACAACCTGAAATATTTTCAGAGCTCAGAAAAAATCGACAGAAAACTGATGTACACGAAATGTGGTTTTTGGGATTTTGTTCAATCGGAAATGTAAAACACACTAGAACAAGCTAGGCAAGGTTAATGGCGTGGCTCTGATACCATTTTGCGCCACGGCAGCGCCCCGGCCGTCTATCCGAGGCCAAAATGCGGAATCAAAAATTTTCCTTACTCGGAAACTGGCGCTACCGCGGACAAAAAAACCCGGATCGTAACCATTAACCGATACTAGCTATCAAGAGATGGGAAGAGAAGTATACCAAGTGATCCGAGTCCTCCGGTCTTCTCTTCATCGTCCCGATCTCCCGCGGAAAGTCCTGTCTCCATATCGTCTCCTCCTCGCCGAAGGGGGCACCACATCGCCTGCGTCTTTTACGGGCTCCCGCCTCAATACCGAGGCAACTCGAGCATGAAGCCGGCAAGTCGACATGCCCAAGAAATGCTGTAGAATGTAGTGTAGAAACTTTATCTCTTGGAGTTTTTGTAGTTGCCTTTGAAGATGATGGAGGAATCAAGATTAGAAAAATGGTGCTTGCATTTTTCTGGCATGAAAATGAGATCAAGAATGAAAACTCTCAAGAATGAAAATCTCTTCTTCTCTTTTCTCTTAAGTGAGTTCTATCATCTCCAAAATGAGAATGGTGGAGGAGGGAATACAAAACCACAACCTTAGAAGGAAGGTAATGGTAGTAAAAGAAAGTGGTGACCATAGCCAAACATTATCATCACAATCTCACATCAATACCAAATCAATCCTAATTACCTTTTACAAGAAATGATGATGGAAAAGAAAGGAATAAAAAAGTGTAGGGTTGCTATGCACGCGCACAAGGGTCTACGAGACATCAACCATGCCCGATTAAAAATTTTGTCGTGCCGAACAACCCGAATACGGATCTTTAAACTAGAGATTAGGCGAAAACAAGCATGCTAAACACTTTAACACTAAGTGAGAGGGATTACAACCTTTGTAGATCCGGTCCTTCACTTCATATGCTCCGTGTTGTGGTCCCTTCGCTGCGATCATCGGGATCCGGACTCTCGAGAGGTTCCATGAAGAGAAAGATGCAACCTTTGCTTCAGATCTTCGATACTAAGATGATCTACCTTGAAGTTTCTTTAACACAAGCTAACACTCATGAAATGATGTGAACACCCTCATCTAAATGGCAAGGGAAGATGAGGATGATGAAGTAGGATTTTTGCTCTCTTTATTTATCTTTTTCTCATATTTATTCATCACTTTGGAAAAATCAAGCAAGCTTTTTCATGAAAGAATGAAGGAAGAAGAAGATGAACATTATGATGAAATTCCTTTTGTGATGAATAGAAAAAGAAGATAATGATTAATAATGCAACCATGGTTAACATAACCTTTGTAGGGAATTAATCAAGGGTTAGGGTTTGGGTTGAGTTAAGAATGAGTCACACACAAATATCTTTATCATGACAAAATGAAAAGCTTCTAGAATCAACTAGAAGACTTAACCCTAATCCAAACCCTAATCATGTTTAAACTCTGCAAATCATGTTGCATTAGTTATCATATCATGTTACAATATTATATATCACATATATAATATTTATTGTAACCAAATAAAATAATACAATTAACATATATCGCATATATATCAATGTTTTACCCGAGTGAGAAAAAGAATCTTTTAGTGAGCAAATATTAGTTAATGCAATTTTATATATCATATATATTATTATACATTAAATTACCGAATCAACACTTGATCCGACAATCCGGCTATATCTACTCGTACCGATTCATCGAATGAACACTTGATCCGATGACCCGGCAGATATCAAATATCGCGAGAATAGAATACGGTATCACATATCGCATTATCCTCGGTCCCGCACATATCACATATGTGCTCCTACTCCGTTTTGCCTGAGCCAAGAAACCTCTGTGTAGGACTCTAAAGAATCGTCAATACGCCGGCAGTAGGTGATGATCATATCAAACACCGACAAGCTGCAAGCGGTCAGCTAAACGTAACAGCTACCCAGGTATTGAGCGCTCAGAAGATCAACAAGCAAGCCTGTACATTCTCCTGTGAATCCAAACAGTAGCACTCCCGTACAGTCCGGTCTCGTCGTCTGATATGTTGCATATCTCGCCTAGGGGTGGTAAACGTCAGACCCCAGTAGCTCGATAAGTCGTGTCGATATGAGGTCTATAACAGTTCGAGAAACTACTGATAACACTTACCAGTAAATCTCAGCAACCCTGGCCAGGGATTTCCGGTTATAGCCAATCGAACACAGCACAACATCAACTCCCTATACCGGGAGAGACGAATCCCCTCCTATCGCTCATTGCCTCCATGTGATTCGGGACTGTACCCAAAAGCCACCTTTTTGCACGCCCTCTTGGACGTGGTATGATGGAAATCAAAGCACAGTGGGAATCACACAAGACTCTATGACGATCTCGGGTCAACAGACTACTTTGTACCAGTGTCACCGGAGAATTGCCATCTGACGTATGGTATAATACCATCTGGGAGTTCTCGGCGAGTCCGTCCAGTGTACCCAGTCTCCACTGAGCACCCGTACACCATCCTTGATGTCAAACACCGATGGATATGGGATCATCCATCGCCCATCATATAGGTCAAGATGCGTATACGCTAGTCTACTCTGGTGTATCGATGCCCTGTCTCGATACACCCTCGACTAGGAACAGTTATAGGATGTACTCGTCGACTACCATGGCCCCACTAGTATGATCTCATCATAGTCCCAGTAGTCGTGTACATATCCTAAGGGCTTTATCAACATGTAATATAGAGACAATCAGAGAACATGTTAAGATAAAGTACAACCAGATAGCATACTATCATGTCGAGCAAGAAAGTCCTCCCTATATATGTCCTAGCATCCACTACAATATACATCGTATGTACAGTAATGGCCTCTAGGGCATCCTTATAAGTAACAATCTCCCACTTGCACTAGGGCCATCTGTTATGGTATCGCATACCCAACAATTAGCTGCGGTTGTAGTATCTCATACTCAACCATCCCGTAAGAGCCTCTACTGGGAAAAAGGCCTTTGTGAGTGGATCCGCGCTATTGTCCTCTGTGTCTACTCTCTTAACCTTGATCTCCCTAGAGATCAACCATCTCCATGATCAGGTGATACTGCCTAAGAATTATATCTGGATTTCTGATGGGACGGTAGTTCCTTGGCTAAAGTCACAACTCCATTGTCACACAATGGTAGGAACGAAGTTCATCTTATGAACTTATATATATCCATACTGCCTCTTTGGTAGCATCCTTGGTAACGATGTATCTTGCCTTTAATCGTCTAGAATGTCACGGTATCTAGCTTGGAACTCTTCCAACATACCGTCCCTCCACTGAGGGTGTAGACAATGCCTTCGACTGATATTCAGTCGTCCTTATCACCCTGGAACCTTTCCAGTGATTCTCCCCAGGATCGATTGATACCATCTCACTATAACTAGTGAGTTTCCTAACATCCAATTAGATGTATCTCATAGATCCAAAACCCAGGATTTAGGAGGTATCACTTTGATCCTATATGGAGAATCCTTATGATAAGCGGAGATTGACCGAGCGTAGCATAGGAAACTCCTTCCCTATCAAGAGTATGCCATCCACGTACTCTACGAGGATCACCACCATACTCCCTACTTCCTTTTTGCATATACCAGGTTCATAATTCGGGAAGGTGCACGCGAACGCTGTAATGTGGGAGGGCAAACTCTTTGACTACCATATCAAAACAGATGTTCCAACTCCGCAATGCCTATTTTATCATATAAAACATCTTGCACACGTTTCCGCTGCTCCCACTGTCTACGAAGCCCTCTGGCCGTGTACTTATAGACGCTATCTTCTAAATCATCATTTAGAAAAGCAGTCATGACACCCAACCACCAGATATCGTAGTCATGGTATGTAGCCATGGCAAGTAGGATCTGGATGGACTTAAGCATAGATCCTTAGAAAAGGTTTCAACATAATCATACCTGGTCTATGATGCAAACCTTTAACAAGTCTAGCTTTGAAAGTCTCAACTTTTCCATGTACACCAAGTAATCTTCTCAAGATATACTTGCTCCTGATGGGGATTTAACCCTTCAGATAAAGCAACCAAAGTCCATACTTTGTCGGTGTATAAGGATTCCATCTCAGATCGCTAAGCATCCAGCCATTCTTACAGAGTCCCACTCCTGATGGCCAGCTCGAAACTAGTTGGGTCATCATCTCATGATGTAATCCTCGCTCCCACTGTCATAGAGAAACCGAAGTATCTCTCAGGTGGGTGAGGAACCCTACTAGATCGGCGGAGAGGCTGAGGTTCGTTGGAAACTATTGAATCCTTCGGTTCTACCAAATCATCAGCTGCAGTTTGTATAGCTGGAACCCTTCCAGTTCTATATAACAGAACTTGCCTCGAGCTTGTCCGGATTTTGCTTTTAGACATAGGCCGGACAACCCCAAATCTTAACCAACTTAAGATATGGGCTCTTCCCTTTCCATATCATATATGAAGTGGTAGGCAACTGATTTGATTTGAACCCTATTCAATAGGTATGCAGCTTCTCAAGTGCATAACTCCTAAAAGGAAACATGAAACTCAGTAGTACTCATCATAGAGCACACCATATCACATAGGGTGCTATTGCTCCGCCCCGATATACCATCGTGCTATGGTGTATACGAAGGAGTAATGCTGAGAGAGAATCTCATTCTCCTTTAGAATAGTCCAGGAATTCCGTGCCCAAGTATTCTCCTCCTTGATCTCATCAAAGGACATAATACTTATACCCGTATTTTGGTTCTCTACTTCTAACTCATATTCTGTGAATATTTCAAAAGGTTCTGACTTGTGTTTCAACAGAAACATATGTCTGAATCTTGGGAGATTATCAGAGAATTTAATGAAGTACAGAAAAATCGGTCTTGGCATGTGTAGACTGGGGACATTCATACATCAGCGTGTATCAATCCCAAGTGTTCACTAACTCTTTCTCTGTTTCCAATAAACAGAGCTGTGGTCATCTTATCTTTGTGACATGACCGGCAAGTTTCACAAGATATAAATTCAAACTAATTTAAATATGCATCTATATGTAACTTGGCTAGTCGGGTCGCATTGATATGACCTAGTCTACAATACCTCAAGAAGGATTCGTTTATTTCTGAACTCTTCCTCTTGTGTGTGTTCTGTATACTAAGAACTGTAGTTTGATTTAGAACGTCAATGCTTTTAGATAACGTGCCTGAACCGATCAACTCTTGATATAGGAAATGTTCAAAACATTATCCAACAATACAAAATTATATCACTTCTTTACTAATAAAGAGACTGATATGATTTTGTATATCAGGTTCGGTATCTAATAACATTTGTTCAGAATCAATGTATTCTGTTAATACAGGGTGATAGTGACCAACAGACTTGGCTGCAACACTTGCACCGTTTTCTGTCTCATGAAACTTATCACCCGTTCTCAGTTCCCTACCTATCTATAGCCCATGTAACAGATTACATATGCGGGATCCTGATCCGGTATCTCATACCCAGGACGTAAAGGATACTGAGAAACAGTTCTCTGTAATGAACACACCCGAAGATGATGCATCAGCATGCACTTTCTTCGTTTGGGCGGCACGGGAAATCTCGTATTCCCCAATTTCCTGCTCTGTCTTATAACAATTATATGTTGGAGCGGGACCAACGTTTCCCAGCTCAGTATAACAAGCGGGTTCGGTCAATATATCCGTTTTATTATCTTGATTAAGGCGTGATATGGTCGCTACCTGGAGAGAGAGAGAAGAAAACACTCAGCGTATGCTCTTGCAAGATTAGATTGGTTATCTAATATATCTAATCAGGATGTCTCCCACTGTTTTAATCAAATCTTCCTTCAAACCCTAAAAGGAAAGACTAGCTGGGATTAATTACACGCTACAAGTTCTCCAATCTTTCAGCCAGGCCAGTGTCGGTACTTTGAGGGAGGTCCCCCGTGCTTTCGCACGAACCTAATTAAAGTAAACCTCGTTTTCCCAGAGGCGTAACCCCGTTGACATCTTTCTAGACACCTACTTGATCGACTAATTGTAGTGTGTAAAACTCTCCCAAGAGTAACTCTTACTCGCAGCGGGTATCGGGATCCAACTATCTCATAGAAGGTATGCAATCTCATTGCAAATTTCAACACTTGAAATTCCCAATAATATTTTACCCCTAGCGTCCTATGACCTTGACGGAGGTCAACAAACCATAGGCTACTAGTCAAGTTCAACCCGTCATTTCCTGATTGAATTAAACCCACCCGCACGACCCTTGACGGAGGTCAACAAGGCCGCACGACTACCCTAATCCAATCTGCATCATATGCATAAGCAGATAAACACTAGTCAGCTACCGCACACTACGCCTTGACGGAGGTCAACAAACGTAGCACGAATACTAAGTAGGACTTATCTGAAATGAAGGTGGGCTACGACAGGTTTTTAATAAAACCCTTGCGTAATGAACTTGATATCGTTGTAGAATCGAGTGATTTTAAATGGAATGTTTTTGAGGCCTTTCTAGTTTAGCTAAAGGGGTCACTCCCGGTGAAGGGATCGTCGGCCCTTTCCTCATCGAATAAGGTGCGGGATATATCATATATATCACTGTGCAAAGCAAAAACTATAGAAGCAATCAAAAACAAACCGAGGGGTGTAGCATCTTCCAGTTATTGCTAAAGGAGTCACTCCCGGTGAAGGGATCTCGGTCCTTTCCTTATCGAATAAGGTGCTGGATGTTCTACAAGAAACACCGCTATGCAAAGCAAGAACTGTAGCTACCAGTTTTTATTAAACAAGTTTCTACAACATCTTTAGGTTTCTTTTATTTCATTAATCTCATTAATGAAGTCCTATTTTATTATGCTTCACAAGCATCACATTTGAAACGAAATCTGCAATATAACATATATCTCATATATATATAATATAAACATTCATCTCAGGCAGTAATATGATCTCATCACAGAACATTGCAGCAGAAGAAATATATATGAAATATTGGATATACTAGGATGTCCGTGTTTTTAATACGAGCCTGTATAAAACACGGATTCCACGGTCGCGATGAATAGCCAAACCCACATCCCTAGACCCCTACGAGAGCGGCAAGCAACACTGCCAATTCTAGGGTTAGGAGACCCGGTCCCGACTCCTCGAGATGGTCTCCTACTGGACCCTAGAACCCGGTTACTTGTGCTCCCCGCCTTGGGTCTACCTAATACGGAAAAGTAAATAATATACAACGGTGACATCTTCCGCTACCTGGAAGTGCCCCAATAAAAGAATATTACATACAAATGAATTTTACATGAATGAAAAAGAAAAAAAACTCTCATCTCACATAAAACCCCCGGCTATTCAAACGCGACGATCCAATACAACATATCACAGCAACACATAATATCTCATATCATCAACGTAAGCAAGTATGCGTATCCCGATTGTCGTTGATGTATAGCAACGAAGCCGGCGATACACCACATACTACGCTTACGGTCACAGAAAATAAAGTGTAAAACTACAACAGTTGGAATCCGCAACCTCCATAGACATCGCATGCCTAACCAAATGAATTTCTTAGACATCACATGCCTAACAATTATAAACCCTGCATTTTAGTCTCATTATCGAAAACACTTTTCAATATCAAGTCGGGCAATTCAACAAGATTCCCGACGTCCTGATCGAATGCTCGTCGCAAACTTTAGTAGACGGCCGCAGCCCCAGATGCCGTCGACGAAGTGCACTAAGGCGGAACACCGCTGCTGCGAGCACCCGAACGGATGCTTTTGGCGACGGGGTTCTCCTACAGTCACTTGGTCGGGGCTAAGAGGTGTAGCTGTCTATTAAGTTTATCCGGCGAGTATCCGCGTACGCTATGTGATTGCGACGGACTTTTGATCACATCAAAATTCCGTGGCAACCGATCATTTGAGACTAAACTGCTATGTTTATAATATTCAAATCAGTTATCTCATAACTACCTGTGGATTCCAAATATTGTATCACATTCCAGATAAATAGACAAAGTTAAACTTTCCGATCGAATAATCAAACACCCAAGATTTCCCCAATATATATCAACACTTGAAATCAGTTTAAAAACATCCATCACGTGCCTCAGTACCAATGGTCCAGCCGTAGAAGAGTCAAGCCAACGCCTCACATGTGGCACGCCGTACTGCCCCAAACTCTAAGGTTCAAAAGGCAGTTCAAGACGGTCACATAATCGAGTTAAGGTTTGTTGTCTTCTAGAGGGTCCACCGCATTACTTGCACGACTTAGAACATTCTTAAACACGAGAAAAAAATCCAACTTTTGAAAAAATTTCCGACTGGGGAAAAAGTGAGTTATTGATATCCGTTCGAACTTTTTAACAGTTTCTAAAAATTATCCGGAACAACTAAACAAAGTTAAAACATCCGATCGAATCAACGATTCCCCAATACAACCCTTGAAAACTCAACACTTGAGTGGAATTAAAATATTCCTAGAAAAACTTAACAAGAAAGGGCCTAAAAATAATTACATGAAATTTCAGGGACTAAGTCCAAATTTGTGCCGCGGAAGCGCCGCAAACCCCATGGTTTGGCCGCGGTTCCACGCTCCAATTTTGGAATTAGAAGTCCGTACTTCATAGTAATTCTTAGTTTTTCCTGCTTGTTTTTCTGCGCATTTTTAATTCAGAAAATATCAACTTTTTGAAAAATGTACAGAGAGGGTTCCGTGTCGGGGTTTCGGCGTTCGATCGGACTTTAAACTTCGTCTAGACTTCGCCTAAAGCTCTAGCTTGGCTCTGATACCACTGTAGGGTTGCTATGCATGCGCACAAGGGTCTACGAGGCATCAACCATGCCCGATTAAAAATTTTGTCGTGCCGAACAACCCGAATATGGATCTTTAAACTAGAGATTAGGCGAAAACAAGCATGCTAAACACTTTAACACTAAGTTAGAGGGATTACAACTTTTGTAGATCCGGTCCTTCACTTCATATGCTCCGTGTTGTGGTCCCTTCGCTGCGATCATCGGGATCCAGACTCTCGAGAGGTTCCACGAAGAGAAAGATGCAACCTTTGCTTCAGATCTTCGATACTAAGATGATCTACCTTGAAGTTTCTTTAACACAAGCTAACACTCATGAAATGATGTGAACACCCTCATCTAAATGGCAAGGGAAGATGAGGATGATGAAGTAGGATTTTTGCTCTCTTTATTTATCTTTTTCTCATATTTATTCATCACATTGGAAAAATCAAGCAAGCTTTTTCATTAAAGAATGAAGGAAGAAGAAGATGAACATTATGATGAAATTCCTTTTGTGATGAATAGAAAAAGAAGATAATGATTAATAATGCAACCATGGTTAACATAACCTTTGTAGGGAATTAACCAAGGGTTAGGGTTTGGGTTGAGTTAAGAATGAGTCACACACAAATATCTTTATCATGACAAAATGAAAAGCTTCTAGAATCAACTAGAAGACTCAACCCTAATCCAAACCCTAATCATGTTTAAACTCCGCAAATCATGTTGCATTAGTTATCATATCATGTTACAATATTATATATCACATATATAATATTTATTGTAACCAAATAAAATAATACAATTAACATATATCGTATATATATCAATGTATTACCCGAGTGAGAAAAAGAATCTTTTAGTGAGCAAATATTAGTTAATGTAATTTAATATATCATATATATTATTATATATTAAATTATCGAATCAACACTTGATCCGACAATCCGGCTATATCTACTCGTACTGATTCATCGAATCAACACTTGATCCGATGACCCGGCTGATATCAAATATCGCGAGAATAGAATACGGTATCACATATCGCATTATCCTCGGTCCCGCACATATCACATATGTGCTCCTACTCCGTTTTGCCTGAGCCAAGAAACCTCTGTGTAGGACTCTAAAGAATCGTCAATACGCCGGCAGTAGGTGATGATCATATCAAACACCCACAAGCTGCAAGCGGTCAGCTAAACGTAACAGCTACCCAGGTATTGAGCGCTCAGAAGATCAACAAGCAAGCCTGTACATTCTCCTGTGAATCCAAACAGTAACACTCCCGTACAGTCCGGTCTTGTCGTCTGATATGTTGCATATCTCGCCTAGGGGTGGTAAACGTCAGACCCCAGTAGCTCGATAAGTCGTGTCGATATGAGGTCTATAACAGTTCGAGAAACTACTGATAACACTTACCAGTAAATCTCAGCAACCCTGGCCAGGGATTTCCGGTTATAGCCAATCGAACACAGCACAACATCAACTCCCTATACCGGGAGAGACGAATCCCCTCCTATCGCTCATTGCCTCCATGTGATTCAGGACTGTACCCAAAAGCCACCTTTTTGCACGCCCTCTTGGACGTGGTATGATGGAAATCAAAGCACAGTGGGAATCACACAAGACTCTATGACGATCTCGGGTCAACAGACTACTCTGTACCAGTGTCACCGGAGAACTGCCATCTGACGTATGGTATAATACCATCTGGGAGTTCTCGGCGAGTCCGTCCAGTGTACCCAGTCTCCACAGAGCACCCGTACACCATCCTTGATGTCAAACACCGATGGATATGGGATCATCCATCGCCCATCATATGGGTCAAGATGCGTATACGCTAGTCTACTCTGGTGTATCGATGCCCTGTCTCGATACACCCTCGACTAGGAACAGTTATAGGATGTACTCGTCGACTACCATGGCCCCACTAGTATGATCTCATCATAGTCCCAGTAGTCGAGTACATATCCTAAGGGCTTTATCAACATGTAATATAGAGATAATCAGAGTACATGTTAAGATAAAGTACAACCAGATAGCATACTATCATGTCGAGCAAGAAAGTCCTCCCTATATATGTCCTAGCATCCACTACAATATACATCGTATGTACAGTAATGGCCTCTAGGGCATACTTATAACTAACAAAAAGATGCTATCATAATTAATACATATGCAAGAAACCCCCTCCTCAAATGTAATTTGCAAAACTGCAAATTACCCCCTCCATCAGAAAAGTCCGGCCGGGAAAGAACAAAGGAAAACCGGCCGGAACGGAATGCAAACTGGCAACTCCAGAAAACTGGTCCCGTAATAAATTACAGGAAAACCCCAATACTGTGCATACACACCCGCATCTGTATTCCTACCGGATACAAATGCAATGAGACAAAATCTACACTGTACTAAACTAGGACCGGCTTAAGGCAAAGCCGGCTAGTAATATCCGTTCGATCCTGATCAGTGCAATACCGCACGTATCAGATCGAACCCTGCCATATAACTATACGGCCACTAGTACAAAACTGTCCGATCCTGATCCGTGCAATACCGCACGTATCTGATCGGACCCTGCCATATCTCCATACGGCCTCTACAGCGTTTCGCCCGAAAGCTTGAGTAACTGAAAGTGTGGTGGACTCTAAAGACTCGTCAATACTATGGTTGTGGATTTAACCACTAGCACGTCAGAGGTATAAGCCAATACGTGACGGGCCACCAGCTATTGACCAAAAGGGACGTCGATGAGCGAACTCATCCTGACACCCTACTGAGCCTGTCAGTGACAATATCCTTACAGTCCGGTCCGTTCGTCTATGAGCATCGCATGTCGGGCCTAGGGGTTGGTAAAAGTCAGACCCCCAAAAGCGGTACAAGTCGTGTCGGAGTGTAGCCCAGAACACCCTGAGATACTACTGGAATACCTACCAGTAAATCTCCTGCCTCGGCCGAGGGCTTTGTGTAATGGCTCTCCTAGGCACAGCGCGACCTCACCCCCAATACCGGGAGAGACGAACCCCTGCAGATCCGCTCACTGCCTCCATGTGGCTCGGGACTGTACCCAACTAAAACCTGTTTGCACGACTCCTTTGAGCCGTGGTAGGGCTGTAATCAAAGCACAGTGGGAACTCACACGAGACAATGACGATCTCAGGTCGATGAACTAACCTGTACACCTGTCACCAGGGAACTGCTATCTGACGTCTGGTATAAGACCAACTAGCAGGTTCCCGGCGAGTCCTGTCCGGTGTACTCATAACCCAATGAGCACCTGTATACATCTTAGTTGAACCAACTGACACCAGTGGCTTGTGAGACCGGCCACCGCCCCTCGTCGGGGTCTCGACTGTATACACTAGTCTACTAATGGAGTATCGATGCCCTGTCTCGAAACTCCTACGACTAGGGACCTTTTAAGGATGTGCTTATAGACTACCAGCTCCCACGTACATGATCGCCATCATACTGCTGGTAGTCAAGCAAGAATCCTAGGGGCTCTATCAACGTGTAATAGCGACATATCAGGTCACCTAAAGCAGTACACGATGATAAAGATAAACCAGATAGCATACTATCATCTCGAGTAAGACTGTCCTACTGGGATAGGTCCTCCCTCAATCATAGCAATCACGTGCCTGTGATCCAATAATTGACTCTGAGGGCACAATCTCCAACACTACCTATAGGAACTGATGTCGTATACCCCCCTGGGTATAAGTAACATATGTAGGAAATCCCTCCCGTATAACTAAGATATATGCATGGTATACCTGTAGCTGTATCGCAAGGGTATATATACCATCACTAAAGGTAAGATACACTACAGGTATACGATGAGATAGATGTCAAGTGTGGTAAGCAATAGTAGCTATAAGGGTTAGTGTGTGACATGGCAATTATTGACGGTGTGTGTGTAGCATACAATCCGTGCTCGTGCAACATGAACCGTCAATAATGTGTGCAGTGTCCTACGGTTGCTAGTCACAGTATATAACTATATCAAGCAGATAAAGTAAAGGCGCACTTCTACAATGACGTAGAATGTGCGACAGGTATTGAATCCTAGCCCAGACGCATAACGCCATGCGGGCGATTCCCCTGTAGATGTTAAATCTACTCACCTACACTCCACGCTAGGTGAATCCTACCATCTGCTCCCCCCTGTAGCCGTGTCCGTAGTTCCTGCCTGCAAACCTGCAAATACGACATGAAAATCATATATAAGCCAAAATATTCCGCGAAACACGATATCGAACCAAAATGAGAAACTCGCGTCGCGAACTAAGCGCGCGTGTGCACGATACGCTGAATCGTGTGTTTACGCGTCTAAAACCATCGCGACACGCCGCGATACGATGGATCATAGAACCCTCTCACGTATCGCGCGTATCGCGCAAACACAACGGACACCAAAAACGATATATTGGCCCAGATTTTCCTACAGGTTAAATATTACAAAACTAGACATGCCAAAGCCCTAGGCAACACAGAATAGAGCCCTACACAAAACCCCAACACCCCTGCCCCCTACTCGGCCGCAAATTGCGGCCAAAACCAAGAAATTGGCGGCCTGGGTTGGGAGAGGGTGACTCGTGTTCTTGTGGTGGTATCTAGACCTAGTGAGCATGTCCCAGTTTTCTCAATTTTGTTCTGTAGGGTCCGGGTCAATAGCAGATTCCAGAAAGTCACAATGTCGCTTAAAAACGACAATTTTGCACAATTAAGAAACCTTATGGTAATTTAGTGTAATCTGGGGTATTTCTCAATTGAAGTGGCCTTCTTAGCACTTAAATAAGCTAAAGTAGCTAACACAATCAACAATTTACCAAAATTCCACTTAAACACCATAATCTAGCACTAAACTAGCAATTTAACACTAATCGACACAAAACCACACACAATTAAGCAAACTAGGGATTGGGGTTCAGAAATATACCCTATTGGACCCTAGAGAGATGGTGAAGAGGTGTATGGAGGAGGTAAGAGCTTCTGCAAGTAGCTGGAGCTCCTGCTGCTGCTGCTGAGCCTTCTGCTGCTACTGATGCTGGTGCTGATGCCACTGCTGCTGCTTCTACCCTGCTGCTGCTGCGGCTACTGCATCTTCTCTTATTGCTGGGCTTCTCTCTGCAGCTGAGTGGGTGTGTGTGTGTGTTGATGAAGCTGCTGCTGTTGATGCTGCTTTGCTGCTGGTGAGGATGCTAGAGCTAGGGCTGCTGCTGCTAAAGATGGTGATGATGTTGCTGCTTCTGCTGCTGTGGGAGTGTGTTTGTGTGTGAGAGTGAGAGGGTGAGTGAGAAGAGAGAAATGAGAGGAAAAGCAATAACCCCCTCCACTCTCTTTCTCTTCCCTCATTTAATGAGCATGGCATGAGCCATGATGCCCATCATGCACTCTCCCTCTCTCTCACCAAGGTCAACCAAATAAAGAATCCCTTTTAAATTCATTTTCAATTTAAAACTATCATTACTAATTACAACCATAACACTTAAAAAAATATTAAAACTAGGTTAGGGAGAAATGGTTAGTTAAGCATGGTTGCTAATCATGTTTAACCCCAAAAAACAACCCTAGTTATCATGCACAAGTGTGTGCAAGCCTAACAAAATTCCAATAAAATACTCAATAATGAGGATAAAATATTTAAAAACCAATTTGGTAAAATTTTTATTAAAAACCACACATTAAAATATAATTAGCCACAAAACACATTCTAAGGTGTTACAATCTCCCCCTTAAAAGAAATTCGTCCCCAAATTTAAAAATATACTGATACGCGTACCTTCAAAGAGAGGATTACAACTCCCAAATCTCGCTCGCAGACTCCCAAGTGATTATCTCACTATACGGCTACGTCCAAGGGAACCCTTCACATATGGCAAGACCCTTGACCGATGTCCCTCCACCTGCCGAGCCATTAACACACATGGCTGCTGGTGAACGAAAGATCGCGTCCGGCTAAATGGTCTGGTGCCAAATCATGTGAGAAAGCTCATGAAGGTAATTGTAAAGTATCATCACAAGAAATACGGGGTGAAAATCCAATAATCTGGGCGGAAGTGCTAAACTAAAGGCAACGAAACTAACTCGCTTATAGGATCTCAGAAGGACCTAAATCCTGGGATAAGCTTCCCAAAATCCAACACGTCATTTATCGGAAAGTCCATAGGAATCCATGATTTGCCACTGCGCACTCAAGCCTGCGACCAGCACAGTCGCATAAGACATCTGTTTGCAATGGACAGTTCTCATCCTGACCTGAACACAACTGGACTATCTCCGAAGCTCTGGACTAGCTGGGGTCCAAAAATCCTACTTACGCAGAGTCAGAAAAACAACAGGCTGGCGATCGACACGATCTAACCCCTAAGCCTAAGGGTGGCCAATTGGAGTGTCTCCTGATAACAGCTATCGAAGGAGAACCCTAACGATGGCGAGTGACGATCCCCAACTGCTGACAACAATCAACACAAACACAAAACTTAACAAAGAACAACTGAGCAAACTGAGTATAACCGGACGACAAGAATCCGAATGGAGTCACACCCAGTCCAAACTTGGGTAGAAACCATAACGAAATTCGTGGAGATCTGCTCCCCTCTCTACTTCGGAACGGTAAAAGGTTGTAATTCTCCAGCCGGCCTCAGATGCTCGACTCAAGCACACAACAAGACTGACACCTTGAAACGAAACCTGAAACTCCTCTATACATCCTGTCCACTCGTAACCATCTCACAAGTCACGCTAAATATTGGTGGAACTTGAATGCATATAGAGAGTTGACAGATGTGCTGGTGCTAGGATTGCACATCTCTACCCGATGAAACCAGGTACACAAACGCGTCCCTAACTTAGCACAACATTGTCACAAATCAAGGTCTCTGAATCATTACCCAGCCGAGTATGCTCAAGTATCGCTGACGAACGAGCTTCGGTGGGCAGTGTCTCGCGAAAACGATTTAAGGAAAGTGGTCGGGCGCGGACATGAGCAAGCTATCCCCTCCGTAGAAACGAACTTAAGCTGCGCTCAACGATCACACAAAAACTGTAGATTTGCAGAAGACTAACACAACAATCCAAATCCGCTGCAGGAAGATGCACATTAAGCTCTAGTGGTCCGTGGAAAATCTGACACGACTCTTAACTAAGTAGTGTTTCCAAATTCCCAACGCAAAACCACCGCGGCCATCTCCAGATCATGAGTGGAATATCCTTCTCATACTCCCTCCAAATGTAGGGAAGCAAAAGCGATGACTCTGTAGTGTCACATCAGTACACAATCGAGCCCACTCAAGAAACACTACAGTTAGACAACAAGGTCGCCCGAACCAAAAGCAAAGAAAGACTGATGCAGTTGTTAACTGAATCTTCAACTGCTGAAAACTCCGTACACATGCCTCAGTCCAAAGAAAAGAAACCTCCCTTCTGGTCCATTCAGTCGACGGTGCAGCATTACTCTAGCGATCCTGCACAAAACGGCGGTAAAAACCTGCTAAGCCCAACAATCTGCGGATCTCCGTCCTGCACACAAGTCTGGGCCTAAGCTGTATAGCCACGATATCCCTCGGAACCATACGGAACCGTCTCCCGTGACTACAAGACCTGGGAGTCAACACAAAACAAGCCTAAAGAAATACTCAGAGAATTTAGCAAACTGCTGGGGCTCTCCCAGTATTTGCATAACAAATCCCCAAGTGTTACTCCTGTCCCTCAAGGCAAATTAGGTATACCGGAGTGTTGTAAATAACACAACAAAAACCGGTCGAGGAACGGCCCGCAGAAATATGGTTCATCATATCTACGAATGCTGCTAGGGCATCAGGGAATCCAACGACTCACTGATACACACAAAGACCGTAGCACGCATAAGGCAGTCTTCGGAATGCCATCATCCCGAATCCGCGATAATGATGACCTGATCCTAAACACACTTAGAAAATGTCTCGCACTCTGGAGCTGATCGAAGAAATCGTCACGGCGAGGTGAAGGATACCTATCCGCACCATAAGCCGGTTCAATTGACGATCCGTTGATACGCAACCCCTAACTGCCGTCTTCCTCCTCGACGAACAGAAATAAGAGCTTCCAAAAGTGAAACACTCAAACGCACAAACTCCCCAAACCACAACTCTGCAGCTGATCCTTTAGCTCCCAAGCTTCGCCGGCTCATCCGGAACAACGTCGGAAGACTCTCGCACGGAAGTAACCCGGTCCAACAATCCCACTGTGGCTCCGGTATCATGAATGAACGCCAAGAATCCACGACATCTCCTCAGTAGCCGACTAGCGAAAAAGGCTGAATTCAAGCTGTGAGAGGCGGCACAACTATCCACCTGCCCAACAAGAACTGACTTGCCGGGGAAAACAAAACCTAACTTGTTTCCTCATGGTAGTCTACAGACGCCTAGCACGCAATTAACCAATCCGTGCCCAGGAGAACGTCAAATCCAACATCTCTAGAAGGATCAAAACGACGGACGAATCTCTATCTCCTATCCGATTGGCACAAAACTGAAATACGTGTCGCGCAACAAAAGAATCGCTGACAGAAATTAACACCACTGCGACTAATCTACCTAACCACGGTACTAGAAAGAAAACAAACGAATACATGAAAAGAACATATAATCAAGGGTACCTGAAAACTCCACATTGGACGTCTGCGCGTCCCGATGAGTAGAAGCAAACTCCCGTGTCTGCCCTCTACTCGCTGCTGGATGAACTCCTCTGGTAGACTGAGCCCTCTGAGCGAATCTTCCACGTCCACGGCCTCTCTGAAAACGATCCTGACGAGGTGCCAAGGAACAATCCCCGACGAAGTGCTGAAGGCTCCCGCATCGAAAACATCCACCTGCTGACTGCTGACCATCCTGGGGCTGAGAGCTGAACGACTGTCCTCGTCCTAAGCCTCTGCTACTCCCACGACGGCCACAAAATCTGTCCCGACGACCAAACCTCCGTCTCTGGGCTGGTACACTGGTACGAGTCCTCCACTGTCCTGGAACTCTCTGAGCCTCTGGAATATGTGCCTCGTCAACTGGAGCTGCATCCACTGGTGCCATGTAGGTGACGGACTGCTGCATGCTGACCGTAAGCGACAACTGAGTAACAGGGGTGACAACCTCCTGTCGTAGCTCCCGAACGACGTCAACTAAAGAACTCATCGTCTGGCGGAACTCCTGCATCTCTACTAAAAGTCTATCCATAGTATAGGTCGTAGGCTGATCCGTCTGCACCCGTGCAACTAGAGTGCCATCCTGGTCAGTACTCGTCTCACCCGAGCTAACTCTGACCTCGGCCCTCGCTGCATCACTCTGAGTCGCCATAGTCATCGGCGGCAAGGCTATAAATAGATATAAGATGAGATTCGATAAGACTAAGGAAATCGAATCTCAAAGATGTGAATCATCAAGGAAGGAATATCAAGCAAATTGTACTTAGGCCACTTAATGCAAAGTACCGCGCTGTGGGTATGCTGCAGACATACACACACTACGTTACTCTGCTTATGCTACCTACTCCATCATACTAAGGTCATCCTACACTCCGAAAGGTAAAACCTAGCGCTCTGATACCAACTTTGTCACGACCCAAAATTTGGCCCATGACGGCCCTAATACTACGCAACGCCCTAAGACGTAACATAGCAAAAGGAAGCCAAAACCTAGAAGTCTAAACCATAAAATACGGAAAAGATAATATAAGTTTTGAAACGTTTGAAATCGCAACCCAAATTCTTTAAAAGTCTTACTTTCCTTCTTTAAAATTTTAGCAACACCCCTTTTTGGAAAAACCAGCCAAGATGAATACAATACAAATATACGACGCCGTGGCGAAGAAATAAAGACAGTAGAGAGAAGCTGTATATAAAAGACATCAAATCCACAATAATACACATGTCGTCCTCACCAAGTCTCTAAGTCAACAATACAATAGTAGATGGAGAGTACAAAATACAACGAATGTACAATATGAAATACAGATAACCATCTAACCCACCTAAGCAAAATGGTACTGTGAGCTGATGCTGTATCTGTAGCAAAAGATGGTAGCTGGATAGCTGAACAGAGGAATAGCCTGCCTCGACTACTCTGGGGAACAACCTGAAACACCTGTGGCACAACGGGGGTGAGTTGCCAACTCGTGAATAGTATAAAACATATGCAGGTAATCGCAGGAATGCACGTACAGCATGAATCTAAGATATGCGATTACAGTAATAACATGTCATGCAAATGCTGGATAAAGGAGAGTACACTAGCAGGTACAATCAGTATGTGAAGCAATAGTAACATAACAATAATATGCAATGACCATGCAAAAAGGATATGAGAATGTAAATATGCAACTATCATAAGGGTACACTAATAGGTACTACCACTATATGAATCTGTGCATAAAAATAGGTAAGGGTGAGGTATATGGTGGAATATGTCATTTCCCACGGAAACCTGACATCGTGGCAGGATCACAATCCATCAAGACACTCCATTCCCAATCCCTAAATCAGCCCCCACTTTGGGCACTCAAATCATAAGTCTCACATCTCCTCAATGTACAATATCGAGTAATCTCCTATATCCCGAATGTACAAAACAGCAATCACATAGGTATGTCCAATATCCAATCCCAATGAATCACCTAATATCCCAAGTCAAATCTCAAGTAGTAATCTAACATCCTAAAGGTAAATACATAGAAATAAGTATGATGGGGGAAATACACATATATTAGCGTCCCATTCCATTAATATTGGTGTAAGGGTATATATAACAACGGATAAATCCTCTGTTATATATACAAAAAGGGGGGTTAAAGAAATATCATGAAAACAGTGTGCCAAGCATCGACACAGAAATCCTCGTATATCGGGCTCCGTCAGTCCGGATCGGCCCACGGGGTCCGTCTGCGGTGTCGGCCCTCGGCCCCGACAGTACAGATCATCCCGCATCCATCTCTCGACTCTGGCCAATATCCTCCGGACAACTGCCAGGTCCAACCAATCACCGGTAGGTACTCGCCCGCCTCCAGGCTCAATCGGCAAACCCATCGATCTTCTTGCCGAGGGGAACCATACCGGGCCCCACCATGTACTCTCATACAGCAACCACACCTCGTATGGAGTATATAATCAGCACCGATAAAACTCATGGGGGACGCTCAAATATCATATCAAGGAAACCGGGTTGTTCCATGTATGCATAATTTCATGAACTCCCGCGGTTCCCAAATCCCGAAAACATCATATAAAATCCAGATAAACAATGTACAAATCCAGGAATAAATATATGCGATATATCTGAATGCAAGCAGGTAAACAAATATATATAGCTGAACCAGATGTATGCGAAATCAAGATGATACAGCTAAGTGACATCAGTAAAAGTAAATAGGTATCTGCAACTGAATATGTGTGTAACATACATATGTAGCAATGCACAGGTATCTACCTAAAGGAACTGATGTCGTATACCCCCTGGGTATAAGTAACATATGTGGGAAATCCCTCTCGTATAACTAAGATATATGCATGGTATACCTGTAGCTGTATCGCAAGGGTATATATACCATCACTAAAGGTAAGATACACTACAGGTATACGATGAGATAGATGTCAAGTGTGGTAAGCAATAGTAGCTATAAGGGGTAGTGTGTGACATGGCAATTATTGACGGTGTGTGTGTAGCATACAATCCGTGCTCGTGCAACATGAACCGTCAATAATGTGTGCAGTGTCCTACGGCTGCTAGTCACAGTATATAACTATATCAAGCAGATAAAGTAAAGGCACACTTCTATAATGACGTAGAATGTGCGACAGGTATTGAATCCTAGCCCAGACGCATAACGCCATGCGGGCGATTCCCCTGTAGATGTTAAATCTACTCACCTATACTCCACGCTAGGTGAATCCTACCATCTGCTCCCCCCTGTAGCCGTGTCCGTAGTTCCTGCCTGCAAACCTGCAAATACGACATGAAAATCATATATAAGCCAAAATATTCCGCGAAACGCGATATCGAACCAAAACGAGAAACTCGCGTCGCGAACTAAGCGCGCGTGTGCACGATACGCTGAATCGTGTGTTTACGCGTCTAAAACCATCGCGACACGCTGCGATACGCTGGATCACAGAACCCTCTCACGTATCGCGCGTATCGCGCAAACACAACGGACACCAAAAACGATATATTGGCCCAGATTTTCCTACAGGTCAAATATTACAAAACTAGACATGCCAAAGCCCTAGACAACACAGAATAGAGCCCTACACAAAACCCCAACACCCCTGCCCCCTACTCGGCCGCAAATTGCGGCCAAAACCAAGAAATTGGCGGCCTGGGTTGGGAGAGGGTGACTCGTGTTCTTGTGGTGGTATCTAGACCTAGTGAGCATGCCCCAGTTTTCTCAATTTTGTTCTGTAGGGTCCGGGTCAATAGCAGATTCCAGAAAGTCACAATGTCGCTTAAAAACGACAATTTTGCACAATTAAGAAACCTTATGGTAATTTAGTGTAATCTGGTGTATTTCTCAGTTGAAGTGGCCTTATTAGCACTTAAATAAGCTAAAGTAGCTAACACAATCAACAATTTACCAAAATTCCACTTAAACACCATAATCTAGCACTAAACTAGCAATTTAACACTAATAGACACAAAACCACACACAATTAAGCAAACTAGTGATTGGGGTTCAGAAATATACCCTATTGGACCCTAGAGAGCTGGTGAAGAGGTGTATGGAGGAGGTAAGAGCTTCTGCAAGTAGCTGGAGCTCCTGCTGCTGCTGCTGAGCCTTCTGCTGCTACTGATGCTGGTGCTGATGCCACTGCTGCTGCTTCTACCCTGCTGCTGCTGCGGCTACTGCATCTTCTCTTGTTGCTGGGCTTCTCTCTGCAGCTGAGTGGGTGTGTGTGTGTTGATGAAGCTGCTGCTGTTGATGCTGCTTTGCTGCTGGTGAGGATGCTAGAGCTGGGGCTGCTGCTGCTAAAGATGGTGATGCTGTTGCTGCTTCTGCTGCTGTGGGAATGTGTGTGTGTGTGAGAGTGAGAGGGTGAGTGAGAAGAGAGAACAAAGAGACAAATGAGAGGAAAAGCAATAACCCCCTCCACTCTCTTTCTCTTCCCTCATTTAATGAGCATGGCATGAGCCATGATGCCCATCATGCACTCACCCTCTCTCTCACCAAGGTCAACCAAATAAAGAATCCCTTTTAAATTCATTTTCAATTTAAAACTATCATTACTAATTACAACCATAACACTTAAACAAATATTAAAACTAGGTTAGAGAGAAATGGTTAGTTAAGCATGGTTGCTAATCATGTTTAACCCCAAAAACAACCCTAGTTATCATGCACAAGTGTGTGCAAGCCTAACAAAATTCCAATAAAATACTCAATAATTAGGATAAAATATTTAAAAACCAATTTGGTAAACTTTTTATTAAAAACCACACATTAAAATATAATTATCAACAAAACACATTCTAAGGTGTTACAGGCTGTCTTTTAAAATACCCACGATTCGTTAGTTTTTGAAATAGGTAGGAGTCTAATCTAATCTAACAACTACACTAAACTATACGGCTGAACTGACAAGCTGAACTATAGGTAAGGAAATCGCCTATCATCTGAGTCGATACATATACCTTCCTGTATATGTATAGTCGGTGATCCCGCCTCAATAATATCATATCCGATACCATATCTATAATCAGACATCCCAAGTCAAGAGTGCGGATCAATCATCAAAATATAGCTCGTACGTAAATCCGTCGTACGGCATCCCAAATCTGGGTACGGGTCAATATCACATTCATCATACTATTCACCTGGTATCCTCCTTATCAATTATCATGGTCGGGGTACTGATCTACGTCTAGTACCATACTGATACCGCCTACGTATGCATGGACGTGTGTGAAACACAACGTCAAGGACCCGCTACAACGTCATGTCGTATCTCAAATACGAGTCCTGCTATATCACCGATCTCACGGCCTCAAATCAAATCTCATCGACTCAGCTCAATCCCAAGTATCATCCTCAAATCTGTATGTGAACACATAGTCCCATACCCATGTGAACCCATAACTATAAAGAATCCCATGAGCACATATCAATAGGAATGTATGCATGTATGTATGTGTGTATGTGTAGTGCAACACTACCCTAGGGTTCGCAACACTAAAGTAATCCAACACACCAATATCCATCCTAAGCATCGTTATTAATCCCAAATAACATATAATAAATGTTGGTGTGTATACGCATCCGTATACACCACCACGGACTGCGGGGGTGCTATACGCCATCCACCCGACTTCTCCCCGTAGATATAAATATACTTACCTGGTCCTCGCTCGCCGGTGCCGACGTCGCCACGCGCTTGCTTGTCGTCTCGAAGTCCGCATGGGGTACCTACATATCATAAGGCACCGTGTCGCATTAAAACTAAATTCGAAATCGAAACGGCATACGAAAATCAAATCGGCACGCGTATCACGCATAGGTCCAAACCTATCGCCTACGCATGCAAGAATAGTCAAACCAACCCTCGATGTCGATGTACAAACGTCAAACCATCGAGAAAAATCCAATCACACTCATTTGCACATTCACGAACACTAATTTTAATATAAACTAGGTTAAAACTCACAAAAACCCCAATTTCACTTAAAAAGTCATTTTTCCGAAAATCTAGCAAGCACAATTCGCCGTTTTTGTACAAAACATGATGTTTAAATGAATGTAGCGGCCAATATACTTATTAAATATCTTAAATAAGTCATAGAAACAATTTCCGGAATTTAATATCATTAAATTCCAAAAACCTTAATATTCTAGTTTACAAAAATACCCTTTTTAACAATTTCAAAGCAAAAATGCACAAACTACAATCTAGCTTAGATTTGCATGATCTAAAGCATTAAACCACACTTAATAAAGTTAATGAAGTCATGAAAAACCTAAACACATTTTTAATCCCAAGTATTTAACCAAATTCAAAAATCTAGTAGGCAAATTAGCACATTAACACAATTTTTTTAAACTAACCATTAGCACTAGCTACTAATCTTGTATTAACATGACAAAAAGCCTAAATATAACACACAACCATACACCAATTTTACAAAACCCTAACTTGCATTCAAATTCATAACTTGAATTCCAAAACTTGCAATTAAACTCACATATCCAAATTAACACTTAATTAAATTAGCTTAAGAAATTAGTAACAAATTAAGCAACAAAAATGTTTAGAATTATTCCCAAAACATATGAAGATCCACAAGCATCCATGGCCTCCCAAAATGCCCTCTTTTCACAAGGATCCATGCTATACGGGCTAAGCTAAAATGGGTAGGAGTCGGATTTGGATTTAGATTTGAATTTTGCATGGATTTTGAGGTGATTTGTGGATTTTTTTGATGAAGAAAAGAGTGGGATTTTTGGGGGGGGGGGCTGCTGCTGTTGGGAGGGGGGCTCGGCCTGATTGGGGGTGTGAGGAGAGAGAGGGAGGTAGAGAAAATACAAGGGAGGAAAGTCAAGGTCAAGGTAAGGTCAAAAGTCCACCTAATTCACCCATTTTCTTTTCTTTTCTTTCATATCTTTTCCTTTGAAAATCAAGTGGGGAAAAATATGGTGGCTGCTGAATTCAGCCATGGGAATGAGTAAGTGGGGGTGTGTGGGTGTGGGTACGGGTGTGGGGTGATGAAAAATGATAAATACAATACCCCAAGCATCCATTTACGCTAAAAAAAAGCCTTTTTTCTTCAATAATTTCTAAACCGTTTTGGCAAATGATTTCGTTCCAAAAACCACATGATAAAATTTTATTTAATGTTTTATGATGCACAAAATTTGTTTCAACTCATTCCAATTTGTAATTTTCCCTAATTAAATATATTAGTGACGGCTTAAAATAATAATAAAATAAAAAAAATTTCAGAAAATTTGAAATTTCACCAGCGGCTCAATAAACACCAAATAATAGCAATTACATAGCTAGAATATGTATATTTAATTTTTATAATAAGATATTTGTATTTTGACTTTTTACAGAAAACCCCCTTATTTTACCGATTTTTCGAAATTTCACCGAAACGATTTTCAAAACGTTACATAAGGTAAATCATATGCAAATGCTGACGGGTATACGTATCTAACATGACCGAGTCGGTGAATCTATGAATCGGCATCTAGCCGCACAACATTACGTATGGTATAATCCATCGTACGGCATCCTGTAGTCAAGGGTATGGATCAAACCTCAAGTCAAACTCATCACGTACGGAAAATCATCGTACGGCGGCATTAAGCTATCAGGGATCCTATCAACCTTTGCGATAATGAGGGGTACGGACCTAACGTCTCATAAGACATATCACACATGATTCACGACATTCTATATATATCTATATACCTATGACCCAGGTCACATCCATAACAATCTCGTATCAGGGGAACGTCAAGGTATCAATCACCTCAATCGACTCGCATCCGTATACCAACATGTCATCATATCACATGTCAAATCGTATTCTCTTCTCATCATAATTATATCTTACATAAAGTCAAGTTTACATATACATTCTACCTTAACTATAAGCATAAGTATCTAATCTAACATACACACCCGAACCATACAATCAGTTTTTAAAAGGTGCATGGCTTTGAAAGTAGGGGTTACGGTGTTTTTAAGGAAAAGATATCGTTTGAAAATCCATAACGTCCCTCAAGGTATCTGTTTAAAAGATGCATACGATTCTTCCGTTTGGAAATAGGTATGGTTCGGATGACACATCTACATCAACTATCTACTCTTATAGTACCCTAAACGGCAATATCATCAAATATCATCCTCAAATCCCGTCATCACATACTAGTCATATCATATCACTTCTAACTATCCTTAGTTTCTAATATGGTTCTCTTACTACCTTTTTTCTCTATCTATAGTCTTCTATTAAAGGTTTCACTAATCATAATGTATATACATAAATCGATTTCCATCAAAGTTTGCGTGGGTGCTTTACGCCATCCACCCGACTTTCCCCGTAGATATAGATCTACTCACCTTGATCCTTGCTTGTCGAAGTCGATGACGCCATGCTCCGTCTCCTCGGAATCCACTCGAGGGTACCTACAATAATAAACATTCACAATCGCTATTAACATCAAGTCCGAAAACCAAAACGGCACACGGATCGCCTATAGGTTAGAACTTATAGCTCATGTATACAAAACTAACAAATTACCCCTAGTCGTTGATGAACAAACATTCAGCAACCAAATACAAATCCAAATATCAAAACTCATTGTCACGACCCGAAATAGCACGTGACTGGCTCTTGAATCATATGAAGTCTATAGGACCTCATCTAATTCAAGTAAGCCAAAAGCCCACAAATCTAAAACCATTTTAAATATTAAATGAAGGAAAACTAGTTTTAAAGAAGTGAAGAAAACATGTTTTAAAAACAAGGTTTTTAAATAAGTAAGCCGAATATGCATTTTTAAATCCTCAAGTCTTTTCTGAAAATTTCGGCAGAGTTTCCTTTGTAAATACTGGCCCCAAACAGGGTACAACAAGAATAATATATGCATAATGATAAAAGGCATCCCCAAGCGGGAGCTAGCTCTTCGTCAATCGACGGTCACAACCACGCAAGCAATATAATATACAACGCCGAAGGGCGAGGATCAAAACTCAAAAGGAAACTCAAAATCATCATGAAAACCATAATACTACAACGCGCGACTCTAAGGTCGAAATAATAATAGACTGGTTTTCTAAGTCTGTCACGACCCGAAATTGGCACATGACGGCCCTAATACTACGCAACGTCTACAGGCGTAACGCGGTAAAAGAAAGCCAAAACCCAGAAATCGAAACCATTAAAAGACAAGAAAAGATAAGAAATATTGTTTAAACTATTGAAAATCTCAAGTATAAATTCTTTAAGTCAATTTACTTTCTTGAAAATTTCGGCAGCACCTCCGTTTTAAAAACCAACCCCAAAAATGGGTACAACATAAATATAAAGTAAAGCATACCCAACAGGAGCAAATCCACGCCCAACGGCGGAAAACAACCACCACAACAGATATACAACGACGTAGCGAAGAAATCAAAGATGATATAAGTAAAACTGCATTAAAGATATCCAAGTCACCAAAATATACAATATCGGCCTCACATCAAGTCTCTAAGTCATACAAGATAATGGTAGATGGAGAGTACATGGATATAACGAATATACAATAAAACAACGAATAACCACAACACGTATAAAAGTTCTAAAAAGACTTTAAAAACCCGATATCGCACTAATCGATATAAAAAGCGTTCTACGCTACTACCAACGAGCAAAACAACATACAAACTCCTAATTAACAGTGTAGGGATTATACCTAACAACTTTGCTCACAAGCTCCAAGCTCTAAGTGATCCAAGAAGCTTAAACCAAGACTTGAAGCATGTTTTGTGATATATTTTGGAATATTGGAGATGTTTTGAGCTAGAATTGAAAAGAATGAAAGAGAAAAGCTTAAGGGTAGTAGAGGGAGAGAGGATCTCGGCCAAGGGGAGGAAGGGAGAGTTTTGTGAGGGTTTCCTAGCAATTACCAACAATAAATGCCATTAATTGCATTCATACACACATATGCACGCATGCATGTATCTACATCTTTTCTTTTCTTTTTCTTTAAGTTTAAACTTAAATCCTAGTCCACACAATGAATCTAGGTAAAGTGAGAAGGTTTAGGATTAACTCAACTTAATTTAATGAAAAGATCGCTTACAGAGAAATTTCCCAAAATGTGAATACCGCATTAAAATATATTAAAATTGGGAAAAATTCAAATTGAACCAAAACGTCCCATATACACCCAAAGCTTGCGCACTAGCTTTATTTTAGTTAAAGTAGGTGCTGGCAAGTCTATATAGTCGTTCGAACACAGTCGGGTTAAAACGGAAAAAAACCGACAAACTTACCCTAAAACGGACAAATTCGCATAACGATTTCTAAAACATTCCAATCCTCCCTTATAGAAATTCAGTCCCTGAATTAAAATTTCATACTAAGCGTACCTTCAAAGAGATGAGGGAATATCTTCCGCATCTCGCTCTCAGCCTCCCAAGTGATCTCCTCAATAGCAGGGCTACGCCATAGAACCTTCACAGACGGCAAGACCTTTGACCGAAGTTTCTTCACCTGCCGATCCAAAATAACTACCGGCTGCTCGGTGAACGAAAGATCGCGCTCAAGCAGAATGGTCTGGTGCTGAATCATGTGAGAAGGATCACGAAAGTATCTACGAAGTATCGACACATGAAAAACAGGGTGAACATCCGGAAAACTGGGCGGGAGCGCCAAACGATAAGCAGCAGAACCTACTTGCTCAAGGATCTCGAAAGGACCTACAAATCTGGGACTGAGCTTCCCCCTCTTCCCAAATCGCATAACTCCCTTCATTGGAGAAATCCTCAGGAATGCATGATCCCCCACTGCGAACTCAAGTCTGTGACGACAACGGTCGGCATAAGACTTTTGCCTGCATTGGGCTGCTCTCATCCTATCCTGAATCAGCTGGATCTTCTCCGTAGTATCCTGAACTAGCTGGGGTCCTAAAACTAGACTCCCACTAAGCTCGGTCCAACAGAATGCCGATCGACACTTCCTACCATATAAAGCCTCAAAAGGTTCCATCTGAATAGTCTCCTAAAAGCTAGGAATCATCACACATGCCATAACTTTAATTTATGAGGTGCTAAGTAAACTAAACTAGGAATCGAACAAGAATTCTGAAGTAACAATTAAAAGTATCAAATCTAAAAGATAATTTATACTAAGTGGAGAGACTACAACCTTTATATACCTCCTAGGATGACTCCTTTGGTTTGGAAAGGTTTGCTTGATCACCTCCAAGTCCACGATGATCCACCCGAAGTCCTTTGCCCTAAGCTTGTTGCTTCACTTGTCCTTTGAAAACCTTGAAGCAAAACACCCTACACAAAGTAGCAAGGGTTGTGTAGGATGATGAAGTGGTTGCTAATCTCACTTAATACCCTTTCTTTTATTTTATCCAACTCAAAATATCACTCTAGAGAGAGAGGAAGAAGAAGATGGCTTGATATTTTCTTTTGGAATGAATAATCAAAAAGAAAATGAGAGAGAGAGAGATAATATCAAAAGAATAACCATAGTTAAAATAATATCTAGATATTTTCTTTTTGAGTTAAAGGCAAAGAAAAAATAAACCATGGTTGAGTCAAAGCCAACCATGGAAATGTGTAGAAGAAATGAGTCATGAACAAAAAAATGAGTCATTTTCTTTTTCCTTTATCTTTAACTTTATTCAAAAATATCCATATATATATTTATCTACCATATGATTCTTATATTACCATCTAACTTGTATCATCAACCATGATACATTTTCATGTATGTATGTGTGTATGCACATCATCATGTACATATACATGTATGCATCCATTAAAAGAAAAGGGTTTAAATAAATGATATAAAAGTCAATATTAAATCAACATTTGATTTAATAAACCAGTCATATCTCATACGGCCCGACTAGTGAAAAATGCCCGATTAAAATACAGTATCGCATACTCGTATTTAATCGAGCTTCCGCATATATCTCATATGCGCACCACTTCTGTTTCGCCTGAGCCGAGAAACTTCTATGTGGGACTCTAAGACTCGTCAATACGCCAGCAGTAGGTGATGATCATATCAAACACCCACAAGCCGCAAGAGGTCAGCTAAACGTAACGGCCACCCGGGTATTGAGCGATCAGAATAAGAACAAGCGAACCTGTCAAAACTCCTGTCAATCCATCTGGAAACACTTACCGTACAGTCCGATCTCTTCGTCAGATATGTTGCATATCGAGTCTAGGGATGGAATCTTCGACCCCAATAACTCAATAAGTCATGCCGGTAAATGGTCTATAACAGATCGAGAAACTTACTGATAACACTTATCAGTAATATCTCAGCAGCCCTGTCCAAGGACTTCCCGTCATAGCCAATCGTGCACAGCACAGCATCAACCCCCAATACCGGGAGAGACGAAACCCCTCCTATCGCTCACTGCCTCCATATGCCTCGGGACTATACCCAAAATCCACCTGTTTGTACGACTCAGTAGAGACGTGGTAGGGTGGAGATCAAAGTACAGTGGGAGGACAGACAAGACTCTATGACGTTCTCGGGTCTACAGACTAACCTGTACCAATGTCATCTATGAACTGCTATCCGACGTATGATATAATACCATATAGGAGTTCTCGGTGAGTCCGTTCAGTGTACCCAGTCTCACTGAGCACCCGTATACTATCTTTGGTGTCAACACACCAGACGGATATGGGATCATCCATCGTCCATCATATGGAACAAGAATGGTATACGCTAGTCTACACTGGAATATCGATGCCCTATCTCGATATACCTACGACTAGGAACATTTCAAGGATATGCTTATAAACTGCAGATGTCCCACTGGTATGATCCGCATCATAATCCCAGTAGTCAAGCCAATATCCTTAGGGCTTTATCAACATGTACCAAATGAATATAAACATGATCAAGTGAACATATGATAAAGTGAAACCAAATAGCATACTATCATGTCGAGCAAGACTGTCCTCTGATCATATGTATATATATATATATATATACATATCAGTACATATACACTATCTCATAATGGCCTCTAAGGCATACATATATCCAACAATCTCCCACTTGTAGGGTTTCTAGGCACACTCAAGAGGTCTCACAAGGCATCAACCATGCCAAATTCTAAAAATTCTAGGTGCCGAGAAACCCTAAGCAAGATCGTAACTAGAGATTATGCGAAACAACAACTAGTTAACACCTTAACTAATAAGTGAATGGAAATACAACCTTTGTAGATCCGGTTCTCCACCTCCATAGCTCGGTGATGATGTCCCTTCACTGCGATCATCGGATCTCAGACTCTAGTGTTGATTTCATCAGAGAGATAATCGGGCTAGGTCGTCGACTTTGATGCCGAAGATGATCTACGTCGAGGCAACTCAAGATCAAGCTCCAACTTCACCAAGTCATGAAACTTGTGAAGAAAACACCCTATACTACATGGCAAGTGGTAGAGGAAGAAGAAAGAGGAAGTGGGTACACTTTGGATTTGGATTTCTCACTTGGAATCATCACTTGACATTTTCAAGCAAAGGTTTTCTTTTTCTCTCTTCATGAAGAAGATGAAGAAGAAGAATGAAAAAGAATTATCAATTAAATTAAATCAAGTGATGGTTATCATAATGCAACCATGGGCGAGGCTAACTCATGTAGAGAATGAACTAGGGTTTAGGTAAATGGTTAGGGTTAAGGAAAGAAACAAAATGGTCAAGCTTTCAAAGCTTCATGAAGCTTCAACAAAATCCAAAGAAAGCCACCATTTCATTTCTTGCCAAAATGAATAAGGAAATTATATAAAAACAAATGAAAAACCCAACCATTAACCTAAAGATGGTATAAAGCAGACATACACCCAAGTTTGCATGTATCATCAAACATGATACAATCAAGTGCACAAAAAATATATCACATATATAGCTTATGCACATCAAGTGAGAAAATCCATTTTAAATGAACCAATACTAGTTAATGTAAAGTAATATATCAAATATATAATTATACATTAAATCAATAAATCAACACTTGATTTAACGATCCGGTCATATCGCATATAACCGACTAATATCAAGTGTATCAATGTATCGAATCAACACTTGATTCGGTAACCCGGCTATATCACATATAACCTATCGATGATACAAATCCCAAGAATAGAATACAATATCACATACTGGTATTATTCTCGGTCTCGCACATATCTCATATGCGCTCCTATTTCGTTTCGCTTGAGCCAGGAAACCTCTGTGGAGGACTCTAAAGAATCGTCAATACGCCGGCAACAGATGATGATCATATCAAGCACCCACAAGCTGCAAGCGATCTGCTAAACGTAACGGCCACCCGGGTATTGAGCGATCAGAAGATCGATGAGCAAGCCCGCTCACACTCCTGTGAATCCAACCAGTAACACTTACCGTACAGTCCGGTCTAATCGTCTGATATGTCGCATATCTCGCCTAGGGTGGTAAACGTCAGACCCCAGTAGCTCGATAAGTCGTGTCGATATGAGGTTTATAACAGTTCGAGATACTACTGATAACACTTATCAGTAAATCTCAGCAACCCTGGCCAGGGATTTCCGGTTATAGCCAATCGAACACAGCGCAACATCAACTCCCTATACCGGGAGAGACGAATCCCCTCCTATCGCTCATTGTCTCCATGTGATTCGGGACTGTACCCAAAAGCCACCGTTTTGCACGCCCTCTTGGATGTGGTAAGGTGGAAATCAAAGTACAGTGGGAATCACACAAGACTCTATGACGATCTCGGGTCTACAGACTAGCCTGTACCAGTGTCACCAGAGAACTGCCATCTGACGTAAGGTATAATACCATCTGGGAGTTCTTGGCGAGTCCGTCCAGTGTACCCAGTCTCTACTGAGCACCCGTATATCATCTCTGATGTCAAACACCAATGGATATGGGATCATCCATCGCCCATCTGTATGGGTCGAGAAGGTATACGCTAGTCTACTCTGGTATATCGATGCCCCGTCTCGATACACCTACGACTAGGGACCTTGAAGGATGTACTTATGGACTACCATGTCCCCACTAGTATGATCCGCATCATAGTCCAGGTAGTCAACTACACATCCTAAGGGCTTTACCAACATGTAACAGAGAGACAATCAGTACACACGTTAAGATAAAGAGTAACCAGATAGCATACTATCATGTCGAGCAAGAAAGTCCTCCCTATATATGTCCAAGCATCCACTACAATATACATCCTATGTATAGTAATGGCCTCTAGGGCATACATATAAATAACACCACTTGCACTAAGGCCAGTTATTGGCGTATCTCATACCCAACATCTTAAAAAGTCGCTCATGCTGCGGCTGAGGGAGGGCCTTGGTGAATGGATCCGCAGCGTTGTTCTTTGTGTCTACTCTCTTAATCTCGATCTCGCGGTGATCAACTATCTCCCGGATCACATGATATCGCCTCAGGATGTGTCTGGACTTCTGATGGGACCTGGGCTCTTTGGCCAACGCCATAGCCCTATTATTGTCACAATACAAAAGTATTGGATCAATAATGGTTGGGACTACTTCTAGCTCCGCGATGAACTTCCTCATCCAGACGGCTTCCTTGGCAGCATCATTTGCAGCAATATATTCAGCTTCCATCGTTGAGTCTGCAACGGTATCCTGTTTGGAACTCTTCCAACTCACCTTCCCTCCATTGAGGGTAAATGCAAACCCTGAGATAGACTTGATGTCATCCTTGTCACTCTGGAAGCTCGAATCGGTAAAGGCTTCCATTTGGAGATCCCCGTTACCATACACCAAGAACAATTCTTTAGTCCTTTGTAAGTACTTAAGAATGTTCTTTACACCAATCCAGTGATTCTCCCCTGGGTTTGACTGATACCTGCTTACTATACTAAGTGCATAAGCAACATCAGGGCGTGTACATAACACCGCATACATTATTGATCCTACTGCCGAAGCATAGGGAATAATGCTCATGCGAGCTCTCTCTATATCAGACTTTGGGCAATCGTATTTTGAGAGAGTGACTCCGTGGCAAGCGGGTAAGGCACCCCGCTTGGAGTCTTCCATACTAAAGTAGGATCGATAATCTCAAACACCAATGGATATGGGATCATCCATCGCCCATCTGTATGGGTCGAGAAGGTATACGCTAGTCTACTCTGGTATATCGATGCCCCGTCTCGATACACCCACGACTAGGGACCTTGAAGGATGTACTTATAGACTACCATGTTATAAGTCTACGGTAGCGCCCCGGCCGTCAAACTGACGCCAAATGCGGAACAAAAACTTTTATAACTGGCGCTATCGTATACTAAAAACCCGGATTTGCCATTAACGCTAAACTAACAATCTACAAAGAGGGAAGAAAGGTTATACCGAACGATCCGAGTCCTTCGTTCTTTAACCATCATCCCACGCTCCGTTGTGGCTGCTCCGATCTCGTCGATCTCCGATCTCGTCGTCCAAGTGGCACCACATCATCGGATCTTTAAACGGGCTCCCGCCTCTGACTCGAGGTAACTCGGTCGTCAAGTTTGCTAAAAGAGAGGACCAAGAATGATGTAGAGAATGAGTAGATGACTTTGTCTCACTTCGTCCAAATCCGTGGACGATCGGTTAATGAAGTTGCCGTGGGAATCGGGTGATGGAATGAAATGAGCTGTGAAATTCCATACACCCCAAAATCTATCATAATCTTTTTCTACCAAATGAAACATCAAGTGAGAGTGAGAGAGAGGAGGGGGAAGGGGCCGGCCATATATAGGGAGGAGGAGGGTGAGTGTAGGAGCAAAGGGGGTGAGCATAAGGATAAATATCAACAACAAATATCCTTAAGCAAAACAAAACTCATTAATGAAATGAATGACTCACTAAACCTCGTCATCCATTCATTAATGCAACCAATGAAAACACAACACCATTTAACCTAGTCATCACCTTCTAGAACCTTCTAGAAGCATGACTCACCCTCATCCAAGAAAAGATAAATCCGTCTTTAACCGAATGTTAAAAGACGGCTGATAGAAAACTGGAAACTGGCAACTTCCAAAAGTGACCCCGAAATGAATTTCAGGACAACCCCGTAACTGTATAAATATACCCGCATTTGTATTACGACCGAATACAAATGCAACTGAGACAAAGATATTATATCTACTCTGTATAATACATAGATCCTGCTTAAACCAAAGCCTACCAGTATTATCTGCTCGAAAAATAACACGTGCGTAAACGCACGTGCATTTTCCGAACCCTGCCATAAAACCATACGGCCTCTACAACGTTTCGCCCGAACTTGGGAAACTGTCTGTGGGGGGCTCTAATGACTCGTCAGTTCCCTGGCAGTGGGTTTAACCACAAGCCGTCAGCGGCACTAGCTATGCGTAACGGCTGCCCATGGAAAGATCTCAAGGGAGGCCGATGAGCGAACTCATCCGGAAACCCTACTGAGCCTAACAGTGACAATGTATATAAAGTCCGGTCCGTTCGTCTATGAGTATCGCATATCCGGCCTAGGGGGCTAGTGACGTCAGACCCCCAATAGCTGTATAAGTCGTGTCGGAGACAAGCCCTAAACACCCTGAGATACTACTGGAGTACCTACCAGTAAATCTCACCTGCCTTGGCCAAGGTCTTGGTGTAATGGCTTTCATAGACACAGCGCGACCTCCACCCCCAATACCGGGAGAGACGAATCCCCTGCCGATCCGCTCACGTGCCTCCATGTGGCTCGGGACTGTACCCAAAAACTACCTGTTTGCACGACTCCTTTGAGCCGTGGTAGGGTAGAAATCAAAGCACAGTGGGAACTCACACGAGACAAATGATGACCTCAAGTCGATGAACTAACCTGTACACATGTCACCAGGGAACTGCTATCTGACGATATGTATAATACCAACTAGCAGATTCCCGGCGAGTCCTGTCCGGTGTACTCATAACCCAATGAGCACCTGTATACATCTTAGGTGATCCAACTGACACCAGTGGCTTGTGAGACCGGCCACCGCCCCTCTTCGGGGTCTCGACTGTATACGCTAGTCTACTCCGGAGTATCGATGCCCTGTCTCGAAACTCCCACGACTAGGGACCACTATTAAGGATATGCTTATAGACCACCCAACTCTCACTTATATGATCGCCCTCATACTGTTGGTAGTCAAGCAAGATCCTAAGGGCTCTATCAAAGTGTAATCATGATCAGTCACCTGAACCTATACACGACTGATAAAGGCAAACCAGATAGCATACTATCATCTCGAGTAAGACTGTCCTACCGGTATAGGTCCTCCTCAATCATTGCAATCACGCACCTGCGATCCAATAATTGACTTTGAGGGCACTATATCCAACAATCTCCCACTTGCACTTAAGGCTAATTATTGCGATGTTGCGTACTCACTGCCCGTGTGAAACCAACACCCAACTCCTCTACTAATCAGTTTAACAAAGCCCGTTTGTAAAACTATTGTGTTCGAGAAATAGCCTCAGTGATTGGATCCGACCTGATGTTTCTTTCTATGTCTCTCTTAATCTCAAGTTCGCGGAGAAAGCCATCTCCCGAATTGAGTAATACCTGTCTTAGAATATGTCTGGATATCTGATGGGACCTAGTTCATAAATGAACTCCATATCCAAACTTCTTAGACTGTATCAATCACTGAAACTAATCAGTGCCCAGCACCTTGCCTCCCACAGTATCCTCTTGGACCACCTATCCATAATACTGTCCCTCTTCGTCAGAGGGAGAACTATAACTCTGACAATCACTCTGTCATCCATGTCACCTTTGAAGCCTGGAATGATAACCGTCTCCCGAAGGAGGCTGCCGTCATCAAATCCGTAGAACATTTACTTATGTTCTAAAACTGCTTCCTTATGTTTCTCCAGGATTGGATTAATACAAACTTATTGCATCTAGTGCAAAAACAACATTTGGTGTGGTACTTGACATCTCACGATTGACTCAATTGCCTAAGCAAGTGATATGCCAATCATGCACATCCCTCTCCCCTTTAGTCTGTAAGACACCTTTAGAGAGGGTGACTCCATTAGCTGCAGGTACACCACCATGCCAGGAGTCCTCCATTCTAAAAACCATTAGAATACTGTCAAAGTACCCACATTGAGAAACTACCCAAATCCAGATCTAAAACCATAGATCTAGAAACCAAAATATCAAATATTATATCCATATCCTGTCTGGAGAAACAACTGTGTGACGACCACAGTACAACAGGTCGTAGTATAGGAATTTTACTTCCTACTCTGTGTATGTCATCCAAATACCAGGACATCACACCCTACTACCTTCTTAACAGATCCATCCCCTATTCTGATGAAGTCAAACCCATGACTGTCACATCAAAATTAGATGATCAATCTCCGCTATAACTGCTCTAGTCTATAAATAGACATAAGCTACTTGCCCACTATACTTCTTCTGCTCCCACTGACCACAACAACCCTCCTACCGGGTCTCATAGCCTGGAACAACAGTAGTGTCAAGTCTGGGTAGATAAGAACCTCCTTGTCACCGTCCTTGAGGCTACCGGAGTACCTCTTGGGTGTCTGAGGTTACCTACTAAATCTGCGGAGTGGCTAATGGAATGTCAAACCTGATTGAATCTATTGGTCCTATTAAATTTTCTGTAATAGTTTGCGGTTCTGGAATCACATCCAGTTCTACCATACTCCCATTACTGTTTTCTGAAAAAATCCATTTTACTAAAACTGTGGCGAGTCAAGAACAATATCACTATTGATCTTCCAAATGGTAGAAAGTCAACCCTCGTCATAGCCTGGGCCAACCCACAAACTGCCATTATAGAAACGTGCCCTGAGTTATCCAGAGTCTGGTTTTAAGCATAAGCTGGACAACTCACCTATATCCAATATAGAAACTTTGGCACTTGTTCCCCCAATCAGAGAAAGACTCGGTTTGAATTTCAAAAATTCAAAATTTTGAAGCAACGTTTCAGATCCCGTGCGCTGCGCGCAATTTGCCACGTGTCAGAAGTTGACTCGGCAGCACAACGCCCAAGGCAGTGCGTCCAATCAGAGCAAGGCTCTTTAAAAAGCAAAAGCAACGCTCAGTTGCGCAAGCGCTGCGCTGCGTGACACGTGTCTATGCAGTTGCGCAAACACAACTGCGCAAGCGCACCGCTGCGCGACACTTGTCTGCGCAGTTGCGCAAACGCTGTTGCGCAAGTGCACCACAGCGTGCCACGTGTCTGCGCAGTTGCGCAAGCACAACTGCGCAAGCGCACCGCAGCGTGCCACGTGTCTGCGCAGTTGCGCAAGCACAACTGCGCAAGCGCACCGCAGCGCGCCACGTGTCTGCGCAGTTGCGCAAGCACAACTGCGCAAACGCACCTCTGCGTGACACGTGTCTGCGCAGTTGCGCACACACTGTTGCGCAAGTGCACCGTTGAGCGACACGTGTCTGCGCAGTTGCGCAAGCTCAGCTGCGCAAGCGCCTCACTGCGCGACACGTGTCTGCGCAGTTGCGCAAGCACAGCTGCGCAAGCGCCTTACTGCGCGACACGTGTCACGCACTGGTGAGTTGCGCAACAACAGAATGAAGATTTAAGGAAATTTTTTGTCTGTTCTTGTTAAAACAAGAAGATTTCTTCTGTAAAACAGGGGCCTTTGGATCAAAGATCCAACGTTGGGGAAAACTCCCCAAATCACTCAGAAAAGATCTTTTTAACAAATTTAACTAATTTTTTAGCACTATAAAAAGGACCCAGACCTCATTTCAAAGGCATCATCTGGTTTTAAAAAAAAAAGAAAAGAAGAAAGAAGAGAACTTTTGAGAACTCCTTGAGAATACAAAAAAAAGGAGAAGGTAAAAACCTTTGAGATAAGAGAAAATTCTCTTAAAGAATTGATCATTGATCTAAAGAACAAGATCAGTGATCTTCAATAAATAAATAAATAAATAAATAAAAATAAAAAAAAATAGTGCCTTGCACTTGCTATGAACCTCTGGTTCTCTGAGACAGAAAGAAAGAAAAAGATTTCTTTCTTTTCTTTGATCTAAATTTAGATCAAGGAATTAAAAAGTGCTCTGCGCTTCTTTTCTTGAATCTAAAAGATTCTTGGTGCTTTGCACAAATGCAATGCATTACTTGAAGGGCCAGGCCCAAATCAAAAAGACCCAGCAGGCCAAAATAAATTGCAAAGCAATAAAAGGGCTGGGCCCAAATAAAATTGATGCTCTGCATCAGAGCCCAAAACAAATTGATGCTCTGCATGCTTTCTGGGCAAAGCCCAAATAAAAGTAAAAAGAAATGCAAAAGCAATGTTGGACATTTTCAACTGGACTTAGCCCAATCGTGGCCATAAGTCCTTAAATTAAATTGACTGAGCAAAATGGCTCTCCTAAACCAATTTACGTCCGGTTCGAGGGTACATCTCCGAACTCCTTTGACATCCATCGTTGTAATTCCTCAACGACGTCAAAGAGGTGACGGGTCCCAATGACCACACACCCATATGGACTGCGGGGTCCTTAAACTCTTGGACCGAGATGTCCTTAAACTAACATCGGACCGAGACTTCCTTAAACTAACATCGGACCGAGACGTCCTTAAACTAACATCGGACCGAAACGTCCCTAAACTAATATTGGACCGAAACGTCCTTAAACTAATATTGGACTGAAACGTCCTTAAACTAATAATGGACTGAGATGTCCCTAAACTAATATCGGACCACCACGTCCCTATACTGGTACAATAGGGCCCAAACGCTCTTTTGTCGGATCTAAACGGTCCCGTCTAAGTTGATCTTAGCCCCCAAATACGGTTAACGTGTCCTTAGATATTTAAATAAACGATAAAACTCCAAATCAACTTTGGTTCAAGGGTACATCTCTGAACTCCTCTGACGCCTGTCGTTGTAATCCCTCAACGACGTCAGAGAGGTGACGAGTCCCGACGGCCAGATATTAAATCGATCACTACGTCAAGTCGATCTTAGTCTAAAACAGGACTAACGTATCCTTGACGAACGTTTAAGTTGATCTTAGCCGCAACGTGACTAATGTATCCTTAAACTAAAACACCAAACCCAAATCTAAGTAAACACGGATTTGGACTAATCCACGTCCTACGGGCGACGGCATTACTCAGTCTCCGTATACAATCCACGGGCAACCACAAACAAAACAAACACACACGACACGAAGTGAAATTCTGGAGAAGGAGAAAGTTGTTACCGCGATGCGGTAGCGTAATTAACTGCAGGGGCTTGCGCCTGCAGGGAAGAGCGTCCCCACAATCAAAAACCCCTCACCCTGAGGGGGAATCTGACGAAGTCTGCTACATCGGCCGCATCCGCCTAAACCTCCGATACACGGTGCCGTAAATCAACTCGGCATCTTCGGAGAGGTGGACGGATAGCACCTATTAGCATCTGCCCCGAATCTCAAGCCAGACGTCCTAACGTCTCGGCCGCCGTTCGGAGGGGAACAGATTCTGGCATGCCCGGTGGGACCTTTTCCTCTTTTCACTCCACACTTCGTTTGTCATCCTCGCGAACCAATCGCGGTTTGTTAAATGGTTGCCTTCGGATTTCAAATTACTAAGATTTGGTCTTTTGTCTAGCACAGAACTCAAGATTCAATGGCCTCCAACTGCACCAACTGCTCGAAGTGCCACTGCAATAGACGCTCCACCTCTCACGGAGGTGTAGCATATGGGCCCCAAGCGGCTTCTTTCCTTACTCTGCCGGTAGACCAAGTGACCCAAGCCACCACCGGCTTGTTCTTCGGAACTATGATCCTACTTGTAAGCTTTTCTGCACCAATACCTGCACCGGGAGTGGGTAAAAAGTCGGTCTTCAACCGGCTCACTGTTTCGACAGCCCCTGTCAACGGGTCGCCCGTCACTAAACCGACAGCCTCCGTTTTCAGCAGGCTAGGTCAGAACCATGAAGTGGCCGCCCCAAAGAGGGCAACGGTCGCTGCTCCGGAAGTCGTTAAAGCGGCTTCTCCCATCAGAGAGTCGGTCTTCACAAGATTGACGGTTCCCACTCCTCCCCCAGCTGGTCAAAAGGCATCAGTCTTCGATAGGCTGACATCGGCAGTTACCCCACGCTCAAACAGGGGACAATAAGAAACTATCTCGATTTCCGAGCCAGTCCCAACGGCTCGTCGTGCGCGACGTCGCCATTGGCGACGAGTGAGGAAAGCAGGAGGCAGTTCCCCCTCAGGGCTGACTCCACCTGCTCCGATGGTGGAGGTCAACGCTGCTGTTCCAACCGGGAACAGCTTTGAATTACTGAGGAAGGTAAGAAAGAACACTCCAATAGCTACATTGAAAAGATCTCCGCCTGTGGAGAAAGCTCCTGAAACAAAACGAGAACAGCCCCCTCAACGGCTGTCTTCAAAGATTTATAAAGTTTGGCGGAGGGTTCAAGACTCTGTGATTGACCCAGACCAATTTCGTCGCCAGAAAAAGGCAAAAGTGGAAAAGGACAAGGACCGCCCCATTAAACAGCAGGGGACAACAGTTGCTATGGTGCCCACTTCAATGGCTCCTTCCACCTCGATGGCTCACAAAAGAAGGAGGCCAGAGAAAGCTCCCACGTCAGCGGCAAAGTTTAAAAGCAGTGAACCTAAACACCCCAAGTCAGGGGGCATAATTGTTCATACGGTTTATATGGCTTCTGGAAAGGAAGAAAGCCGTACTTCTACGAGTCACCGACCGCTTACCCGATCAGTGACCAAGGCTCAGGAGCAGCAACAAAAGCTCCAGGAGATGATGACTACAATGGCTGCACTCACGGAGCCAAAAGAGAACCCTGAGACGTCCTTAGATGAACGCCAAGAGGAAGAGACCGACGCCGAGTTCCTCCGCCGAGTACTGGAAAAGAGGGACTAAGAGGCTGCTGAACAAGCGGCCAACATACATCGGATGGGCCTCCTCTTCAAGGATATGATAGGGATGATGATACAACAAAATCCTTCCGCTGAAGAACCCCTAATCGACCTTGGAGATGATAAGGGAGAGACATTAAATCCGCTGCCCGCTCTATTAACAGCTAAAGAGGATACAATCTCTAAGGCTGATCTGGACGAATACATAGCCCAGCAAATAAAGGTTCATCACGCGGCCGAAGCAGCCGGCCACGTCGTAAAAACGGGGCGGCCGTATCCAGGCTGGTATGACCAAATCAAGTACCCGCCGGGTTACACAATTCCCAAGTTTCATGTCTACAAAGGGACCGGCAATCCCCATCAACATGTTGCCTAGTTCAGGGCGCTTTGCGGTAACACTGACGGCGACGACAAGCTTTTGCTTCGCCAGTTTGTTGGAAGCTTATCAGATACGGCGTTCGAATGGTATTCTGCGCTCCCCAACGACTCTATTAAAACCTTTGCGGAGATGGAGCTGCTCTTCACCCAACGTTTTGCAAGTGCCAGTGAGCGTACCCCGATGACGACACTGATTAATGCCAGGGTAAAACCCGGCGAGACAAGGGTTCAGTACGCTATACGGTGGCGTAATATATGGTCGAAGTGCGAACAGCGCATAGAAGAAGCTCCAGCGGTGGGAATGTTTGTTGGAACCCTTGATCCACAGGCAACCATCTCGCAATTCATGATGTTCTTCAAGCCGACTACCTTCCAGGCTTTGATCGACAAACTAGCGTAGATGGACCAGATGGGCCATAAACCCCCTCTCCCGAAGCCGGACTCTCGAAACGACAAAGGAAAGGGAAAAGTGATCATTGTCGCTAATGCCCAACAACAACCGAGCGACTAGAAGCCGGTTGCTCGTCCAAACAATACACGCCCATACGTACCCCTTGAGGACAGGATGGGACGTCCATACTCCTTCCCCCGCGATAAGACGAGAAGGCTATTCGAGCTGGCGTTGCGCAACAGACTCATAAATCTGCCAGATCCAAAACGTCCGTTGCAACCGAACGACGTCAACGAGCCCAATTACTGCCCTTACCATCGAGTGCTAGGCCATCCCATCGAGGATTGCTACGTTTTCAAGAATTGGCTTGAGAACCAGTACCGCCAGGGCAAATTTGCGCTATCCGACAAATGGAAGGTGAATCCCCCGCAGCCCCACACCTCTAAAGGGACGAATACGCCGGGGGCAACATGCTCCGTCATTGAGGAAGCTCCTTGGGAGGTTGTATTATCAGCCAAGACGAAGAGGATGCTAAACGATCTTCAGACCTGTCCAGCGGTCAAGTGGAAGAACCCCTTTGAACCGCAGGTTATTGAGGGGATGTTGAAGCCATGTCCGACTCCGAGGACCGATGGTGGTAGTTCAAGCGTTCATAGTCAGCCGTCAAAATCTTCGAAAAAGAAGAAGAAGAAATCTAAGAAGCCCGTGAAGCCTGGCGACAAGCGCACGGACTTACAAAAGAAAATCGACGCACTGGATGAATACAACCAAAAGGCGCGGACTCCCATTACACTCCAAGATTTCCTTGATCACGTCTTTCAAAAAGAAGATGAGGGAGAAAGTTCATCGGATGAATCCGAGGAATATGTGGCGAGCTGTCATATGATCTCCCATTCGACCACGAACGATGAAGGGACTTCTGGCACTAAAATGCTGGGGGCAAATACTGGGTCAAGGGTTCCGGAGTTATCAATCAAAAGGATTGACGCATTTCTTAGTGAAGCTCGATTGAAAAATAAAGCTGATCGAGAACGCGAGACGGCTATATTCGAAAGGGCCAAGCGCCAGCGACTTGAGGAAAGAGTTGAGATGATCCCGCTGGAGCAAAATGCCTCCACCGCTGACAAAATCCAATTGAAGATAAAAAAGAGGTTTGCTAAGGCCATATCAATGGGCATGAAGCTACCATCCTCTGAAGGAAAAATGACTGGTGTGGTAGAAATGCACCCCTCTTATTGCTTATATCATCAGAAGGTCTCGCATCCCACTCAAGAGTGCAAGGCTTTCGATAGATGGTGGCAAGGATACGTCGCTAATCAACAACGCTTTAAACGGGAAAAGCGTAAAATTCGTCGGGAGCAAAGAAACACGACCAAAGAGCTTGAAAGAACTGGCGGCAATTGTCACATGGTTAACACTGCCGGGTCACAAGTGCCTACATTTGGGAGTGACTCTGATGAAGAGCTAGAACTTTCCCCTCTCTTTAAAGAGTCAACTTCGGGAAAAGAAGAAGAGCCAGTGGTTTGCAAAAATATCAGGCTGCGGAATCGGACACTGCCTGAAAAGAACCTCGGACCCTCGAATAGAAAAGATAAAGGGAAAGAAAAGGTCTCTGAAGACATCGTCTTAGATGACCAAGTTCTGGAAAAGCTAAACGCCGAAAACCCGCCGAAGAGAAATAAGGCGGATTACAACGTTCTGGCACATCTGAGGAAACTGCCCTCTCAGCTCAGCGTCCTTGATGCCTTGTTACTATCAAAGGAGGCGAGAGACTCTTTGATTAAGGCGCTACAAGATCCGGATCAGTTCCAAGCCTTCTTAGCCAAAGAAAAGATGAAAGACGAATTAGAAGAAGTGCACACAGCCGACGTTGCTTTTGGTGATGAAGACCTTCTCCTCGGGACGTGTGAACACAATCGCCCCCTTTATGTCTCAGGATACTGCCATGACATAAAGATAGGTAAAATCTTGGTCGATAACGGATCGTCTGTCAATTTACTCAATGTGCGAGTGTTAAAGGAGATTTGCATGAGTGTCCAACACCTCGCCCGAGACAAAATCACCATCTCCGGATTCGACTCCCAATCATCAAAAACTCTTGGATATGTGATATTGACGTTACGCTTCGGGTTGCTCGTCACAGACATCAAATTCCATGTTATAGACGTCAAGACGTGCTACAATGCTCTGCTCGTCCGACCATGGCTACAAGAGTACAATATCATCCCTTCTACACAGCATCAGTGCATGAAGTATTCTAGGGATGGCCTCGAGTACACTGTGGCGGGAGAGTTGAATCCGTTTTCCGTGAACGAAGTTCGCAAGTATGAAGATGCCAAATACTTCTTACCGAGTTTCGAAGACACGGAAAGGTGTCACAAACCGGAGAACAAAACTAACGCCACCATCCCTGTCTTCGGCAGTGACACCGAGGAAGAGGAGGATATAATTTATTCAGGTCCATCCCAATCCACCAGGCCAGGACCATCCGTTCCTTCGTTGATCTTCGGCAGTGATTCAGAGGATGAAGTTCATGTGGTATTCCCTGCTCGGCCTTCAATACGGGTTTCCGCTGATGAAGAGCGAAGTCTGCAGATAACCATGGTGCCGCTTGAACATTACAAAGAACTGGATGCACTCGACACCAACAGCGTAGATGAATTGCAGACATTCTATATCCCTCCCGGACGAAAAGGCGAGAAGGCAATCCTATTCTACCGTTCTGAAGAAAACAAGGTGGAAAAAGAAATTTGGCATGGCGTGGATCCCACGCTCGACAGGCTTCAGCCTATCCGTCTTCCCAGATATTATACCGAAGGTTTGAAGAAACTGTTGAAGCGCCAGGGAATACCTTTCGAACAAACCGTTAGAAAGGACAAATTCTATGACAGGGTTTGGAACGTCCCCGGAACTCAGCGCAAGCTACCTAATGGGAGGCTGGAGACGATCGGGCTCGGATACATTCGCTCCAGGAAACGAGAGCTGCTCCGCGGCTGTTACGTCGTGCAAAATTCTGATGAAGAAGCAGATGCTCAAGAGGAAAACGCTAATCCTGAACCAGCAAAAGTTCCTGATACAAAACCGCCCAGTCCATCATTCGAAGACCAGATGAGCAAATTTATAAGGGATGCGAGTCAAAAAGCCCGAGATGATCACAATCGTGAAATGACAATCTATGAGAAAGCCAAGACACAGTGCCTCCTTCAACAGGCAGTAAAGAACGAAGATGCTGCCCCATGTCAACCTGATACAAAAAGGGCTCGACGCGGAGGCAGAAACGAGTCGAAAGGCCGAAGAGGCGCTCAACAGCAACAAAGCAGGGCTAAGAAGCCACGCAAGCGAGAATCGAGCGTTATTGACCAATCCCTCATGAAGAAAATAGGTCGAGCATACTCGTTTCCTCGAGACAAGACGAAGAAGATACTTGAGCTTGCTCTGAAACATCAAATGCTTACATTGCCGGAGTCCAAGCACCTAGAACAAGCAGGTGAAGTCTCTGATCCAAACTATTGCTCTTACCACCGAGTGATAGGGCATCCTCTTGAAGATTGCTTCACCTTTAAGAATTGGGTCGAAGATCAGTACCAGCTCGGCAAGTTTGCTCTGTCTGACAACTGGAGGGTAACGCCACCACAAAAGCACGAGCCCAAGGCCACGAAAGAAAAAACAGTTCCACATTGGGACTGGGAGCGAATTCGCACCTGTCATATGATCACAATATTAAAAGAAGAACCCAAGAACCTGGACAGCCTCCCTTGGTGCCTCGAAAACAGTAATGATGAGGTAATCTCAGAATTTCCCCCAGCTCCGAAAGAATTGGAGGATGGAATACAAACCACCGCAGATAACCTCAGGAAAATCGAGTTGGGGACGGTAAATGATCCGCGACCGACAATCGTCAGCGAACTGCTGTCTGAAGAGAGGGTGGCTGCGTTAATAGACGTCCTTGTGCAGCATAAAGATTGCTTCGCATGGAACTATTCTGAGATGCCAGGACTAGATCCAGGAGTCGCTGTACATAGACTAGCAATATCCCCAAACGTCAAACCAGTCAAACAGGCACCGAGAAGAATGCGACTAGAGCTTGAGATGAGCATAAATACCGAAGTCAAAAATTTAATCGACTCTGGCTTCATCCAGGAAGTTCAGTACCTGAATGGATTGCCAACATCGTCCCAGTGATGAAGAAAAATGGGACAGTGCGCATATGCGTAGACTTCCGGGATCTTAATAAAGCTTGCCCGAAGGATGATTTCCCAGTGCCAGTCACTGAACTGATGATAGACAATACATCCACTCATGAGGTTTTCTCCTTCATGGATGGCTCATCGGGGTAATCAAATAAAAATGCATCCTGAAGATCAGAAACATACGGCTTTCCGGACTCCTTTAGGGATATTTTGTTATAAAGTAATGCCATTCGGTTTGAAGAACGCCGGTGCTACTTATCAGAGGGCCATGACAAAGATCTTCGACGACCTTATACACGAAATCGTCGAATGCTATATCGACGATCTCGTGGTTAAAAGCAAGTCATACGAAGAGCATCTCGAGCATTTGAAGACCGTATTTCAACGCCTTCGGCGATACAATTTGAAGATGAACCCTTTAAAATGTGCGTTCGGGGTTTCCTCGGGCAAATTCCTAGGATTTATCGTTCGACACCGAGGTATCGAAATAGATCCGTCTAAGATTAAGGCGATCATGGAAATGCCTCCGCCAAGAACTCTTAAACAGTTGCGATCTCTCTAAGGAAAGCTTGCATACATTCGACGGTTTATCGCTAATCTTTCAGGAAAGTGCCGTCCTTACAGTCACCTGATGAAGAAGGGAACCCCATTCGTTTGGGATCACAAGTGCCAAAGTGCACTAGACGAGATCAACCAATACTTGCAGAACCCACCGGTATTGGCTGCTCCGGCCAAGGGAAAACCCCTCATTCTTTATACGACCGCCCTCGAAGGTTCTTTAGGCGCATTATGGGCACAAGAGAACGATCAAGGGAAAGAAAGAGCACTCTACTACTTAAGTCGAGTTCTACTGGGGGCAGAGAGCAATTACTCCCCCATTGAAAAACACTGCCTGGCGTTGATCTTCGCAATAACAAAGCTTAGACATTACGCATTAGCGCATGAAGTCCATCTCATTTCAAAGGTGGACCCTCTCAAATATCTAATGTCAAAGGCCATATTGACGGGACGACTCACTAAATGGGCCCTGCTCTTAATGGAGTTCTCGATAATGTATCGACCCCTCAAGGCAGTGAAGGGTCAGGCCATAGCTGACTTCCTTGCTGAGCACCCGATACCTGACGATTCTCCCCTGAATTGCGATTTGCCAGACAAGCATGTGTTTGACGCAACCGGCGGTGGTGATACCCGTTGGGAACTTTATTTCGATGGGGCATCTTCCATGAAAAAGCACAAACAAAATACGTCAATGATCAAATCGCGAGTAGGCCTTATCTTCGTAACCCCACAAGGAGGAATAATGCGCTTCGCCTTCTCCTTGACAGAGCCGAGAACGAATAATGAAGCTGAATACGAAGCTTTGATAGCAGGCTTGGAGATTGCTATTGACATGGGAATTGAAAACCTCCTCATATATGGGGACTCCCAGCTAGTCGTCAGTCAAGTGAACGGCGATTACCAAACATGCAAACCGGAATTGATAAAATACGGTGAAAAGGTGCAACAACTGCTAACCCAAATTCCCTCCTATATTATGGAAAGCATACCGCGTGCGGAAAACAGCAAAGCGGACGCACTGGCCAAACTTGCTAAAGAATTGGCTGATGAGAACCTCATGACGTTAGAATCGTGGTACAAAGCCGTCGAGTACTCGCCCCGGCAGAAATACCTCCAGAATCATATAAAGAAAAAGGAGCGACTGAGCAGACGACCCTACAAATAAAAGACCATGAGATGGCCGATGACTGGAGGGAAGTCTTCATAGACTACTTTAAGACCCACCAAGTGCCTGAAGAAGCGTCCACAAGACATCAGCTCGCGAAACGAGCCCTGTCTTTCGCCTTTGTCAACGATACCCTGTACAAGAGGTCATTTGATTCTTTGTGGCTGAGATGCTTAGGACCTGACGAAGCGAAAAGAGTCGTCCAGGAAGTTCACGACGGACTCTGCGGTTCTCATCAAGCAGGCCCTAAGATGAAGTTGAAAATAAAACGGATGGGCTACTACTGGCCCACGATGATTCAGGACTGCATCGAATATGCGAAGCAATGCCACTCATGCCAAATTCATGGGGACTTCATCTATCAACATCTAAATCCGCTACACCCAACAGTGGCTAGCTGGCCATTCGAAATGTGGGGGACTGATATAGTTGGCCCTATCGAACCAGCATCGTCTAAGGGACATCGTTTCATCCTAGCGGCGACTGACTACTTCTCTAAATGGGCAGAAGCAATACCGTTAAGAGAAGTGAAGACAGAAAATATCCTCCACTTCTTCAAAACGCACGTCATATATCGGTTTGGAACTCCACGACGGATCATCTCCGATAACGGGCCAGCCTACAGAAGCCACAAGATTAGTCGCTTTGCGCAACAGCATAATATAGATTGGAGATATTCCTCAGTTTATAATCCGCGAGCTAATGGTCTAGCTGAGGCCTTCAATAAGACCTTGACGAAGATCGTGAAGAAAACAGTATCACGAAATAAGAGAGATTGGCACGAAATATTGCAAGAGGCTCTTTGGGCGTATCGAACTACATTTAAAACGGCCACAAACACAACGCCGTACGCGTTGGTATTTGGGACGGAAGCAGTACTCCCTCTTGAGATAGAATTACCCTCTCTACGAGTGGCAGTCCACTACGAATTGACAAACGAAGAAAATGCTCACCTTCGGTTTGAAGAGCTTGATGCCCTTGATGAAATCCAGCTCCTAGCACAGCAAAATCTGGAAGCTTATAAAGCAAAGATGACGCGCTCATACGAAAGATTGACCCGACCGAGGACATTCCGTCAAGGCGAACTCGTGCTAGTGGTCAAAAGGCCTATGTTCCCCAATCGCGCCAAGCGGGGAAAATTTGAGCCCAACTATGAAGGCCCGTACATCATAGATAAAGTCTACCAAGGTGGAGCCTATCTACTCATCGACATGCACGGCGAAAGGCCTTTCAGACCAATAAACGGTCGCTTCCTAAAGAAATATTACGCTTAATGAGCCACAGTCTAGGTCAATGATGGATGACGACGACTATGTCCGCTCGCTATCTTCCTAAGCTCAAGCTTCATAAAGAATAGCCAACCTTCTCAACAACGGACCGAAATGTCCTAAAACTAATAGCAAACGTCTTTAAGCTACTACAACAGCATCCTTGGGCTGACGAGATGAATAAAAAAAAATTAAAAAATATATATATATATATATAATAAATAAAACGGTATGTCCATAAGCAAAAAGGGCACGGATGAAAACCCGAAAGGGCTCCGTGAGTAAAAACAGCAGGGGCTGCCGGCTAGTGTTCGTGAAAACCCGAAAGGGCGCGACCTCGTAAAAAAAAAGAAAAAAAGAAAGGAAAAAATAAAAAGAATAAAAAAAAACGGTATGTCCATAAGCAAAATGGGCGCGGATGAAAACTCGAAAGAGCTCCGTGAGTAAAAACAGCAGGGCCACCGGCGAGTGTTTGTGAAAACCTGAAAGGGCGCAACCTCGTTAAGGACGCTTATAGGGTCCTCTCGACCTTGTAAGGAGAAACCACCAGCGTGAGATCCTTACGACTCACAAAGGAGAAACACACTTAGGGATCCCCACGATTCCTAACGAGAAAATACACTTGCGAGATCCTCACGACTCGTAAGGTGAACTCTCTTATGGGACCCCCACGGCCCATAAGATTTGAAAGTCTTAAGTTACAGAGACCTAAACCTGTGCTTAAGAAAACCACCACAAACTTCCAATATTGCCCTACAAGTGGCTCAGTATTGACCCTAGTATACAATCCACGGGCGCGAATAAACATTTCCCAAACTAAGTCCCATCTGAAACTAGGGATATGTTTGCATGGTAAACAACCCTTCTAAATCCTCTCGACTTACAAGGAGAAAGCCCACATGTAGGATCCTTACGACTTACATAGAAACAAACACTTAGGGATCCTAACGACCCCTAAGGAGAAAATACACTTACAAGATTCTCACGACTTGTAGGGAGAAATACCTTTATGAGACCCTTACGGCCCATGAAGTCAAAAGCCTTAGCCGACAGGACCCTAACCCTGGTCGCTAAGCCTCCTTTGTTCGACAACGACAGAGGCAAATGATGATTCGCTCCTGGAAATATCCCAGTTGTAGCGGTGCTGATGCCGAAATCGGTGTCTAATTTCAGGTTTACGGCGAAAAAACCAGTAGGCCGCACATGTATGCAAAATAGCCGAAATGATGGGGCAGCTTGCAATAAAAAGCAGCAGGTAAAATGTATGCATGCAAAATAGCCGAAATGATTGGGCAACCCGTAATAAAAAGCGACGTGTAAAAATAAAACAAATAGCCGAAATGATTGGGCACCCCGAAAAATAGCCGAAATGATTGGGCAGTCGCGACCTTCGCGATATAAAAGCTGAAATGATAGAGCATCGCGGAAATAAAATAAAATAAAAAGAAGAAATGATAAAACTTTGGCCCTACAGTTAAGATCACATCGATCCCTGTATACAATCCAAGGGCGTAAACAAAGAAGGAACCATACTTTCCCAACAGGCTTCGCCAGAAGACGGAGCCAAATATCGACGGTTCAGTCCAACTCCGAAGAAACCATTATCTTCAGCAAATTCCTCGACTCACGGATATAAACACTCCTTGACGAGAGCCTTCTGATCCGCGTCGACCCGCAGAGCCACCAGTGCCTCCGTAGGAATCCTCGACTCGTTTCAAACCCCAAGGAAACAAATAATCCTTGGCGCTTGGGAAACAAATAATCCCTAGCAAACTCCTCGACTCGCGGATACAAATACTCCGTGACGAGAGGCTCCCAACCCGCGTCAACTCACAGAACCACCACTGTCTCCGTGAGAGAGTTCTCGGTTCGTTCCACCTTGCAAGATAAAGTCCCGGGCAGCAAGGATTAAAAAACTTGCTTCCTGAGCAATGGGGCCCTACAAGACAATCCAAAATGGTCTCTTGCATACTATTCACGGGTCTCACTCTCCAAAGTCGAGTTTCGACGAAGAGGGAAACAACCACTTATGGGTCCTCTCGACTCGTAAGAGGGAAGAATTCTCTTATAAGTTCCTTACGACTTATAAGAGAAAACCACACTTAGGAATCCTCACGATTCCTAAGGAGAAAATCCACCTATGGGATCCTCTCGACCCGTAGGGAGAAAAACCTCTATGGGACCCTCACGGCTCATAGAGTCAAAAGGTCTTAGGCAGCAGACCTGAACCTGCAGCCTAAGCCATCGCGATTTCTTAAGGAAGTCAGATTACTTGTTTTAGATATCCATCAATTATGGTTATTAAGACAGCCTGCTGACAATAAAAAGAAGATGACAGAAAGAATATCTGATCTACATTTGATCGGGAGTTCGTATCGCATTCATTTATGCACAAGCAGAAGACTCAAGACAAGGAATAAGACAAGCCGAAATAAAAAAAAGGGAACGGTTTCCATTCATACCGCTAAGAATTTTTACAAACATAAGAATAATGAATAAGAAACATTATTCAAATTATTACAACGGTATAACCTCAGATCCGGGGCATGGATTGAGGAAATCGAAAGTAAGGCCATCCAGAGTTCTTCTGGCCTTTCTAATTATTCTTATGCGCAGTCTTTCGCGCTCCTATGTGTCAATATCATCGGCAAGCTCCCCTGGCCTTCGATAAGCGGCAATGATCGTCGTCTGCTGGAAGACTTGGTGTAGGATGTCGACGAGGCTGTTCCGCCATTTCTTTGAGATCAGCCCTGTCAAGTGCACTGAATGCACCTTGTCTTCGGCATCATCCAGTGCGTTAAGCGGTAAAGTCTCATGAAGATCCGGAAGTGCTCTCCATATGGCTCCCAACACGACTTTCAAAAGGGCCAAACGACGAGGCAATAGCCAACCACCGCTTGCGCTCAGACGACCCATGACTTCTGCACATTCAGCGTCCGTAAACTCCTGGTTTTGTTGACGACCCTGAACGCGGATATCGTTGTAAGTAATGAACTCGTGCAAACTGTATAGGTGCACCGCCGCCATTATACCTGGAGGAAATATTACACGAAGATCAGCAATAGAAAAGCGATAACGTACATAGAGGACTAAATTCCTGAGGAGCAAGACTATGTTCAAGGATGAAATCCCCCAAACGAAAGCTCTGCTGGTTAATCGATTCTACCTAAAGAAGTTTTTTTTTCTAAAAAACTTTTAAAAAAAAGGGGAAACAAAGCAACGGAGTTCTTAAAGGCAAGAACAGAGCTCCGAAGTCTTCAAAAATGAAAATCTGGAAGATGATAAGTATCTGGAGGGGACCAAAGGTCCTATTTATAGGCATCAAGTGCCTCCTCGATTTCCAAAAGTCGTCACGGCGGTTCACCCTAATCGGAGAAAACTTCTGTTCAAATCCCGAGGCGGGAGACGAAGCAACGCTTCGTCTTCCCCCAGTCAGAGCAAAGCTCTGTCTTAAAAATTAATTTAATGAAGCAATGCTTCAGATTGTTTGCGCTGCGTAACGGGCCACATGGCGGACGCAGACGCATCAGCGCAACGCCCAAAGCAGCGCACCCAATCAGAGCGAGGCTCCTTTTCAAAATTAAAGGAAGCAACGCTTCAACTGCGCTGCGCCGTGCGCTACACAACACAGCGCAGAGGCGCTAACACAGTTGCGCTGCACCGTGCGTTGTGCGACACGTGTCATACCCTGAAGCATTCGCGTTAAACAAAATTAAAAATTCTGGAGAAATCGTTCCTACTCTTTTTAAAATAAAAAGATTTGCTTCTGTGAAACAGAAGCCCTTGGATCAAAGATCCGACGGTGAAGGGAAATTCCCCCAGATCATTCAGAAAAGGGATTTCTCTAATAAATCGAATTTGCTTCTCAATTTGCAAGACAAAGCCTCAGGCAGCAGAGGTGGGAAAACTTACTTCCTGAACAATGAGACCCTACATGTCGATCTAAAGTGGTCTCTTGTATACAATACATGGGTCTCACTCTCCAAAGTCGAGATTCGATAAAGAGGGAAACAACCACTTACGGGTCCTCTCGACTCGTAAGAGGGAAAAATTCTCTTATAGGATCCTTACGACCTATGAGAGAAAACCACACTTAGGAATCCTCACGATTCCTAAGGAGAAAATCCACCTACGAGATCCTCTCGATCCGTAGGGAGAAAAGTCTCTATGAGACCCTCACGACTTATAGAGTTGAAAAGTCTTAGGCAGCAGATCTGAACCTGCGGCCTGAGCCATCACTATTTCTTAAGAAGGTTGGGATACTCGTCCTAATCATCCGTCAATCATGGTTATTAAGGTGACATACTGATAATAAAAGAAAGAAAAGACGGAGAAATGACACAAGACATTACAAAAATGTGCATCTTTTATTCATAAGTATTGATCGAGTACAGGATACATTACGCTGAAGAATAAAAAAATATATACATATATTTTACAAATACAAATGATACAAGGAGAATTATTGGGAAGGAAGCGTCTTCCATAGGTGTCGCAATTGCTCGCATATGTCCTTCCATGCCTTTTCTTGATCGGCTACCACCGCCAGCTCTCCCTCCACTTGGGCTCGTTGCTGCAAGACCGACGCAAGCTGCTCCCTGACGACCTGATAGGAAGCTTCCCGACTTGGGATATTTCGCTCAGCTACGTCAAGCTTCCGCTTCAAGTTTAGCCCATGGGAGATGCGCTCCAAGAGACCCTCAAAGATAGTCTTCACTTGGGCAGCATTTGCCTCAACCTCAGCGCGCAGATTGGCCGTTTCGTTCGAGGTCTTTTGGCATTCCCTTAGTCTTAAAGCTGCTTCTTGCTCCAAGTGGCGGAAGTGCGAAGTGCTTTGCTCGAGCCAAGTTGTGCGTTGGGTGCTCAGGGCTAAAACTTCGGGAGAAGGGCGCATCGACTCCAGCCGATATAGACAGGCCTCGATCTCCTTGCAGTGATTAACCCAAGATCCGACGACGCCTTCGTTATGAAAATTTACGAGCGCCGCCAACATTGGATTAACCTCCACAGCGAAATCTACGGCAGAAGGGAGAGCGTCTGTGTTGAGCTCTTCGATGTACCCGCTCAGCATGCCCAAACTCATCACAGCACCCTTTGAAGATGGGCGTTTCAAGAAAGGGCCTGCCGGTGGAAGGACGCGAGACTCAAAAGGGACCGGAGCCGGAACAATAGCTGCAAAATAAAACATGGTCAAACGATGGTTCGAGAGATGTTGAAGGATTACCAAAAAGGAAATTTACTATACCAGCTGCAACAGACGGCAAAGCCGGAAGGGCCGGTAGCGCGGCAGGTCTTGCATCCCCTCCTTCGATTTGTGGCACTGCAATAAGGAAAAGAAAAAATCAGGAATCATCCCATTGCTAAAAAAAAAGGGGTGGTAAATAAAGACTTTGTAGTGAACGTATACTCACCAACGCCACTAGAGGGAGAAGCAAGTTCGGATGGGAAGGAGAAGTGCGGGAGCAACACTTGATATAGATGATCAAAGAGCACTCCTGAAAAGACGCGGTGGCATGGCGTTAGTCCATGAACTACACGTTTAAAAGATTAGCTTGTGAGTCGCAAATCCATACCTTCCAACATCCGCGATGGCACGAGGGAAGACGGGGAAGTGACCACCGCCAAAGCAGTGGTTGACGGTGCTCCTTCAAGCAGTGGAGCGTCGGCACTGGCCGCGCCTGCAAAGACAAACCTATTAGAGAAGATTGCAAGATATAAAAAAAAAGGGAAGAGAGAAAACGATAATAACTCGAAATTTACCCGACGAACTGCCAGCCGAGACTGAGGCAATTCCTTCCTCCATTGACATCAGGCCACCGCCCGTAGCCTCGTCACCCGACTCGATGGGAACCGTTGTTGTGCTCATGAGCCCGGGAGACGGCAAGGAACCGTACGCGGGGAGGGCTATGATCGGAGTATTACCAGATTCCTGGGAAAGAGCAGTTCGCTCCTCCTCAGGAATCGTGGCCGCCTCACCCGATACTCCCTCGATTTCTGCGGTCACGGTTGTCTCGTCCATCGGCACCGTGACATCTCCAGCCTCAAGCGCCTCGACTTCTACTGCCTTCGGCTCGACAATCATCTCATCTGCCGCCACTTCAGATGCGGCATCGATGACCTTCTCGGCGGCGGATCCTTCAACTTCTGTTTTAGGCGTCGTGGCCCCGACGACGGTGCTCACAGTCGGCTCGGGTTCGGCAAGTACCGCTTCCTCCATTCCCATGGGTTCGACAGTCTCCGCCTCCCCCTCAGTCGGACTTGGCCCTGCAAGATGGAATGCGTGTGAGCCAATGGCTTGATAATGCTTACAACAAGGTTCTGAAAGAAATGTTACCTGAAGAGGACTTATCGTTTGCACTCCGAGCCGCGCGCGCCACTTGCCTATGAGCAGTAGACAGGACGGCAGGGGCCTCTTCAGAAGGAGTGTCGGCACGGGGAATAGTGATACGGCCCGCTCCCGTGGCCAAAGCAGGTCTGCCCACCTTTGCTCCGGAAGGAGTGTCGGCACGAAGAATAGTGCTAGGGCCCGCTCCTGCGGCCAAAGCAGCTCTGCGCGCCCTTGCTTCGCGTCTCAACCGCTTCCGCTCCTCTCGAGCCGCTGAGACGGACGCCACTAGAGCTTCCTTGAGTGAGGCTTCCTCGTCCGTATATAGGGATGCCTCTAGATTCTTCAAGGCATCCCTCGTCATCTTGTCAAGCCGAGACTCTTGTGGCAACTTCGACGAAGCCGGGACTTCGATGACGGGCTCGGGAAGGATCCCTGCGTCAATTGATACAACCCCTGCAAAGAAACAAAAGAAGGTCAGGTTGACTATCATAAAAAGACAACAAACTTTCCTTATAAAAGAGAAAGGGGTGAAATATACCAACGCCTGCTAGGGCACGCTTCTCCTCCTCCTCCTGGAAGGTTTTCAGGGAGGCAGCAATAGCCTCTTCAGTAGAGACACCTGTTGAAAATAGAGCAAATGTTAGTTAAATATAACAATGCAAAGTGCAATAAAACGACAAATAAAGCGTCTGATGATTACCGGACTCAGCGTGTTTGCTTAACATCGCTTCAAGCCTCGCCGATCGCTCCGAAGCTGCAATGGCGGCAGCTAAATTGGTGTCCTCAGGGTCTACCACAAAGCCCTCATTGCTGCCATACTCACATATGGCCACGGCGGGAGGAGCCACAGGCTTTAAGCTAAGGATCGCGTCGAGGGATAGGGTGGACTTCTTCTTCTTCTGTCCGCCAGCTTTAGATCCACTCAGAATAGCCTTTTGCTTGGCAGTCACTTTAGGGCGGCGAGTCCCGATATCCGCTCCGGCGCCAGACCCTGGCAATACCACTTTAACCGTCTTTGTGGGAGCACGGGGCGCCGGTGGTGCATCCACCGTAGTAGGCAGTGGCAATCCACGCGGGGGGCCAACACGCGTGGTTGGTCAGCTCCGGCATCTTTTATCGGAAGGGTGACCTTGATCCTTGGCTGCAAGGGAGCTTTGCGATCACCGCCATGAGGCGCAGCCCTACGGTCAACCAACAGACGTTTCTCCATTAAAATGATTGGGCCCATAGCATGCGCATACCAGGCTACATACGGATGGATTATTTTAGGGGCACAGCTGGGCTCACTGATAAAAAAATAATAACCTGTATTGAGCCGGGTGAAATGATGCATAGCATTCCTTATTCCCCCTTGGTTGGCCGCGGGTGTTTCCAGAAAGGCTTCCATCGGGATCCCTTGATTGTAGCTCGATTGTCGGGCAAATCGATGTGGGTTATACCTCATAAAGAGAGCCGTCTCATTCTGCCTAAATACTAGGTAGCCCGGCCAAATGGAGTAAAGGTGAAGGATTTCCCAAGCCTTCAGTATAGAAGCCCCTCCCTTAAAGTCATCACGCAGCGACACCACTGATTTAGTAGTCTCGGAGCCTATGGTGATGACCTTATCCACAAAAGAGGTCTTCGCTCCGACTAGATGTGAACGCAGGAGCAGTCCCCTAGACTCCCGCGGGGGTGCAACCACAATTGAAGCCCCGACCAACCGCATGATTCTTGGGAGTCTGTATTTCTCAAAAAACGGAGGAGTCTTATGGGCACCAAACACCCCTCGCACATGCAGCTCCATCCAAGAAGTGAAGTAGTGCATCGGGAAGTTAGCAGGCTGTACCCCAGGCTCATTAGCGTCCGCCGCTACGCTAAGTCCATTGTAGAGGTAAGCCAGCCCGGCGATCCCTACTGATAACTGTAAACCAGCCGCCATTCGATGCGCCGGGTAAAAGACAGAAGACCGCATGAGGCGTGGGTGCATGGGAAGCGCGAAGCTGCATAGCCATAGACCCAAGAACCCTATGAAAAAAGTCTCCTCGTCCATGCAAGGAATGGCGATCTCTGAGAAAGGGACGTTGGCAGTGCCGGGGAGATAAAAATCACGCTGGTCATTTTCCGATGAAGGTCGGCGGTCCAAGCCGAAACCAAAGCGGTCAACAAGCTGAGCGAACTTCTCGCCCTGCTCTGATAGGAACTCCGGGCGGATAAAACGAGCAATGAAATCCGCGAACTGACGCCCCGGTCACCCGATTCCAAATGGAGTTCCTCATAAATCTCCAATATGTTCACAAAGCCCGGGTGCTGATGCTGAATGGCATTTTCCGGAGTTAAGTCAAATACAAGCTGCTTGGTGGCAAAGACGTACTCGTCAGGAGGAAGCAGCTCCTCGTAGTGCTCCCCCCTCACTGGTAGACCTGAAATCTCAACAAATTCTTCCAAAGAAATGGAGACTTCCCTATCCGCTGTCAGGAAGATGTGGGTGGGGATATTCCATTGTTCAATAAAGGCCTTTATCCACCACGTTGGAGGAGAAGGATACTCGAAAAGCGAAACGTAGACGGCCGAATATAAACCAATCTTCGTTAGATGAGTCATTTTCGCCGATAAGATGTACCGGGCCCATTGCAGATATCCGGCAAGCGGTCGCGGAGTCAGTCCAATATTATAAGCATGTCCCCACGGGCGTGCTTCACCCTGACAGATGCGCCTCCCCAGAATGTCTATAGCCGGCGGCGGTTGCACCGGGATGGCACCGATTGCAGGCTGAAGGAGGTCGTCGGAATTCCAATTTTTAACCTCCACGGCATACTCCACCGGGGGCTTGTCCGCATAAGGGATCACGGCTATGGGCTCAGAGGGCGAGGCGGAGCTAAAGCTGCAACGGCCTTGGATGATCTGGCTGTACAACCTTCCCCATAGGTGAAGTATCTTGCACTCGGGATCGTGATCTTTAATCAGAGCAAATACCACACGGTCCACTGGCGAATGTGGGAACCCTCCTTCTGAGCGAACGAAAGGGAAAGACAAATCTTCAGACATGTTTCCTGTAGAAAAAAAAATATATAACCGTTAGTGTTCCAATAAACATTTCAAAGTCCTACATCACACTACTATGCAGTGGGTAGGGGACCAAAAGGGGACCCACAAAATCAAGATGACGGCGCTTCATCTGATAAGACAGTCCCATCATTGGATGAGACTGTCAGTCAATGAAAAAGACCCCCAAGAGAATATCCTCATTGGGGGGGGGGAATCCCTAAAGACAAGGAGAAAATCTCCTCTTTTTAGAGCAAAGCTCTGTCACAGAGTGACATTTTTCAAACTCTGGTCTCAAAAGAATAAAACTTCTTAAAAATAGCCTAGCTCTGTAATAGTAATGAAAATTATAACCCCTAAGGATTAAAAGAAAAATTTTGGGATCTTAAAGATCCAGGAAAACTTTTAAGAGTTCTCCATTTATATATATATATATATATATATATATATATATATAAAGGGGGGAAATCTACATTTGATCTATGAGCAGGGCTCTGTTCATGGGTTAAAACCCAGGAGCAAGATCTCTGTAAAATTTTGAGAGCAAGGCTCTGTTGATGAAACCCCAAAGGGGTTTTCCTTTAGATCAAAGATCTATAAGAGCAAGGCTCTGTTGAAGAAACCCCAAAGGGGTTTTTCTTATATCAAAGATCTACAAGAGCAAGGCTCTGTTAATTTAATTTAATTTAATTTTTTTTTTAATTTAAATTTTTTTTACCTAGAGCGATTCTAAGTTCTGAACTTTGAAGTTCCTGGGAAAGTACAAGAGCAAGGCTCTGAAAGTTCCTAAGCAAGAGCAAGGCTCTGAAATTCAAATTCTTGAAAATGGTAAAGAATTACTAAGGACCAAGGGTCCTATTTATAGGTGTCTGCGCCCCTTCAACTGACCCCCAAGATCCAACAGTCAGGATCTTGCCACCGCTGCACTCACGTGCGCGCCACGTGAGCGCAATGGTGGGGGGGGGCATTTGTTCCCCCAATCAGAGCAAGGCTCTGTTTGAATTTCAAAAATTCAAAATTTTGAAGCAAAGCTTCAGATCCCGTGCGCTGCGCGCAATTTGCCACGTGTCAGAAGTTGACTCGGCAGCACAACGCCAAGGCAGTGCGTCCAATCAGAGCAAGGCTCTTTAAAAAGCAAAAGCAACGCTCAGTTGCGCAAGCGCTGCGCTGCGTGACACGTGTCTGCGCAGTTGCGCAAAAACAACTGCGCAAGCGCACCGCTGCGCGACACGTGTCTGCGCAGTTGCGCAAACGCTGTTGCGCAAGCGCACCGCTGCGCGACACGTGTCTGCGCAGTTGCGCAAGCACAACTGCGCAAGCGCACTGCTGTGCGACACGTGTCTGCGCAGTTGCGCAAACACTGTTGCGCAAGTGCACTGCAGCGCGACACGTGTCTACACAGTTGTGCAAGCACAACTGCGCAAACGCACCTCTGCGTGACACGTGTCTGCGCAGTTGCGTGACACGTGTCTGCGCAGTTGCGCAAACAATGTTGCGCAAGTGCACCGTTGAGCGACACGTGTCTGCGCAGTTGCGCAAGCTCAGCTGCGCAAGCGCCTTACTGCGCGACACGTGTCACGCACTGGTGAGTTGCGCAACAACAGAATGAAGATTTAAGGAAATTTTTTGTCTGTTCTTGTTAAAACAAGAAGATTTCTTCTGTAAAACAGGGGCCTTTGGATCAAAGATCCAACGGTGGGGAAAACACCCCAAATCACTCAGAAAAAGATCTTTTTAACAAATTTAACTAATTTTTGAGCACTATAAAAAGGACCCCAGACCTCATTTCAAAGGCATCATCTGGTTTTAAAAAAAAAAAGAAGAAGAAAGAAGAGAACTCTTGAGAACTCCTTGAGAATACAAAAAAAAGAGAAGGTAAAAACCTTTGAGATAAGAGAAAATTCTCTTAAAGAATAGACCATTGATCTAAAGAACAAGATCAGTGATCTTCAATAAATAAATAAAAATAATAAAAAATAGTGCCTTGCACTTGCTATGAACCTCTGGTTCTCTGAGACAGAAAGAAAGAAAAAGATTTCTTTCTTTTCTTTGATCTAAATTTAGATCAAGGAATTAAAAAGTGCTCTGCACTTCTTTTCTTGAATCTAAAAGATTCTTGGTGCTTTGCACAAATGCAATGCATTACTTGAAGGGCCAGGCCCAAATCAAAAAGACCCAGAAGGCCAAAATAAATTGCAAAGTAATAAAAGGGCTGGGCCCAAATAAAATTGATGCTCTGCATCAGAGCCCAAAACAAATTGATGCTCTGCATTCTTTCTGGGCAAAGCCCAAATAAAAGTAAAAAGAAATGCAAAAGCAATGTTGGACATTTTCAACTGGACTTAGCCCAATCGTGGCCATAAGTCCTTAAATTAAATTGACTGAGCAAAATGGCTCTCCTAAACCAATTTACGTCCGGTTCGAGGGTACATCTCCGAACTCCTTTGACATCCATCGTTGTAATTCCTCAACGACGTCAAAGAGGTGACGGGTCCCAACGACCACACACCCATATGGACTGCGGGGTCCTTAAACTCATGGACTGAGACGTCCTTAAACTAACATCGGACCGAGACGTCCTTAAACTAACATCGGACCGAGACGTCCTTAAACTAACATCGGACCGAAACGTCCCTAAACTAATATTGGAACGAAACGTCCTTAAACTAATATTGGACTGAAACGTCCTTAAACTAATAATGGACTGAGATGTCCCTAAACTAATATCGGACCACCACGTCCCTAAACTGGCACAATAGGGCCCAAACGCTCTTTTGTCGGATCTAAACGGTCCCGTCTAAGTTGTTCTTAGCCCCCAAATACGGTTAACGTATCCTTAGATATTTAAATAAACGATAAAACTCCAAATCAACTTTGGTTCAAGGGTACATCTCTGAACTCCTCTGACGCCTGTCGTTGTAATCCCTCAACGACGTCAGAGAGGTGACGAGTCCCGATGACCAAATATTAAATCGATCACTACGTCAAGTCGATCTTAGTCCAAAACAGGACTAACGTATCCTTGACGAACGTTTAAGTTGATCTTAGCCGCAACGTGACTAATGTACCCTTAAACTAAAACACCAAACCCAAATCTAAGTAAACACGGATTTGGACTAATCCACATCCTACGGGCGACGGCATTACTCAGTCTCCGTATACAATCCACGGGCAACCACAAACAAAACAAACACACACGACACGAAGTGAAATTCTGGAGAAGGAGAAAGTTGTTACCGCGATGCGGTAGCGTAATTAACTGCAGGGGCTTGCTCCTGCAGGGAAGAGCGTCCCCACAATCAAAAACCCTTCACCCTGAGGGGGAATCTGACGAAGTCTGCTACATCGGCCGCATCCGTCTAAACCTCCGATACACGGTGCCGTAAATCAACTCGGCATCTTCGGAGAGGTGGACGGATAGCACCTTTTAGCATCTGCCCCGAATCTCAGGCCAGACGTCCTAACGTCTCGGCCGCCGTTCGGAGGGGAACAACACTTATTTAATTGGAACCAGATTCTAATCATGCAGCTGTTTCCAGTGCATATCATCTTTAATGGAGAAAGGCTATTCAGCATTACTCAACTTAGGAATCCATCCAATTATGAGTAACCGGAAAGAGAAACAAGTTTCTCAAAACTTTTACTATCATCTGAATACCAATCACAAGTATCTACATCTTCGATCTCTTTGAAGAATCCCGATACTTGCGACATCTGGTTCTCTACTTTATTCTTATACCCACAACTTCTCAAAACTTAGACCTTGTATTTCTACGAAACACTTGTCTAAATACCAGGGAAGTCATAAGTAGACAGAACAAAGTACGAGGACCTACCCCTTTTACCTGATGGACACTGGACAATATACAATCCTCTGTATAAGTCCGCTGAGTTGAATAACTCAAAACCTGTGCGTTGTAGGTTGAAAACTGTACCCTGGCGATTTCCTCAAATATCACCAATTACAACGAATTCCGATATAATGAGGATGATCACCTAATTCTCAATAACTTTCTCCCACTCATCATCTGTAAAACCATACAAATATGAGAAAGAAACCTGGTGAATACACATCGTGGAGTAAGTATCTAATCGAGAAAACAGTTTTTCATTAACTATGCACTGAAACATGAAAATGTTTCGTAGGGGTATCCTGGTATTCATAGTAATGCCTCTTCCATAATCCAATTCATGACTTTAACCGTATATTTCTTTGCCATCTCTCCAAATCTCTTTATTTGTCTTTAGTCGTTACCTTCTGTACACCATCGTTAGGCTAAATGGTTTTCTTCATTCCCTACCGTTCGGCACCAGCCTATGGTTTGGAAGAAGACTATCCAGTAAGCATAATAGGTGTACCATCCTAAACCAAGGAGTACTCGTAACTGAGAGAAGGTGATGATAAAAGACAACTGAATAATACCTTATTCTTTTAAAGGTGAAATAGGAGTGGCGATGAAGTACTCGGTTTGGTCTTGAATGATAACAGTCGCAACTTACTTTGCCCTCTTTCTAATCCCTTTATTTTTTCTTTACATATTACCTTCTGTACACCCTACTTAGGCTAATTGGTTTTCTTCATTCCTTACCTTTCGGCGCCTGCCTATGGTTTGGAAGAAGACTATCCAATAAGCGTAATAGGTGTACTCTCCTAAACCAAGGAGCCCTCGCAACCTGAGAGAAGGTGATAATAAAAGACAACTGAATAAACCAATTCTATTTCTCCTGAACCTTGATCCATCCTCGAAGAAGTCCCTTTGAGTTCGTATATAACCATATGATGGATCTATCCAATGGAAGTGGATGTCCGTAGTAATACGGGTGTTCTGAGAAATACAAAGGGTAAAAGAAGGAGTGGCAGTGACTTATGCAACATAGACAATCCAAAAGCCAGTATTTTAAGAAGGTTCGGTCAAGTTGGTCACTTAGTCATAGTCTAGGGTCGGTCAAAAGTCGCTGCCAAAGAGAGAGAGAAAAGAAACACTCTGCGTGCACTCTAAACTAGATCAAAATGGTTATCACTTTATCTAATCCGGAAACCTCCCACTGTACTGTCAAATTCTCCCCCAAACCTGAAAGAAGAATCAATCGGGATTACCCGAAGAGTAAACCAACTCATCAGTGGGAATCGGGATCCAACTCTCATCGCATGATAACGTGACGGAATCCACTCGCGTTATCACACTCCAGAAGGTATGCGCATGCCTGGCAAGTTTCAGTTTCTTTAGAAACTCCCGATATGATTTTTACCCCATGCTCTTATTATCGTGACTAAGGGCCAACCCATCATAAGTCACATGTCAAGTTCTTCCCATCATTATCTTGTTAATTTGAACCCACCCGTACTCGCCCTTGACTAAGGGCCAACAAGGCTGTACGACATGTAAGTGCACGGCGGCGGCCCGGCCGTCAATCCGACGGCCAAACGCGGAAACGGTGATAAACTTTAATTTTTGCGGACTTAGCAAACCGGCACCACCGCGCACTAAACCCCGGATCATGCCATTAAACTAGTCTAAGCTAACAAGAGAATGAGTTAGAGATATACCGACTGATCCGAGTCCTCCGGTCTTCATCTCCACTCCGATCTCTTCGCGGGATCTCCGGTCGTCGCCTCCTCGCCGGAAGGGCACCACGTCGCCTGCATCTTTTACGGGATCCCGCCTCTTGACCGAGACAACTCGGGCGCGAAGTTGGCTAGCCGACGCGTCCAAGGTTTGCTATAGGTATAGTGTAGAAGCTTGTCTCTTTTGGGGTTATGAGGTTGCCATTTCTTTTGGAGGAATTTTGCACTAGACTTTCATTGATGCAAGATGGAGAAAATGAGCATGCATGGAAAAAGAGCTCGGTCACCCAAAGAGCTCTCTGGAAAAATATCAAAAATAAAGCAAGCTCTGATGAAAGTGTGCATGAATCAATTCCATTGAAATAAAACCATGCTTATATTGAAATCATTCACAGCACACACTTATGCACAATGTTGCCAAATAAAATAAAATTAATTAAACAACCACCCTTTTAAAAACCCATCATTCCAACAGTGGCAGTGGCCGGCCCATACCCAATTCCCATCACCAAAACCATACTCTATCAAGTCATAATTAATGCAAGAATGGTGCAAAAGAAAAGATGCTCTCAAAAAAAACTTTTTGCAATAAACCCCCTCCTCAAAGTGTTATTTGCAAACTTGCAAATAACCCCCTCCATCGGAAAAGTCCGGCCGGGAAAGAACAAAGGAAAACCGGCCGGAACGGAATGCAAACTGGCAACTCCAGAAAACTGGTCCCGTAATAAATTACAGGAAAACCCCGATACTGTGCATACACACCCGCATCTGTATTCCGTCCGGATACAAATGCAAAGAGACAAAACTACACTATCAAATACTAGGATCCGGCTTAAGCCAAAGCCGGCTAGTAAAAACCGTCCGATCACGATCCGTGCAATACCGCTCGTATCTGATCGAACCCTGCCATATCTCCATACGGCCTCTACAGCATTTCGCCCGAAAGCTTGAGTAACTGAAAGTGTGGTGGACTCTAAAGACTCGTCAATACTATGGCTGTGGATTTAACCACTAGCACGTCAGAGGTATAAGCCAATACGTGACGGGCCACCAGCTATTGACCAAAAGGGACGTCGATGAACGAACTCATCCTGACACCCTACTGAGCCTGTCGGTGACAATATCCGTACAGTCCGGTCCGTTCGTCTATGAGCATCGCATGTCGGGCCTAGGGGGTTGGTAAAAGTCAGACCCCCAAAAGCGGTACAAGTCGTGTCGGAGTGTAGCCCAGAACACCCTGAGATACTACTGGAATACCTACCAGTAAATCTCCTGCCTTGGCCAAGGACTTCGTGTAATGGCTCTCCTAGACACAGCGCGACCTCACCCCCAATAACGGGAGAGACGAACCCCTGAAGATCCGCTCACTGCCTCCATGTGGCTCGGGACTGTACCCAACTAAAACCTGTTTGCACGACTCCTTTGAGCCGTGGTAGGGAAGTAATCAAAGTACAGTGGAACTCACACGAGACAAATGACGATCCCCAGGTCGATGAACTAACCTGTACACATGTCACCTGGGAACTGCTATCTGACGTAAGGTATAAGACCAACTAGCATGTTCCCGGCGAGTCCTGTCCGGTGTACTCATAACCCAATGAGCACCTGTATACATCTTAGGTGAACCAACTGACACCAGTGGCTTGTGAGACCGGCCACCGCCCCTCGTCGGGGTCTCGACTGTATACACTAGTCTACTCTGGAGAATCGATGCCCTGTCTCGAAACTCCTACGACTAGGGACCTTTTAAGGATGCGCTTATAGACTCCAGCTCTCACTTATATGATCGCCCTCATACTGCTGGCAGTCAAGCAAGAATCCTAGGGGCTCTATCAACGTGCAATAGCGACATGTCATGTCACCTAAAGCAGTACACGATGATAAAGGTAAACCAGATAGCATACTATCATCTTGAGTAAGACTGTCCTACCGGGATAGGTCCTCCCTCAATCATTGCAATCACGTGCCTGTGATCCAATAATTGACTCTGAGGGCACTATCTCCAACAATCTCCCACTAGCACTCAAGGCTAATTATTGCGATGTCGCATACTCACAGCCCGTGTGATACCGAACACCCAACTCCTCTACTAGTCAGTCTCACAAAAACCGTTTGTGAAACTATTGCGTTCGAGGAATAGCATCAGTGAGTGGATCCGCCTGTGGTGTTTCTTTCTATGTCTCTCTATATCTCATTTCGCGGAGAAAGCCATCTCCCGAAATGAGCAATACCTGTCTTAGAATGTCTGGATGTCTGATGGGACCTAGCTCATAAATGAACTCCAAATCCAAACTTCTTAGACTGTATCGTCAACTGAACTTAATCAGTATCCTGCGCCATGCCACCCTCAGTATTGCCTTGGACCACCTGTCCAAAATACTGCCCCTCGTCAGAAGGAAAACTATATCTCTGACAACCTCCTTGTCGTCCATGTTACCTTGGAAGCCTGGAATGATAACTGTCTCCCGAATGAGGCTGTCGTTACCATATCCCTAGAACATCCACTTATGTTCTAAAACTGCTTCCGACTGTTCCTCCAGGATTGGATCAATATCAACTTATTGCATCTAGTGCAAGAACAACATTTGGTGTGGTACTTGACATCTCATAATTGACTCAATTGCCTAAGCAAGTGATCTGCCAATCATGCACATCCCTCTCTACTTTAGTCTATAAGACACCTTTAGAGAGGGTGACTCCATCACCTGCAGGTACACTACCGTGCCAGGAGTCGTCCATTCTAAATACTCTTAGAATGTTATCAAAGTACCCTGATTGGGAAACCACCCAAATCTAGATCTAAAACCATAGATCCAGTAACCAGTATGTCTGACATAATGTCCAAGTCCTTTGTGGAGAAAACACTGTGTGACGACCAAAGTATAACCGATCATAGTATAGGAATATCACTTCCTACTACCTTCTCAACAGATCCATCCCCTATTGTGATGACGTCAAACCTATGACTGTCATATCAGAAATAGATGATCTATCTCCGCTACATCTGCTTTAGTCTATAAATAGACATAAGCCTGATGTCCACCAATGCTTCCGCTGCTCCCACTGACTACGACAACCCTCTGGCAGAGTCATATAGGCGTACACTTCTAAAACTAGTTTAAAACGACGCTATACTCATCCTCCTGCCGGGTCTCGCAGCCTGGAACAACAACAATGGCAAGTGTGGGTAAACAAGAACTTCCCTGTCACCGTCCTTGAGGCTACCGGAGTACCTCTCGGGTGCCTGAAGTTACCCACCTTATCTGCGGAGTGGCCAATGGAATGTCAAATCAGATTGAATCTTTAGGTTCCTTATCAAATCTTCGGTAATCGTTTGCGGTTCTGGAATCACTTCCAGTTCTACCATACTCCCACTACTGTTTTTGAAAAAATCCATTTTTAATAAAACTGTGGCGAGTCTAGAACAATATTTCTATTGATCTGCCAGATGGTAGAAAATCAACCCTCGTCATAGTCTGGGTCAACCCACAAACAGCCATTACAGAAACATGCCTTGAGTTGTCCAGTGTCTGGTTTTAATCATAAGCCGGACAACTCCCCGTACCTTAACAACGTTAAGATATGAACTGTTCTATATCCAATATAAAACCAGAGGCACTGATTTAATTTAACCAGATTCAAATCATGCAGCTGTCTCCAGTGCATGTTAACTAAATGGAGAGAGGCCGATCAGCGTTACTCAACTTAGGAATGCTTCCAATTATGAGTAACCTGAAAGAGAAGCAATTTCTCTTTATCATTACTATCAACTGAATACCATACACAAGTATCTACATCTTCGATCACTTTGAAGAATCCCGATACTTGCTATACCTGGTTCTCTACTCTATTCAAATACCTATAACTCCTCAAAACTTAGACCCTGTGTTTCTCCGAAACACATGTCTAAGAACCAGAGAAGTTAAAAGTAAACAGAACATAGTATGAGGACCAACCCCTCTGTCCTAATGGACACTGGACAACATACAATACTCTGTATAAGTCCGCTGAGTCTAACAACTCTTTCACTGTGTGTCGTAGGTTGAAAACTGTACTTATGGTTAAGAAGAATTACACCGCTGTTTAATGCTCCTTACCTAACCATCCACTGATGTAGGTAAATGTCATCGACATAATATCAAAAGGTATATCTCACTCTATGAAAATAGACGTACAGATATATCAATTTGAAATTGGTGCACTACAGCAGATATTCAAAACCAAATATTTGCAGACCGGCAAACAGCCCAGGTGATCTCCTCAAATATCACCGATTACAACGAATCCCGATATAATGAGGATGATCACCCAATTCCCAATGACTTACTCCCACTCATCATCCGTAAAACCATACAGATGTGAGAATCATACCTGGCAAATACATACCCTGGAGTAAGTATCTAATCGGGAAATCAGTTTTCTTTAACAGTACACAGTGAAACTGAAACATTGAAATGTTTCGTTTGGGTATCCTGGTATTCTTAGTAATGCCTCATCCATTATCCAGATTCACAACTATAACCGTATAATTCTTTGCCACCTCTCCAAATCCCTTTATATGTCTTTAGTCATTACCTTCTGTACACCCCTTTAAGCCAAATGGTTTTCTTCCTTCCCTACCGTTCGGCACCAGCCTATGGTTTGGAAGAAGACTATCCAAAAAGCATAAAGGGTGTACTGTCCTAATCCTAGGAGCACTCGCAACGCGAGAGAAGGTGAAGATAAAAGACACCTGAATGTACTTTATTCCTATTTTTCCTGAACCAGGATCCATCCCCGAACTGGAACGAGTTCCTTTCGAGTTCGTATATAACCATACGATGGATTATCCAATAAACTGGGATCTTCGTAGTAATACGGAGTGTCCTGGAGAAATACAAAGGTGATTTAGGATTGGCGAAGAAATACTTGGTTTGGTCGTGAATATCAGTCGCAATTTACTTTGCCCTCTTACTAATCCCTTGCTTTGTCTTAATCTTAATACCTTCTGCACATCGTTTAGGCTAATTAGTTTTCTTCATTCCCTACCGGTCGGCACCAGCCTATGGTTTGGAAGAAGACTATCCAATTTGCACAATGGGTGTACTACTCCTAAACCAAGGAGTACTCGCAACCTGAGAGAGGGTGAAAAGAAAAGACAACTGAATAATCCTATCCGTTTTCTCCATAACCGGAAACCATCCTCGAATTCCTTCGAGTTCGTATCTAACCATACGATGGCTTTGTCCAATGGAAGTGGACGTTCGCAGTAATACGGGGTGTCCTGGAGAAAAGGGTAAAAGTAGGAGTGGCAATGAGGTCTGCAACTCTGACAATCCAAAAGTCAGTGTTAAGAAGGTTCGGTCAACTTGGTCTCTGAGTCGTAGTCTTAGGGTCGGGTCAATGGTCGCTGTCAGAGAGAGAGAAAAGAAACACTCAGCGTGCACTCTACCCTAGATCAGAATGGTTACCAATTTATCTAATCTGGAAACCTCCCACTGTACCTCAAATTCTCCTCCAAACCTGAAAGAAGAATTAGTCGGGGTCAATCGAGGAGTAAACTAACTCATCAGTGGGAATCGGGATCCAACTATCATCGCATGATAACGTGACGGAATCCGCTCACGGTATCACACTCCAGAAGGTATGCGTATATCTGGCAAGTTTCAGTTCTTTTGAAACTCCCGATGTGATTTCTGCCCCATGCTCTTATGACCTTGGCGTGAGGTCAAAATATCATAAGTCACATGTCAAGTTCTTCCCATCATTATCCCGGTTAATTTGAACCCACCCGTACATACCCTTGACGTAGGCCAAAATAGTAGTACGACTGTCCCAAACCAACGCATCTATCTATGCTGCAGATAAATACCCGGCAGCTACCAAACACTATGCCTTGGCGTGAGGTCAAAATACATAGCATGAATACTACCAAATATTTAACTGAAATGATGGAGGGCTACGAATGGTTTCTGGCGAAAACCTTTAATGTAATGAACTTGATCTCGTTGAAGGAACGGATAGCTTTTTAGAAAATATAGTGACGAAAACCTTTACTAAAGAGGTCACTCCCGGTGAAGGGATCTCGGCTCTTTCCCCGTAGAATGGGGTGCAGGATATTCCAACTGAATACCACGGTGCAAAGCAAAAGTAATCGGCTATAGTGAAGTTAATGCCCTGACGCAAACTTCTGTCCAAGGGGTCACTCCCGGTGAAGGGATCTCGGCCCTTGCCTCGTCGACTGAGGAGCAGGATATTCCAAATGAATACCACGATGCAAAACAAAAGAGAACGTCTTTGCAATAACAGCTTTTTGAAAAGTGTTCCAACAACATCAGAATAGGTTTGTTTAACTTGCATTCATCCGAATCAATGCAGTCCCATCAATTGATCACACCACAAAGAACGAAAATATACTGACGTACGTATATGCCATCCGCATTCGCCACTGGGTCCCGTCATCACCCGTTAGGTTAGCTTACTAACGGCAGAGCGGGGACTGGACTAGCGCGGATGAAAAGCATATACAACATCTACTAATATATATACCAATATATTATATTCGCTCAAGGCGTGATAAAAATGCAACACCACAGAAATGTACAGCATCACAGAACAATACAGATATCTGGGATCCCCGGGTTTCACAGAGCCACTACTGAAACCCGACATTCCCCTGGTCGTGTGGATAGCCTGTGCAATGAAATCCTAGACCCTTACGGGCGCGGCAAGTCACCCGCCAAAACCTGAAGCGAGGCAGCCCCCTTCAGCTCCGTGAATGGACCACCCAGCACTCCACGGAATCCGGCAACTTGGACACCCCTCCTGGGTCAACCTGTACCCCCTACGAGTGCGGCGAATAGCCCGCTAATCCCAGAGTGAAGCCCCCTCCGTCCCAATACCATGAGATGCGGGCTTGTTGCCCTCCATAACCCGGCTATCCGTGCACCCCTCCGCGTGGTAATCATAGTACAGAAAGTAAAATATACATGCACCGGGTGCATCGACCGCAACCAGGTCGTGCCCAAAAAGAATAATACAAACAGGCAGTGACGGCAGTCCCCATGTCGGACGCTCGCCCCGCAATTTCAAATGTACATAATACAACAAAAACTGTACTAGCATTGCATCCAGGCTATCCCCACCGACCGATCCGCAACATCACAGCATAAACATAGAACATCAACGTGAAAGTCACGTTCGCAAATCCGTCTAACCGGGCTATAGCAGTAAGACTGGATTTACCGATCGAGTGACATTCACGGTCGCAGATATAATGTAAATACTGTGAAAAATGTGTTTAAAATTTTCCGATTGATCAAAAATTAACAAGTGGGCCCCCAATCAAAACTGTAGCACTCACAGAAAACCTGGGCCCAATTTTAATATTCCAAAACCCATATTTTAAGCCCAGAAAGCCTCTGTAAAAAATTGGTGCAGTGATCTCCACAGTGTGCGGCGGAAGGGCGGCGGAATGGGGGTTTGTGCGGCGGTTCCGCGCTCCAACTGTGGATTCACTTCATCGAAATTTTACAGAGTTCTTAGATTTTCCAGTACATCAATATTTTACAACCTGAAAAATTTTTCGAGACCAAAATATTTCAACAGAAACTGATGTGAACAAAAATGCAAGTTTTGGAATTTTGGTCGATCGGAAATGCAAAACACATCAAACGAAGCTAGACGAAGTTAATGGCGAGGCTCTGATACCACTGTAAGTGCACGGCGGCGCCCCGGCCGTCAATCCGACGGCCAAACGCGGAAACGGTGATAAACTTTAATTTTTGCGGACTTAGCAAACCGGCACCACCGCGCACTAAACCCCGGATCATGCCATTAAACTAGTCTAAGCTAACAAGAGAATGAGTTAGAGATATACCGACTGATCCGAGTCCTCCGGTCTTCAACTCCACTCCGATCTCCTCGCGGGATCTCCGGTCGTCGCCTCCTCGCCGGAAGGGCACCACGTCGCCTGCATCTTTTACGGGCTCCCGCCTCTTGACCGAGGCAACTCGGGCGCGAAGTTGGCTAGCCGACGCGTCCAAGGTTTGCTATAGGTATAGTGTAGAAGCTTGTCTCTTTTGGGGTTATGAGGTTGCCATTTCTTTTGGAGGAATTTTGCACTAGACTTTCATTGATGCAAGATGGAGAAAATGAGCATGCATGGAAAAAGAGCTCGGCCACCCAAAGAGCTCTCTGGAAAAATATCAAAAATAAAGCAAGCTCTGATGAAAGTGTGCATGAATCAATTCCATTGAAATAAAACCATGCTTATATTGAAATCATTCACAGCACACACTTATGCACAATGTAGCCAAATAAAATAAAATTAATTAAACAACCTCCCTTTTAATAACCCATCATTCCAACAGTGGCAGTGGCCGTCCCAAACCCAATTCCCATCACCAAAACCATACTCTATCAAGTCATAATTAATGCAAGAATGGTGCAAAAGAAAAGATGCTCTCAAAAAAAACTTTTTGCAATAAACCCCCTCCTCAAAGTGTTATTTGCAAACTTGCAAATAACCCCCTCCATCGGAAAAGTCCGGCCGGGAAAGAACAAAGGAAAACCGGCCGGAACGGAATGCAAACTGGCAACTCCAGAAAACTGGTCCCGTAATAAATTACAGGAAAACCCCGATACTGTGCATACACACCCGCATCTGTATTCCGTCCGGATACAAATGCAAAGAGACAAAACTACACTATCAAATACTAGGATCCGGCTTAAGCCAAAGCCGGCTAGTAAAAACCGTCCGATCACGATCCGTGCAATACCGCACGTATCTGATCGAACCCTGCCATATCTCCATACGGCCTCTACAGCGTTTCGCCCGAAAACTTGAGTAACTGAAAGTGTGGTGGACTCTAAAGACTCGTCAATACTATGGCTGTGGATTAAACCACTAGCACGTCAGAGGTATAAGCCAATACGTGACGGGCCACCAGCTATTGACCAAAAGGGACGTCGATGAACGAACTCATCCTGACACCCTACTGAGCCTGTCGGTGACAATATCCGTACAGTCCGGTCCGTTCGTCTATGAGCATCGCATGTCGGGCCTAGGGGGTTGGTAAAAGTCAGACCCCCAAAAGCGGTACAAGTCGTGTCGGAGTGTAGCCCAGAACACCCTGAGATACTACTGGAATACCTACCAGTAAATCTCCTGCCTTGGCCAAGGACTTCGTGTAATGGCTCTCCTAGACACAGCGCGACCTCACCCCCAATACCGGGAGAGACGAACCCCTGAAGATCCGCTCACTGCCTCCATGTGGCTCGGGACTGTACCCAACTAAAACCTGTTTGCACGACTCCTTTGAGCCGTGGTAGGGAAGTAATCAAAGTACAGTGGGAACTCACACGAGACAAATGACGATCCCCAGGTCAATGAACTAACCTGTACACATGTCACCTGGGAACTGCTATCTGACGTAAGGTATAAGACCAACTAGCATGTTCCCGGCGAGTCCTGTCCGGTATACTCATAACCCAATGAGCACCTGTATACATCTTAGGTGAACCAACTGACACCAGTGGCTTGTGAGACCGGCCACCGCCCCTCGTCGGGGTCTCGACTGTATACACCAGTCTACTCTGGAGAATCGATGCCCTGTCTCGAAACTCCTACGACTAGGGACCTTTTAAGGATGCGCTTATAGACTCCAGCTCTCACTTATATGATCGCCCTCATACTACTGGCAGTCAAGAAAGAATCCTAGGGGCTCTATCAACGTGCAATAGCGACATGTCATGTCACCTAAAGCAGTACACGATGATAAAGGTAAACCAGATAGCATACTATCATCTTGAGTAAGACTGTCCTACCGGGATAGGTCCTCCCTCAATCATTGCAATCACGTGCCTGTGATCCAATAATTGACTCTGAGGGCACTATCTCCAACACGACTGTCCCAAACCAACGCATCTATCTATGCAACATATGAACACCCCAGCAGCTACCAATCACTATGTCCTAGCTAAGGGCCAGACCAACATAGCTCGAATACTACTGACCATTCATATGAAATGACGGAGGGCTACAGCTGGTTTTTGGCGAAAAACCTTTAACGTAATGAACTTGATCTCGTTGAAGGAACCTGATAGCTTTTTATAAAAGTATAGTGGCGAAAACCTTTGCTAAAGAGGTCACTCCCGGTGAAGGGATCTCGGCTCTTTCCTCGTGGAATGAGGTGCAGGATATTCCACTGAATACCGCGATGCAAAGCAACATGTAATCGACTATAGTGAAGTTATTACCCTGACGCAAACTTTTGCCCAAGGGGTCAGTCCCGGTGAAGGGATATCGGCCCTTGCCCCGTCGAATGAGGTGCAGGATATTCCAACCGAATACCACTGTGCAAAACAAAAGGAAACATCTTTGTAATAACACTTTTTAAATTGTTCCAACAACATCCAAACAGGTTTGTTTTACATTGCATTGATCAGAATCAACGCAGTCCCATCAATCAATCACACCAGAAAAGAACGAAAATAAAATGTACGTATATGCCATCCGCATTCGTCACTGGGTCCCGTCATCACCCGTTAGGTTACTTAACTAACGACAGAGCGGGGACAGAACTAGCGCGGGTGTAAAACATATACAACATCTAATAGTATATAAACCAATATACAATAATCGCTCCAGGCGTGATAATATGCAACATTACAGAAAAGTAATAAGCATCACAGAACAATACAGATAATCTGGGATCCCCGGGTTTCACAGAGCCACTGCGGAAACCCGACGTTCCCCTGTCGTGTGGATAGCCTGTGCAATGAAACCTAGACCCCTACGGGCGTGTTCACACCAGAATATTGCATTATTATATTCCCCATTCTTATTCATTTAATAAATAAACAGGTGCTTTTGATCCATGTTTGCTACATATTACAGGTTACAGGTTCGTGGATCTAAAACAGTGAAGACGATGAAAAGACGATGCAAAAGTGGACTTTAACCAACAAATAGAAGACTCTTGATGAAGCCTACATCGAAAGACAGTTCACAATTAACAAGGCAACTCAAGGTCCAAAAATACAAAGCGGACGGTTAAAAATCCATTGCAAATGGTTCACTGAAGATCTGGAGCTAATGTAGAAGCCCAATTGACAAAAGAACATAAGAACCAGAAGCCCAAAAAGTTCCAGAACATAACCCAAAAATTTCAGCAGCTAAGCTCATCAAAGGGCCGCGGAACCACGGCCTAAGCCCACCAATGCCGCGGTTCCGCGGCCAGAAGAAGAGAAAAGAAAAATAATTTTTTACCAAATGTTTTGGCGGCGCTGAAAAGTTGAGGGCTATTTTTGTAAATTTAGACATGCGGTGCAAAATGTAACCTAGGGTTTCCTATTCTCTATAAATAGGAACTCTAATCATTGTAATTCTTTATGCCTCCCTATGCCTCCTTTTAATAATAAATTTTAGAATTCTTTTGGAGAGTATCGGTGTTTCTTTTCAATTCATGAATTCAGATCTGACTACCCTGCGTTGATGATTGGAGAGATGCATCTGTAAGTAGATTTAATTCCTTGCTCTAGTTTAGATTTTAATTCTTGCCCTAGGTAATTTTTATTCTCTGCCCTAGATAAATGTTCTTCAATTCTCTAATGAGTAGTTTCCTCGCTTGTTAGGGTTAGGAATGGGGAAGGATTTGAGAGACGAAGATCTCTCATCTCTTTTCTTTGCCAATCTTTTATGAAAATTAGAACTCCATGCATACCTTCTTATTCCGCTCCCTACGGCACTCTACCCTCGAGGTAACGGTGATTCCGTAGTCTAAAGGCCCGGATTTTAAGGTTTTCCATGGAGGTTAGGGGAAAGATTAAGAAAGGAAGGACAAGGATCTAGAGAAAGAATCAATCTTCCCAATCATCCTAATCCCCTTTGTTAAGATTTACCATAACACTAATATGATATCTTTAATTAAAGGCAATGGAAAGAGATGTAGATTTTTGTTTACCAAATTTTCCCTAAACCTAATCATAGCAAGTTTCTAGTCCTAGTATCATACAACGTCAATTTTTAGATTTTATAATTAATCCGAACACCCTTCGGAATTAACTCGTTAGCGTGACTAGAAAATTCACAACATCCCTGTGGACCGACCCGTACTCACCGGCTAGCTACAAAGCGACGCCGTTCTTGACTGCGGTTACAAATATTTTTGATCTATCTTTTAGAAAGCGCAAGCACGCTAAATCATTCAAATCAAATGGCGCCGTTGCCAGGGATGGCGTAGAACTTTCCTTTTCGCAATATCGGGTTAATCATAAAATTTAAAAAATCATAAAAATCTAAAAAACCCAAAAATTATAAAAATATATCAATTGTTATTTGGAAAGGGTACTTTGTTGTGTGAAATTTTGCAGGTACAAAATCAGATCTGGAAATTTCCAGAAAGCGAAACAGAAATCAGAAGATCAGAATAGAGGGGGATTTTCAAAACGAAACAACTGAAAAATTCTCGAGACGTGAGCCTCCCACTAGACCGTGATTCCGCGGCAAAAACAGCCTTCTGCCGCTCTTCCGCGGCACTCTGGTGAAATCTCGGGATCTGCGCCCGCTCCGAAGCCGTGTTTCCACCGCGCCAAGCCGCTCATACCGCGGATCCGCGGCCCACCTGTGTTATCAGCTGGAGAAAATTGCACTGTAAGTTCCTCTTTTCTTGCTCTGGAAATCTAGATAAATATTTTCTGAATAATGCCTGCAAGATTTTGTGTGCTTTAAAAATATATTCTCTTCCATATAACAAGTCTTGTGCAGGATTTTTGGGCCCCGCTCAAAATAGAAATTGATTGCAAGTAATCTTTTTTGTTGCATATCTTTTCTCAAATATCTTTTTGCAACATTTTTTTCCAAATAAAGATTCTTGTGATATGCTTAAGATAATAACTGATTGCAGGTAATATATTTTCGGTTGCATATCTTTAATTAAAAATCTTTTTGCAACAAAATTTTTCCAAATAAAGAGAAAGAAAAAAATTAATGAAAAATGAAAATAAAAAGGACAAATATTTTATAGAACTTGCAAAATTTTTTAGCCCCAAATAAATCCTTGCACCATCCAACCTTCCTTTTTGTCACCTTTCTTCTTTTAACATGGGTACCCCACATAAAAAATCATTAGCCGAACTTTGGTATCCCGAACCTAATTTTGCATCATATGTCAATGTGTTCGGTCAATTTAAAAACGATCCCTCCATGCCTAAAAAATCTCTGAAAGATCACATAGAGGAGTCTAGGAAAAACAGTTTGACTTTTCAACCCACTTTGTGTCAACCTAGTCAACCTTTACCACCTACATATGTTGACACCACTTTTCCAAGTCCTGCTGTAACTCCTAGGCCGATGTCCATTGCTGAGCATATTTCTCAATCTCGCAGTCAATCTTTCACCCCTCTCCACTCATCTAGTTCTAGGGGTCCGCACGATTATTCACCTTTTTATCCATATGTTGACCCTACCCCTACCCAACCACCCACTTCCTACCAGTCATACCCAACCTTCCCACCTTCACTAGACACTGTTTCGACACAGCCATTAGGGAGTTTCACATATCCAACCGATTTTGAATCTTTTACTGAAACCCCCTCACCACCTAAGTCTAGTTTGGAAGAGGCGTTGGAGGAGTATATCGCAGCAACAAACAAAATGGTTAGGAATGTGGAAGCATCCGTGGCCACCCTTATGCAACCTAGTGAACCGGTAGCTAGTGTCCCGCTAGCTCCAAATTTTTCAATGTATGAGGCGGCAGTTGGACAGAGTGAGAATGAGAGAGGATTTTCAAATCAAACCTACCCTTACCCAATTGAAGCCCACAACTCCTGTTTGCCATCGATTGCCCTAAATAGTTCACCTGTTGAAAATAAAAATGATTTGTGTGATTTTGTAGTGTTTGATTTGCCAGATTGTGAGGAACCTCTTTCGAGTGAAACCGCACCTAATCCTTTCGATCTTTACACCTCCACTCTAGAACCTAAATCGATAGATATCCATGCTTTTGATGAGGTGTCTAAAGAAATTGATTTTCACTTGATTGAGGATATAGACGCCGGGAATATTTCGGATGATGAACCTGTCGATTTAATTGAAATTTTATGTTCAAATCATCATCCTGAGTTATTAAATGTTTCTCCCGAATCTCATATGCGTCTAGATTTTGATGATAATGGCATGGATGAGTTGAATATTGAGAATAGTATTGAGGAGAGTCTTGAGGATAATATTGAGGTTGAATCATTTTTGTTTGATGTGTCTGATTTTCCAATTCATCCTCCTGAACCTTTGACTGTTATATCACCCTCCCTCCTTCCCATCGTTCCGACCCCGCTTGAAGACTATGAGCTTGAAAGATTTTCCTTTGAATCAGATACTGTTATCACAGATAATAACACTTACGAGTGTTTCACTTTTTCGGACGATGTTGATGACTCACCGCCCGAGTTTGAGTCCTTTACATTTTCAGATGAGCCATCAGACTCGGTTGATTATAGTAGTTTCGAACCATTAATGGAATCTTTCAAGTTCGAAACAGTTTACTACGGTGAGAAAGATACTATCCCAAATTCACTTCCTTTCGTCTTTCCCATTGTTCCGACCGAACAAATGACCGTTACGCTTTCATCTCCTATACCAAGTTTGGCGTACCCATGTTTTCTTGCGAATCTTGAGGGATTTGACCCCATTTCCCGACGGGTTGATAGGTTAGCGCAATCGCTTTTAACACATCGGTCATCATATATTGCGCTAATTTATTCACTCGATTTACACCCTCAAGATCGTACTCCACTTCTTTCTCCTTTCCGCCATTCTTCTCCCCCACCGAGACCATATTCTACCATTCTTCTTTCCACACGGTCTCGCGTGCTTCTCATTTTCTTGCACCAACTATACCATTTCCACGATAAGATTTTTGAATGGTTGGTGCTAACCTTTGGCTTGTGCAAGGCCAAGCTTAAGTTTGGGGGGAATCTTGTGTATATATGTAAATATTTTTGTTTTCTTTTTCTATGAAAAATAAATTAAAAAAAAAATTCAAAACATTAAAAAAAATTTAAAAAAAAATGTAAATAAATAAACAGGGGAGTGCCGACATTTTGACCCTCTTGGTTTAGCATGACAGTGAGAATACTGTCAAGTTCAAGTTTGGGGGTATGCTCGGTACGTCTTCTTCCTTCGCATTCATGTGTACATATTTTTGCATTTGCATACTCATTTGAAAACCCATAAAAATTGAAAATTTTCAAAAATTATAAAAATTATTGTATTCAATTTTGGCTATAATTGACTTGAGTTTGACAAATAGGTTAACTGGCTAGGAACAACTAGATCTTAGACTTAGTGAATTAAAAACCCTAAAAATAACATTCCTTAAAGTTTAACAGTAGAAAGTATATGCCTTGTAGTTTATTTAGAAATAGGCAAATTTTAGGTTCACTTCTTGGGCTAAGTCGAAACAAGGGAAAAGTATTGATGTTCTTATTATAATATAAGTTTGAAAAATAGTTCCTAACTTAAGTTTAGATTCTGAAAACATATACCCTACAATTTGCACAATCATGCACCTTGAAACTTGGAATAGTAGAAGAGACCTTGAAATGCTCTTGTCTAAAGTCCTTAGTACAATGGGAAAAAAAGTGAATAAAGGGAAAAAATGGACACTGATTTTTGTGATTACTTAAGGCTGTAAAAATAGAAAAATATTTAGCGAGGGTGCTTCATCACCTAGTGCCTTAGACCAACTGGTTTGGGAGTCACTGCTAAAGCCTTGGGTGTTGCAAAACTAGGAAGTACGTTTTAAAGTGCTAAAGCATCTTGTAATCGGTTGTTGGTACCTCAAGAAGTATTAACGGTCGCATGAAGGATGTGTAAGCAAATTTCATTTAAAAATTCACTAATTAATAAGTGCTTTGGACAATAGACGAGAGTACGATTGCTTGATTTGAATTTCCAAGTGTAGGGGTGATATTTACACACACGTGGGGATATGTGATTGGAATTTAGATAAGAGATAGGAATGAAAAATAAAACTTATAACTTTAATAGAGTTGATAGAAATTCCTAAGTGGAGATGGAACTTTAGAAGGAAAACTTAAGAGATGCCGAAAGCTAGGTAACTCTACATAACATATAAAATCTTAAGTTAAATAATGAGGAAGTGTGAAGAATATGGGTGGATAATTTGCAAGTCAAAAGATAATAGAATTCCTTGCTGGAAAACCTAAATGAAGAACAAAAGTCAATGGGCCGAGTTGATAGGATTTTGTGGGTAGTATCCACTGAAAACCCTCAGGAGACAACACTCCTCCTACTAGGGACACCTAGAGGTTTAACGGCTTGTTGCACGTGCTCAGTGCAATCGCGTTTCCCTGCGAAAGTGCGGTTAGGTTTTTTGTAATGAATAAAAAATAAGTTTGCTCGAGGACGAGCAAAAGATAAGTTTGGGGGTATTTGTTCACACCAGAATATTGCATTATTATATTCCCCATTCTTATTCATTTAATAAATAAACAGGTGCTTTTGATGCATGTTTGCTACATATTACAGGTTACAGGTTCGTGGATCTAAAACAGTGAAGACGATGAAAAGACGATGCAAAAGTGGACTTTAACCAACAAACAGAAGACTCTTGATGAAGCCTACATCGAAAGACAGTTCACAATTAACAAGGCAACTCAAGGTCCAAAAATACAAAGCGGACGGTTAAAAATCCATTGCAAATGGTTCACTGAAGATCTGGAGCTAATATAGAAGCCCAATTGACAAAAGAACAAAAGAACCAGAAGCCCAAAAAGATCCAGAACATAACCCAAAAATTTCAGCAGCTAAGCTCATCAAAGGGCCGCGGAACCACGGCCTAAGCCCACCAATGCCGCGGTTCCGCGGCCAGAAGAAGAGAAAAGAAAAATAATTTTTTACCAAATGTTTTGGCGGCGCTGAAAAGTTGACCTAGGGCTATTTTTGTAAATTTAGACATGCGGTGCAAAATGTATCCTAGGGTTTCCTATTCTCTATAAATAGGAACTCTAATCATTGTAATTCTTTATGCCTCCCTATGCCTCCTTTTAATAATAAATTTTAGAATTCTTTTGGAGAGCATCGGTGTTTCTTTTCAATTCATGAATTCAGGTCTGACAACCCTGCGTTGATGATTGGAGAGATGCATCTGTAAGTAGATTTAATTCCTTGCCCTAGTTTAGATTTCAATTCTTGCCCTAGGTAATTTTTATTCTCTGCCCTAGATAAATGTTCTTCAATTCTCTAATGAGTAGTTTCCTCGCTTGTTAGGGTTAGGAATGGGGAAGGATTTGAGAGACGAAGATCTCTCATCTCTTTTCTTTGCCAATCTTTTATGAAAATTAGAACTCCATGCATACCTTCTTATTCCGCTCCCTACGGCACTCTACCCTCTAGGTAACGGTGATTCCGTAGTCTAAAGGCCCGGATTTTAAGGTTTTCAATGGAGGTTAGGGTAAAGATTAAGAAAGGAAGGACAAGGATCTAGAGGAAGAATCAATCTTCCCAATCATCCTAACCCCCTTTGTTAAGATTTACCATAACACTAATATGATATCTTTAATTAAAGGCAATGGAAAGAGATGTAGATTTTTGTTTACCAAATTTTTCCTAAAGCTAATCATAGCAAGTTTCTAATCCTAGTATCATACAACTTCAATTTTTAGATTTTATAATTAATCCGAACACCCTTCGGAATTAACTTGTTAGCGCGACTAGGAAATTCACAACATCCCTGTGGACCGACCCGTACTCACCGGCTAGCTACAAAGTGACGCCGTTCTTGATTGCGGTTACAAATATTTTTGATCTATCTTTTAGAAAGCGCAAGAACGCTAAATCATTCAAATCAGGGTGCGGCAAGTTACCCGCCAAAACCTGAAGCGAGGCAGCCCCCTACAACAAAGTGAATGGACCACCCTGCACTTCACGGAATCCGGTAGCTTGAGCACCCCTCCTTAGGTCAACCTGTACCCCCTACGAGTGCGGCGAATAGTCTGCCAATTCTTGAGTGGGGCCCCTCTGCCTCTCAAAGCCATGAGATGCGGACCCGTTGCCCTCCAGAACCCGGCTATCCGTGCACTTCGTCGCGGGGTAAAACCTAGTATAGAAATTAAAAATATGTACAACGGGTACATCGACCGCAACCTGGTCGTGCCCCAAAAGAATATTATACAACAGGCAGTGACGGCAGTCCATATGTTGGACGCTCGTCCCGCAATATCAAATGTACAAATAAATCCAAACTGCACTACCATTGCACACTGCTATCCACCACGACAAATCCGCAACATCACAGCACAACACAGAACATCAACGCGAATGTCACGTTCGCAAACCCGTCTAAAAGAACTATAGCAATCAGACGTGGTTTACCGATCAAATGACATTCACGGTCGGAGATATAATGTAAGCACTGTAAACTGACACGTTTTAAATTTCGATCGACTAAATTTCCTGAAGTGGGCCCCCACGCAAATCTGCTGTACAGTAAAACACTCTGGGCCCAAATAAACAGTTCCAGAAACCACAATTTCCAACATAGAATCCACTGTAGAAAATTGGCCAATTGATCTCACATTCCTGCGGCGGATCCGCGGCCAAACCTAGCTTGGGCCGCGGATCCGCGGCGGAATAGTGGAATCAGTTCGTCGAATTTCTCCAGTATTCCTAAAAAACCCTGCTTGATTTTCTGGTATGGTCAAAATGACATTTGGACCAGTTTGAAAATTAACATAAACTTTAATACTAGAAATTGCGATTTTCCAAAAATCCGTTCGATCGATCTTTTAAACGTGTTAGCACAAGTTAGTAAAGCTTAATGGCGTGGCTCTGATACCATGTAAGTCTACGGTAGCGCCCTGGCCGTCAAACTGACGCCAAATGCGGAACAAAAACTTTTATAACTGGCGCTATCGTATACTAAAAACCCGGATCTGCCATTAACGCTAAACTAACAATCTACAAAGAGGGAAGAAAGGTTATACCGAACGATCCGAGTCCTTCGTTCTTTAACCATCATCCCACGCTCCGTTGCGGCTGCTCCGATCTCGTCGATCTCCGATCTCGTCGTCCAAGTGGCACCACATCATCGGATCTTTAAACGGGCTCCCGCCTCTGACTCGAGGCAACTCGGTCGTCAAGTTTGCTAAAAGAGATGACCAAGAATGATATAGAGAATAAGTAGATGACTTTGTCTCACTTCGTCCAAATCCGTGGACGATCTGTTAATGAAGTTGCCGTGGGAATCGGGTGATGGAATGAAATGAGCTGTGAAATTCCATACACCCCAAAATCTATCATAATCTTTTTCTACCAAATGAAACATCAAGTGAGAGTGAGAGAGAGGAGGGGGAAGGGGCCGGCCATATATAGGGAGGAGGAGGGTGAGTGTAGGAGCAAAGGGGGTGAGCATAGGGATAAATATCAACAACAAATATCCTTAAGCAAAACAAAACTCATTAATGAAATGAATGACTCACTAAACCTAGTCATCCATTCATTAATGCAACCAATGAAAACACAACACCATTTAACCTAGTCATCACCTTCTAGAATCTTCTAGAAGCATGACTCACCCTCATCCAAGAAAAGATAAATCCGTCTTTAACCGAATGTTAAAAGACGGCTGATAGAAAACTGGAAACTGGCAACTTCCAAAAGTGATCCCGAAACGAATTTCAGGACAACCCCGTAACTGTATAAATATACCCGCATTTGTATTACGACCGAATACAAATGCAACTGAGACAAAGATATTATATCTACTCTGTATAATACATGGATCCGGCTTAAACCAAAGCCCACCAGTATTATCTGCCCGAAAAATAACACGTGCGTAAACGCACGTGCATTTTCCGAACCTTTCCATAAAACCATACGGCCTCTACAACGTTTCGCCCGAACTTGGGAAACTGTCTGTGGGGGACTCTAATGACTCGTCAGTTCCCTGACAGTGGGTTTAACCACAAGCCGTCAGCGGCACTAGCTATGCGTAACGGCTGCCCATGGACTGACCTCAAGGGAGGCCGGTGAGCGAACTCATCCAGAAACCCAACTGAGCCTAACAGTGACAATGTATATACAGTCCGGTCCGTTCGTCTATGAGTATCACATATCCGGCCTAGGGGGCTAGTGACGTCAGACCCCCAATAGCTGTATAAGTCGTGTCGGAGACAAGCCCTGAACACCCTGAGATACTACTGGAGTACCTACCAGTAAATCTCACCTGCCTTGGCCAAGGACTTGGTGTAATGGCTTTCCTAGACACAGCGCGACCTCCACCCCCAATACCGGGAGAGACGAATCCCCTGCCGATCCGCTCACGTGCCTCCATGTGGCTCGGGACTGTACCCAAAAACTACCTGTTTGCACGACTCCTTTGAGCCGTGGTAGGGTAGAAATCAAAGCACAGTGGGAACTCACACGAGACAAATGACGACCTCAGGTCGATGAACTAACCTGTACACATGTCACCAGGGAACTGCTATCTGACGATATGTATAATACCAACTAGCAGATTCCCGGCGAGTCATGTCCGGTGTACTCATAACCCAATGAGCACCTGTATACATCTTAGGTGATCCAACTGACACCAGTGGCTTGTGAGACCGGTCACCGCCCCTCGTCAGGGTCTCGACTGTATACACTAGTCTGCTCCGGAGTATCGATGCCCTGTCTCGAAACTCCCACGACTAGGGACCACTATTAAGGATATGCTTATAGACCACCCAACTCACACTTATATGATCGCCCTCATACTTTTGGTAGTCAAGCAAGATCCTAAGGGCTCTATCAAAATGTAATCGTGATCAGTCACCTGAACCTATACACGACTGATAAAGGCAAACCAGATAGCATACTATCATCTCGAGTAAGACTGTCCTACTGGTATAGGTCCTCCTCAATCATTGCAATCACGTACCTGCGATCCAATAATTGACTTTGAGGGCACTATATCCAACACATGTCCCCACTAGTATGATCCGCATCATAGTCCAGGTAGTCAAGTACACATCCTAAGGGCTTTACCAACATGTAACAGAGAGACAATCAGTACACACGTTAAGGTAAAGAGTAACCAGATAACATACTATCATGTCGAGCAAGAAAGTCCTCCCTATATATGTTCAAGCATCCACTACAATATACATCCTATGTATAGTAATGGCCTCTAGGGCATACATATAACTAACAATCTCCCACTTGCACTAGGGCCATCTGTAGCAGTGGTTGTAGTATCTCATACTCAACCATCCCATAAAAGTATCTCTCTGGGAAAAGGCCTTTGTGAGTGGATCCGCCGTGTTGTCCTCTGAGCCTTCTCTTCTAACCTCGATCACCCTGGAGATCAACTATCTCCACGATCAGGTGACACTGCCTTAGAATATGTCTGGATCACTGATGGGACGGGCACTCCTTGGCATAAGCCACAACTCCATTGTCACACAATGGGAGGAACGAAGTTCATCTCATGAACTAATATACATCCAGACTGCCTCTTTGGTAGTATCTTTAATAGCGATGTTACCGGCCTTTATCATCTAGTTTGCCACGGTATCTAGCTTGGAACTCTTCAAACATACCATCCCTTTACTGAGGGTAAAGACAATGCCTGTGACTGACATTTAGTCGTCCTTATCACCCTGGAACCTTTCCAGTGATTCTCCCCAGGATCATCTGATACCATCTCACTACAACTAGTGAGTATCCTAACATCCAATTAGATCTATCTCATAGATCCAAAACCCAGGATTTAGGAGGTATCACTTTGATCCTTTATGGAGAATCATTGTGATAAGCGGAGATTGACCGAGCGTAGCATAGGAAACTTCTTTCTTATCAAGAGTATGTCATCCACGTACTCTACGAGGATCACCACCATACTCCATACTACCCTTTTGTTTATACAAGGTTCATCTACCATTTTGATGATGTCAAACTCTTTGACTAACTCATCAAAACAGATGTTCCAACTCCGCGATACCTGCTTTATCACATAAAACATCTTGCACACGTTTCCGCTGCTCCCACTGTTTACGAAGCCCTCTGGCTGTGTACTTATAGACGTTCTCTTCTAAAACATCATTTAGAAAAGCAGTCATGGCACCCAACCGCCAGATATCGTAGTCATGGTATGTAGCCGTGGCAAGTAGGATCTGGATGGACTTAAGCATAGCCACTGGAAAAAGGTTTCATCATTATCCACGCCTGGTCGATGACGAAAACTTTAACAAGTCTAGCTTTGAAAGTCTCAACTTTTCCATGTACACCAAGTAATCTTCTCAAGATATACCTGCTCCTGATGGGGATTTAACCCTTCAGATAAAGCAACTAAAGTCCATACTTTGTTGGTGTATAAGGATTCCATCTCAGATCGCTAAGCATCCAGCCATTCTTACAGAGTCCCATTCCTGATGGCCAGCTCGAAACTAGTTGGGTCATCATCTCATGATGCATTCCTCGCTCCCACTGTCATAGAGAAACCGAAGTATCTCTCAGGTGGGTGAGGAACCCTACTAGATCGACGGAGAGGCTGAGGTTCGTTGCTATTTACTGAATCCTTTGGTTCTACCAAATCATCTGCTATAGTTTGTATAGCTGGAACCTTTCCAGTTGTACATAACAGACCTTGCCTCGAGCTTGTCCGGATTATGCTTTTAGACATAGCCCGGACAACCCCAAATCTTAACCAACTTAAGAGATGAGCTCTTCCCTTTCCATATCATATATGAAGTGGTAGGCAACTGATTTGATCGGAACCTTATTCAATAGGTATGCAGCTTCTCAAGTGCATAACCCCCAAAAGGAAAAAGGTAACTCAGTAGTACTCATCATAGAGCGCACCATATCTTATAGGGTGCTATCTGCTCCACCCCGATATACCGACGTGCTATGGTGTATACGGAGGAGTAATGCTGAGAGAGAATCTCATTCTCCTTTAGAATAGTCTATGATTTCCGTGCTCAAGTATTCTCCTCCTTGATCTCATCAAAGGACATAATACTTATACCCGTATTGGTTCTCTACTTCTAACTTATATTCTGTGAACATCTCAAAAGCTTCGGACTTGTGTTTCAACAGGAACATATGTCTGAATCTTGAGAGATTATCAGAGAATGTAATGAAGTACAATGAACCGGTCTTGGCATGTGTAGACAGGGGACCTAGCATACATCATCTTGTATCAGCCCCAAGAGTTCATTAACTCTTTCTCTGTTTCCAGTAAACAGAGCTGTGGTCATCTAATCTTTGTGACATGACCGGCAAGTTTTCACAAGATGTAAATTCAAACAGATTTATATATGCATCTATGTGCAACTTAGCTAGTCGGGTCGCATTGATATGACCTAGTCTACAATACCTCAAGAAGGATCCGTTCATTTCTGAACTATTCCTCTTGTGTGTGTTCGGTATACTAAGAACTGTGGTTTGATTTAGAACGTTAATGCTTTTAGATAACGTGCCTGAACCGATCAACTTTTGATATAGGAAATGTTCAAAACATTATCCAACAATACAAAATTTTATCATTTCTTTACTAATAAAGAGACTGATATGATTTTGTATATCAGGTTCGGTATCTAATAACATTTGTTCCAAATTAATGTATTTGTAATACAGGGTAACAGTGACCAACAGACTTGGCTGCAACACTTGCACCATTTTCTGCCTCATGAAACTTATCACCCGTTCTCAGTTCTCTACCTATCTGAAGCCCTATGTAACAGATTACATATCTGGGATCCTGATCCGGTATCAAATACCTAGGACGCAGAGGATACTGAGAAACAGTTCTTTGTAGTGAACGCACCCGAAGGAGATGCATCTTATGCACTTTCTTCGTTTGGGCGGCATGGGAATCCTGGTATTCCCCTATTTCCTGCTCTGTCTTATAACAATTATAAGTTGGAGCGGGACCAACGTTCCCCAGCTCAGTATAACAAGCGGGTTCGGTCAATATCCATATTATTATCTTGATTAAGGCGTGACATGGTCGCTACCAGGAGAGAGAGAGAGAAGAAAACACTCTGCGTGCGCTCTTGCAAGATCAGATTGGTAATTATTTTATCTAATCAGGATGGCTCCCACTGCTTTTTATCAAATCTTCCTTCAAACCCTAAAAGGAAAGACTAGCCGGGATTAATTACACGCTACAAGTTCGCCAATCTTTCGACCAGGCCAGTGTCGGTACTTTGAGGGAGGTCCCCCGTGCTTTCGCACGAACATAATTAATGTAAACCTCGTTTTCCTAGAGGCGTAACCCCGTTGACACCTTTCTAGACACCTACTTGATCGGCTAATTATAATGTGTAAAACTCTTTCAGGAGTAACAATTACTCGCAGCGGATATCGGGATCCAACTATCTCATAGAAGGTATGCAATCTCATTGCAAATTTCAACACTTGAAATTCCCGATAATTTTGCCCCTAACCTCCTATGACCTTGACAAAGGCCAACAAACTATGGGATGCTAGTCAAGTTCAACCCGTCATTTCCTGATTGAATTATACCCAGCCGCACGACCCTTGATGTAACGATCTAGAAATCGTTTTGTGTTTGTTTCTGTTTTTGGGTGAAATTCGTCGGTATTGTCAGCTTTTTACCGATTGCGATCAAACGGCCATATCGAGTTACCAGCACCTAGTTTTGAGAAAATAAAGCTTGTGCGCATACTTTGAGAGTATATGGGACGTTTTGGTGCAATTTGAATTTTTCCCATTTTTAATGTTATTTTAATCCGGTTTGCACTTTTCTGGAAATCTTTTCTTTGCATCTTTTCTTAAAATTTTCTAAGTTAATCTAAACCACAAAGTATTATGTTGTGTGGCCTAGGATTAAAGGAGGAATAAGAATGAGAAAAGAAAAGAAAAGAAAAGAAAAGAGGGTGCATGAATGTGTGTAGGTGTGTGTGAGTGCATTTAATTGCATTAATGAGTGGAAATTGCTTGGAAACTCCCCTTTTCTCTCTCTCCCTCTCCTTGGCCGAGCTCATCTCCCTCTCTTCTGCACTTAGTCATTTTCCCACTCTCTTTTCCTCATAAAACATTCACAAATTCATATCTCTTCACAAAAATCCCATTTTCTTCAAGAATTCTCATTTTTTTTTTCATTTGGAGTGCTCTAAAGCTTTGATCTTGCTGTTCTTTTTGATAGGTAAATTCTTTTAATGTTATTTAGATGCTTTTTAGTGTAACCTAGCTAATAGATTCAGTTTAGATTGTTAAATTAGGGTTTGATGCGTAATATCGTATTTTAGTGTCGGTTTGTGACTTCTAGGACCTGCTGTGATCTGAGTTAGTTACTGGGAAATTCAACATAGTGGTTGTGATGTACTAGGGGACCTGGAGCACCACCATCAAGACGACACCCATGGCACCGGCCTGGGCCGGCGAGCTCTTAAGGAGGGGCCGGCGACGCCGGCCAAAGAGATGAGTTTGGGTGTGGGGTTTTGACTGTAGGTGTCTGCTAGGGTTTGGGTTCCTCTGGTCTTGTTGAAATTGTTTAGTTTTCACAGTAACAAAATCTGGGATCAAATGTGCAGTTTCTAGTGTTTCGTGTTCGTGCGATACGTGTTACGACACGCGTCGTGCCGTTTTCGTAGTTTCGCTCTTAAGTCGTTTTCGTCGTGTCGCTACTCTCGTTAGCCACGATACGAACACTTAAGAGGTGTTTGTGTGTTGTTGTGTCGGTTAGATATAGCTAGTTCGTATTTCGTAGCTATTATTGATATATGTATATTGTTGTTGTTTATATGTTGCAGGTTCGCAGACGAGGACTACGGACGCTGCCACATGGGGATTCAGGTGGTAGACTTCTTCTAGCTTGGAGTGTGGGTGAGTAGATTTAACATCTACAGGGGAATCGCTCGCATGGCGTTATGCGTCTGGGCTAGAAACCTTTACCTTTGTCGCATATTCTATATCAAGTTTAGAATTGCGCATATACCTGACTGCTTAGTGATAGTTGTGATTGGACTAGTATCCTTAGGACACTGCACTATTATTGACGGCTCAGATTGCGAGAGCACTGATTGGATGCCACACACACCGTCAATAATTGCCATGTCATACACGACCATATTTTAGAAATGCTATTGTATGGTTAGGGACATTGTGACTTTGATACATATTTATTATCGTTATATTTAGGCTTGACATGCTAGTTACTGTTTACCTATAGGATGTTGTACCTTTAGTGCTAGGTACATATACACCTAGGGACATAGATACAGGTGTACATGCTTTTCATACTTCACCTATACGTGATAGGTATATTACATCATCACATAGATACAGGTGTACTTGCATTCCATACTTTACTTATACCTGATAGGTATATCACATTACCATATGGATAGATACCTATATTTCTGCTTTACGATTCATGTATTCATATATATCTGGTGAATGCTATGCTGTTCTTTTATACGCTTTCATTACAGTTTCATATTGCGTATATTTATTCATGGATTATCGCATTGTTATATGGATTTTTCGTGATGTTTTCTGGATTTGGGAACCGTGGTGGTTCATGAAATTATGCATACATTGGAACACCCGGTTTCCTTGAGATGATATTATAGCATCCACCATGAGATTTATCGGTGCAGATATATATATATCCTATGCGAGGAGGCGTCGAGAGCCGCATGAGGATACATGGTGGGGCCCGGAGGTACCCCGAAGCAAGAATGTTGTCGGAGTGAGCCGATGTCGCATTGAGGCGATGAGGCCTAGGGGAGCCATACTTTCCGGTGACATTACCAGAGACTCGGCGGATATCAGGGGGATACCGTTGGGAGTCATGTGCGTATCGATACGTCGAGAGGCGAGGGGCAGAGCGAGGCACTCGAGCTCTCGTGATAGCGTATGATACGTACTTATCAGTTTTTCTGTGTCGATGCTTGACACATTGGTTTTATGATATTTCTAAATACTCTTGTATATATAACAGGGGATTTAGCCGCTGTTATATATGCCTTTACACCAATATTAGTGGAATGGGACGCTAATATATGTGTATTGCACTCATCATATTTATATATGTCATTATATTTAGGATGTTAGAACCGTGCTTGAGATTTGACTTCAGACTCATGAGATTCATTGGGACTGGATGATGATATCGTACACACTAGAGATGTGAGATCCACTTAGTGTTGTACATATGATATATGTGAGTTAGACTGACATTGTACAGACGAGATATGTGGGATCCACTAGCTGTTGTACATGAGATATATGTGAGATAGACAGATATTGTACACACGAGATATGTGAGATCCACTAGCTGTTGTACATTGATATAGGTGAGATATACCTGATATTGTACATACGAGATAGGTGAGATTCCCTTGCTGTTGTACATTGATATATGGGAGATATACTGTTTATATATATACGAGAGATGTGATATTCACTTGCTGTTGTACATTGATATATGGGAGATATACTGTTTATATACATACTAGAGATGTGAGATCTACTTGACTTGTACATTCGATACTTATGCGAGATACTTTTGATATTGTGTAGTTGAGGAGATGTGACACTTAGATGATATGAGAGCTAAATTGGAGACTGATTGAGGCATTGGGAATTGATTTGTCTGATTGGATTATGATCCTACCACGACGTCAGGATTCCGTGGAAATGACATATTTCACTCCATACCTCATCATTATATACTTGTGCACTATTTCCATGTGTAAGGAGTACCTGTGAGAGTACCATCATGAGAGTTGCACATTTACTTTCTCATATCCCCAGTGCATGATTATTGCATACTGTTGTCATATCATTATTGCAGGACATATTGGTGGTACTTGTTAGTGTACTTTCCATTATTTCGTACTCATGACCTGTTATTACTGAAATGTCATATATTAGATTCATGCTGTACGTTCATTCTCGCGATTACCTGCATATGTTATTTACTATTCACGAGTTGGCAACTCACCCCCGTTGTGCCACAGGTTTTGCTGGAGTTTCCCCAAAGTAGTCAAGGCAAGCTATTCAGCTTTTCAGCTTCACACTCATCTATCATCTTTTGGGTTGCGGATACAACTTCGCCTGTTAGTGTGCAGTTTTGCCAGGTGGGTTTTGTGGTTATCAGAGATTGTGTTGTATATTCGTTGTATATTGTACTCTCCATCTACTAGCAGTTTGTTGTGACTTAGAGACTTGGTGAGGACTGTTTTTGTATATATATTGTGGATTTGTGGATTTTATACAGTTTCCTTCTTTTGTCTCTTATTGCTTCGCTACGGCGTCGTATATCTGTTGTGGTGTTGTTTTCCGCCGTTGGGCGTGGATTTTGCTCCCGTTTGGGATGCTCTACTTTATATTTATGTTGTACCCTTTTTGGGGGCTTGTTTTACAAAGGAGGTGCTGCTAAAATTTTAAGGAAAAATGTGGACTCTTTTAAAGAATTTGGGTTGTGATTTCAAATGTTTCCAAAACTTTATATTATCTTTTCCGTATTTTTATGGTTTAGATTTCTGGGTTTTTGGCTTTCTTTTACTGCGTTACGTCTGGAGGCGTTGCGTAGTATTAGGGCCATCACGTACCATTTTTGGGTCGTGACAAAGTTGGTATCAGAGCGTGGTTTTTACCTTTCGGAGTGTAGGATGGCCTGGTATGATGGAGTAGGTATCCTAAACGGAGTAACGTACTGTGGGTATGTCTGCAGCATACTTACGATGCAGTATTTCACCTAAAGTGCCTAAGTACAAGTTGTTTGAGATTCCTTCCTTGATGATTCATATCCTTGTGATTCGATTCCTTGTTCTTATCGAATCCTATCTCTATTTATAGTCTTGCCATTGATGACTACGGGGACTCAGAGTGATGCAGCGAGAGCCGAGGTCAGGGTTAGCTCGGGTGAGACGAGCACTGACCAGGAGGGCACTCGTGTTGCACAGTTGCAGACGGATCAGCCTTCGACTGATCAGCTAGCTAGACTTGTGACAGAGATGCAGGATTTGCGCCAGACGATGAGATCATTAGTTGATGCCATTCGAGCGCAGCGACAGGAGTTTGTCACCCCAGTTGGACAGTTGTTCCTTGGGATCAGCGTGCAGCAGTCTGTTACTTACGTAGCACCAGTGGATGTAGCTCCAGTCGATGAGACACGTATTCCAGAGACTTTGCGAGTTCCAGGACAGTGGAGGACTCGTACAGGTGTGCCAGTCCAGGGACAGAGGTTCAGTCGTCGTGACAGGTTTCGTGCACAGCATGGGAGTAGCAGAGGTGTGAGACGAGGACAGTCGTCTAGCTCTTATTCCCAGGATGGTCAGCAGTTTTCTTCCGGATGTTATCGGTGCGGGAGTTTGGATCATCGGGTTAGAGTTTGTACTGAGCCACGTAGACGCGAGACAGCTATACCACAGATTGGAGGATATCAGCCAGTTGTGGGTAGGAGACAGATACGAGGGTGTGTTTCTACTCAACCGGACGCTCGGACGTCCAATGCAGATGTGTCAGGTATCCTTGTTCTTTTGTTGTACTTGTTGGTTTTTTGCACTTTGTGCCGTGGTTGGGACGAGGATCGTGTTAGATAGATCAGCCGTTTTGTTGTGTTAAGTTCTGTCAGCGATTCTTTTGTTGCGCGACACGTATTTCAGTCGTATGCCAGTTGGTGAGGAGATTTTACCGTCATTGGATCCTTCTAGAGATGTTGGATTTGACGTTCTCCTGGGCATAGATTGGTCAGCTACGTGTTAGGCGTCTGTGGACTACCGTGTGGAAACAGTCAGGATTTGTTTCCCGGTGAGTCAGTTCTTGTTGTGCAGGTGGATAGTTGTGCCGCCTATCACAGCTTGAATTCAGCCTTTTTCGCTAGTCAGCTTTGCAGGAGATGTCGTGGATTCTTGGCGTTCATTTGAGATACCGGAGCCACCATTGGGATTGTTGGGCCTGGTAGTTATCGTGCAAGAGTTCTTCGACGATATTTCAGGAAAGCTAGCGAAATTCAAGGAGCTTAAGGATCTGCTGCAGAGTTGTTTGTTGGGAGGTTTGTGTGTCCGTGTGTTTCGCTTTTGGGAGTTCCTAATTCTGTTCGTTCAGGAGAAAGACGACAGTTTGCGGTTGTGGATTGATGGATCGTCAATTGAACCGGCTTACGGTGCGGTTAGGTATCTGTTACCTTGTTTTGACGATTTCTTCGATCAGCTCCAGAGTGCGAGACTTTTTCTAAGTTTGTTTGGGATCAGGTCATCATTGTTGCGGGTTCGGAGTGGTGGCATTCCGAATTCTATTTTTGTGCGTGCTACGGGCAGTTTGTGTGTTGGTAGTGTCGTTGGACTTGCCAATGTCCTAGCAGCATTTGTGGATATGATGTACCAGATTCTTCAGGCCGTTCCTCGACCAGCTACTGTTGTGTTTTGACGACATTCTGGTCAATTCTTTGTGTCTTGAGGAACAGGAGCAGCACTTGAGAATTTGTTTTGCAGACATTGGTAGAGCCCAGCTGTTTGCTAGATTCTCGGAGTGTTCCTTCAGGCTTGTTTGTGTTGACTCCTAGGTCTTGTAGTTATGGGAGACGGTTTTGTATGGTTCCGAGGGAGATCGTGACCGTACAGCTTAGACCCAGACTTGTGTACGGACGGAGGTCCTTTGATGTTGGGTTTAGCAGGTTTTACCGCCGTTTCGTGCAGGATTACTAGAGTATTGTTGCACCGTTGACTGTGAAGACCTAGAAAGGAGGTTCTTT